>CM053170.1:67511258-67906623 GCA_012977825.3 Pteromalus puparum
ACCATGAGCTTATTATAAGCCACTAAAGTTTTCGAACATTCTCCGTGCGAATCTCAAATCCCCAAAAAAAAAAAAAAAAAAAAAAAAAAAACGAAGAGTAGAGCCCAATCTGCCGAAGAACCGCGTCTTGTAAGTGCCCGGTTAAACGTCGTGGTACACGAGAGATTACGATAAGCGCTTGTATATGTATGCTCGCACTGGCGCGCGGCATCTCGTTCGATCCTTCGCCGAAGGTATTAGCGGCGTCGATGACGCGAGGCGCGTGGCGATATTGCAGCTATACAGTCGCCGCTAAACGAGATGACCCTGAGGTGCAGTTTAAAGTCGAGAACGAGAGAGGAGAGAGAGGAGAGGAGAGAAAAAAGAAATCACCTCCTCGGCATCGACCGGTACTTACATTTGTATATTGGACGTGTGCTGCAGACTGACCGGCTCGCGTGACGACGATGCGATCAGCTGACCGATGCGAGCGCGCGATAAGTTTCTAAACTCTCCGTGACTTCCCTCTGTACTTGTGCTGATGCTGAAGGCAGGTATATGCCCCACAGCTCGTTCGATGGCCTTCGCCCGACACGTCGTCTCTCGGTACTGTGTACTGGTGTGTATTATATGCGCGCTCGTGTTTATGTGTGAGTCGTGAATTCGTCACGCGCTATTTTGCCGAGCTCGTGGTGGTGGAGATTCATTAGCATGGGGTGCATACGCTTGGAATATGGAAGGGAGACTTGACGGTCAAGGATATAATGCAGGGTTAATTCGAAAATACTATGTTGCAGCACGAATTCTGTTTTTCTGCGAGTCACTCTTTGGAGTTATATAATTAAAGATACTTGTTTAATACTAGTTGTTTACTGCATTGCATTTATTGATTTAAACATTTTGATGAAGAATACATTAACTATTGATTAGAATTACTTTCTTCTTTTTCTGGATTTTGAAATTACGTAATAATGTAGAAAATCAAGTTAACTTCATTTCCTTCTGTTTATATCTTTTGAAAATGATGACATAAGAACTTTCTTTTGAGCGAGTATAAAAGTCTGAACAAAGAAAAGGAAAGATTTTGGCAGCATTATTGGTGAAAGTAAAATAAAAATGTGGATCGGTTACGCCGAACTGCATAAAAGTAATAAAACATCGCATATAACTTTTGAAGAAAGTAAAAGTTTGCACCTGCATTGCAATTTAAAAATGACTTAAAATAAATTATTGTATTATTTTTATGTATTTATTTCTTAATAATAGAATTATAAAATAAATTCAGCATTGAAATCAATCATAGAACTCTATCACCCAAAAAAAGTTCGCAATTACCTTCATTCAATTTCACAAAAAAAAGTTTAACGACCCTTGAAAGGAAGATGTAAACAAGTCATCGAACCGTCGATGCTGCTTCGTAACTCGTAACTTTGCGCGAGAAATCGAAAGTGCTTTGGGTGTGCATATCAGTGACCACCTCTCTCTTGTCTCCACCTCCTGTCGTGACATCCGAGCCAGCTGCGGTTTTCAAGTGGAAGTGCCGCTGGTGGTTCAGGAAGCTGCTGCTGCTGCAACATCCAAACGAGAAAAGAGAGACTCGACGCGCGCGCGGACATTTTCCAGTCGTAAATGAGGATTACGCGTACCGCTAGCTGCGCGGATGAGATTAAGAGGTGTTACTTTTCGTGTAAGAACAGACCTAGAAAGCTATCTCCAGGAAGATGCTTAAGCTCGAAAGTGCAGAAATTGATTGTCGTAGAAATTCCGTTCTATTCTTAGATTTACAGGCGTTTTAACTCTTCTTGTTAGTTGGAGTCACTCACCAGTGCTTTCTATTTCTGTGTTTGAACAAGATACCTGCGCGGAAATCATTATAATATAACTTACTAACGCGTGCAGGTTGATTTAAATTCATCGATTGTTAATTCAATATTAGAATTTTCAAAAGTATATAATTATATACCCGCAGCACTCTGAAAATTATTAGGCCGAACTTTGCTTCCTCCTTGTGGCGCATTCTTGCGGTTGTGGAGTTGCTACCTACCGGAGAAGGTTGATGATTGATGACGATGCTCCTGGCAACGTTTCTGGTTTTCTAAGCTGAAATTACTTTTACACCAAGATCTCTAGTGTTTCTGGTAGTTTTTCACTCGGATGTTTTGAAAATTCGTGTGAAATCGTCACGTCTCACTAAAGTGAAAAATTGTATGTCTTATTAAATCACGCGCTGATCTGATGCGCATTCGAGGAATTCGTTTTTGAGTTATATAATTTTATAGCTGTTGAAAGAGAATTTCGGGAGTGATGCACTTTTTCTCATTGAACGCTGAATAAAATGTATGGTTTTAAAACATTATTAATTTCATTTCTAATTTTAATTGCTTTATTTACAAATTTTATCGTAAACTCAAAGTAGAGGATGATATTTAATTCAATAAAATCATAAAGAATAAAGGCAGTTTTAATTCTAATTATGGATACCACATTGACATGATGACAGTAACTAAATGAGTGATTATATTCCAACGTCAAGCATATAGTACCGACAACGCTTATATAGCTATATACACGTATAATATTGTACGCAACGGTTTGATGAAATGTGATTCCTCTTTATGAATCTTCTGTAAATACCACAAAGATTTTCTAATTCCTGATTCTCGCGGGGAAAGTTTGATTTTTACAATCTGTTCACGCTGTTACGTGTAAACAGTTCCGTAAGCGGCCAGAAAAATTCGAAA
Organism: Pteromalus puparum; assembly: GCA_012977825.3. NCBI lineage: Eukaryota > Metazoa > Arthropoda > Insecta > Hymenoptera > Pteromalidae > Pteromalus > Pteromalus puparum. Next base: position 67,513,979 of record CM053170.1, read on the forward strand.
TGTCAGTTGAAGGTGGTTTTACCATTTTCTATCTGAACTAATGTTATTCTTCATCATTTAAAGATGGGACCGGTTATAAAACTTTAAGAGTGCGTTATGTCACTCAAGAAAGTGATACGGATATCAAAGCAACTGAGGAAATAGCTCATTTGAATAAATAAATAATTTGTGTTGAATTTTCTTGATTGGAATGAGCAGATTAATGTTCAACGTGAACTTACATGCATTAGAGAAGATTTTTACGTATTTTAAAAATGTATTTAAAGATTAATATTATCAAGTTATAAAGACCTTTTATGTCACCCTACTCTAAAAAAGGACATAGTAATCATTTCATTTATCATCCGATTTGTTGTTCGTTTTACCGCGCAATGCCTGCATATGTTTGAATTCGTAACCTCAAAAAGTGAAAATTGAGAAAATATGATAACAAGGAGTGTATTATCTCGTTATATTATCACGGGAATCATCTTGACCCTTTTAAATCAAAATTTGAAGCTTAATTATTTACCAAACATTTTTGTTGTAAAAACGCTGTTGTGAGTCTAAATTAAACTTAATTTAAATGTATCATACGTATGGACGTAAATGTGGACCACTACTAGTTCTTTCTTCACCGCCTAAACTTTCCGTGTCTATAATGGTAGGTAAAAATAGGTGGCGCGTAGACACTTTTCTATTTCCCTCAACAATATGCGCGCTGAGTACAGATGATAAAATTGTCTTTTATTTGGGCTACTGCTTCGGCTGCTCATGCTTTGGCTCTGTTCTGCTCTGCTTGGCTCGCCAATGACTACGATTTTCTAGAAAAATTTTTATATCAACACAGCTAGATGAATATTTAGATATAATAAATAAATAGATAACTAACAAATAATATAAATGACTTTTGGTCTTTTGGGAAGAATTCTTTATTAATCATGTTATTGTTTAAAATTTGCTTGTAACAATGTTTCAGATAATTCAATACATTATCGCAGTATGAAAGTTTTAAAAAAGAATGAATTCTCTTGAGAAATAGCTTTTTACTGCCCTGTAGGGACACACCCTCAAAGAGAACTGCACCCACATGCCTTGTTCGCGAATTCGACCTCATAGCTCCTAACACGAGGGGCAATGGAGTATACATTACGTTTTGCGTCGACGTCTTCTCTCGTGCCTTCTTCGCTTTCTTTCTCGAGTCATATAATGTAGGTATACGAGCGCTGACTGACCGTCTAGTCATGGAAAAAATACGATGTCGTAAAGACGAACATGCAGCGCTGCAAGGGGGATCAGAACTAATGAGGCTCACTACTGCTCAAGCGCGTATTTCATTTGCCACCCAAGTACAGCGTGCTAAAACCTTGCGTTTTTGCTTTGGCAAATTGATTTTGTTGAAAAATTTCTTCTTTAAATTTTGTGCTATACCTGTGTCATACGCGTTATATGGAATGTATTTTTTGATTCATTTTCAGCGTCTTGTATACATAAAGTATATTTTTATTTCAATATTATTATCTCATTCTATTATGCACTGCAGTAGAAATCGTATACCACTTTATTTTCAAGAATGCGCCAATCCTGATTGATTCTCACCAATTAAATCGAATACCGACTAATTCGCCGTGGCACGAAATGAATTCGATTACCCAATGTAAGCATCAGCGAGGAAAATCGATTTTGTAAAAGCGCTTAATGAGTATTCGATAAGGCTCGTATCTTTCGCGAAAGCGCCTCGAGCGTAAACAGAAAAAAAAATATTTCGTCGGCGAACTTCGACAGTATGTGCAGGGGCGCCCGTTCGCGAAAGGCCCGCCGTTTAAAAACCAGCTGAAATTTCCTGAAGCGTGGCGTGGGAAATCGAGATGAACGTGTGCAGCGCATGAAATCCTTTCCTCTCGGCTTACGGCTGCTGCTGCTGCGGCTGGTACTGCCACGTGTAACGAGAATGTCACGAGTTACAGTGGTACACGCAACGATCCGCGAATATCTGAGCAGCTGCCAAGATCTGCGCGATCGGTGCTCCCCGACTGAGGGCTACTGTACATGCATGTATGTGCGATGCGTATACAAGGACGTTCCGATTTAAGCGGTTTTCAAAGGACGCGACGTTGTTGTCCGTTGCTTTCGAGACAAACAGATGTCTCGATTATTGCTGCCGGTGTAGCTGTCGGAGGACTTGTCGTCGTTGAGTATTCGTACCACGACGACGAGCTTCTTCTTCTTCTGTCGCGAGTTTTTAACGATCCTGCTATACGATACGGGGCCAAGCTTTTCTTTATTCGTGGTGGCGAGAGCGTATGTATAGTATGCGGACCTTTGACGATTCCTCGCGGAATTGTTTAGTTTGATTGCACAGGCAGGCTTGTATATATAACATTGGAATACTTGCATGTAATCGGAAAGGGTATGGTATTCTTGAATATAAATAAGTTTCTGTAGGTTGTGCTAGAGTCTTGATAACAAGTGTTGCGTCGTTAATTTGATTATGTTGAAGTTTCTTATTTACATTTAACCGGTATATGTTGGTCACCAGTGCTGCAGTTTTCATTATTCGAATATTAGAGTAAGAGGTCATTAAAAAATAATGATTTGATTTCTTAATGAAAAGCTTTTACTGAAGCGCAATAAACTTTCTAGGACAGTCATTGACCTATAAAAATTAATTCCCGGTGAGAAAATTAAACGTTTAATTTTTCTGTGACATGGAAAATTCATTAACATAATAAATTTTACAATTTTATTATCATTCGCATAATGAGCGTCGAATAAAATGAAGATGCGCGTAAAGCGTATTATTTTAATTAAGTTTCTCTGCAAAAAAGACTATCTAGTGGGTCAATGTTCGAGTCAGACAAACAAGTGAGACTGTAATTGAATACCAGACATCGACCCTCTCCTACTTGAACTTCGATAATTAAATTAGCATACACTGCGCTAAAGCAAAGATGACAGCTTGTTCGGTTTCTTAATAGTATTAAAGGGCGACCACGGTTTAATGGTTTCATTGACATTCAATATCGGCACTAGCTACGCGTTGCACTTTATTTCGCTTGATACCTAATTCGATTGAAGTTCATTGTTGCTAACGTGCCTTATCCGATGAATTTAAAGTATCATATATGTTATAACGTTTTTCTTTTTTTCTTTTTGTCATGATCATACTATGATACAGCCATAACTATAGTCTAGATGAAATATATCAGCTCACAAGCACTGCGGAATATTCCCAAAATAGAAGACATAGTTGTCTCGCGTGCAACCCATTATTGATTTCATCCCAAAGCTAAGGGCTGCTATCCACCGTCACCTTCGCCACCGGCTACCCTCGTCAATAAGCCGGCTTACACCGGCCACAGTCCAGTGACTCACTTGAATCTCCGATGATCCGGACCCACGCCAAGTTCAATGCCTCGCCCGCCGCTGATACAAATCGGAGAAAAGACGAGTTGCCATAAGCCGAAATCGATTCTTCTGACCCTTCAGTACAGCGTGCACATCTCGTTTGGGCAAAAATGCGCTATAGTCGTACGTTTTAGAGACGCAAACATAATACCTGCAGGCTACGTCGAGATAACGTTCGAGTTACTGCACGGCAGTGTACTTATTTCTTATTTCTTAAATTTTGAATAAAATAACTTCAACATTGGATATGAAAATTTCGCTTTTGACATATATTATCTGCATAACTAATCAAATGTATTTTTGTATTAAAATTTACTGAGACACAGTTTATTTTCTCGCGTGTCAATTCTTCGTTTTACAAAGAACGCTAAAAGAATGTTATCGTAATTACAAACACGTGATTAATCATTGGAATATACCCCACATGATAAGTCATGATAAGTGACCGTTTCAATAAGTCCAAAAACTTTCACTCGAGAAAGTTAAAGGTTCTGAATCGCGATAAGGGAAAATCACGGAGTTAACTTTTTTCCAAATGATCGGCTTAGAACAAATAAAATGAAGCCATCAAACGCGATAGAAAGTATTTTGTAGCCTGGAATTAATTATCGCCTTATACAAATCGGCTAGAAAAATCCTTAACTATAATATAAACGAGCTGTGTATGACTGATGTGACCTTAAAGTGTAAAATTTCTTGCGCGAAACTTGCGCGGCCATAGCATACACATGTGTCCGTTGATGTTCTTGGGTCTGATTTACAGACGCTTGAATCTGCTCATTATAGGTCGAATGGCGCGATTATAATCGCTCGATACCATACAAAGTAAGACGTAACGGGTTATACTAAAAGTCGCAAACTAAAAATCGCGATGTTTGACTTTTGCACACTCGGTGAATACTATCGCTCGGCGTATGGGAAACGTTTAATTAGAACCGGATGCAAGTTTCTGCATTATGTGCATGCTTGAGAACTTTGAGAGGAAACAGTCTTGTACGAGCAGATGAACCTTAAATTAGAATCCTTGTACATGGTTAATTTTACCATCAATAAAACAATGAGAATGATTCGAAATTGAAAAATTTTCGTGATTAAAAGAGAACGTAAATGTACATCCAGGAGAAATCATTGTTGATTACTGTTTTCTACTGAAGCTTGTTTGAAAAATTGATTCATCAATGTGCGCTCGAAAACGTCATTAATCTTGTAAATCAAACCCCAAGCGGCTAATTAGAACGTCTCTTTTTATTAAAAGCTGTGTACACATGCTCTACCGACTTTGCCGCGATCATTACAACGCCAACAACAATAGAACTCAATGACAGCCGAAAAACACATCAACGCGTTGGCTGTAGTCTCGAATTACGGCGCTTTCTCTTTTCTACACGCAAATTTGATAAATTATCTCCATATAGTCACATATTAATATGTCCATCAAAAAGAGGCCTCGAAAAAAGACCGTAGACAGCGAAGAAAGAAAGCGGGTATAAAATATAATCATCAAGCTTCGTTTCACTTGTGTACACACAGTATAGATCTACCCCTAACGGTATTCCGATGGCTGGAGCTGAATATATATACATATTATACATACTACTACATACTGGAACGTGCAGCATCTAACGTCACTCGCGCAGACAGCAATGAAACTTGAAAGATGTGGTTTACTCGTCGCGAACTGCAACGTTTGTAAGACACCTTTCGGACTTACAAATGCTTCTCAATCACGTGTACCTACATGCATCATACTTTAGCGCAAAGTTTCATCCATTTCTATATGGATATAGTTTTTCCTTCGGAAAGGACGAATCCGTCTAGAATCTCTCGTCGCGATTAGGATCACCGAACGAGATATCGCTCTCGCTGCGACAAGTTGGCCCGAGGCTAGCCGAGGTTAGGTATATATTGACACGCGGTGGCGTGCAGTCGAGAGCGAGATCGCGGCGATAAGAGCGCGGATATTATAATATACGCAGGGAAACCGATGGGCTCGAGGGGACAGCGCCGCTGCGTCTTCTGAATTATTATACGCTGTCTAAATTACCATCCGATGATTTTATCTCGCGGATAAGTTGAGGCTCGCTCTTATACAGGCTTCCTTCTCGCCTCGCTGTAATAATATCGAAGTATATACCCGTGTATACGTATAGATTAACCTACTGGTCTGGAGAAGAAAGACGCTGCGATTTTTCAGGCGTTTGATCAGCTCTGGCAGATTAATTTTCTAGGACTGGTTCTGAGAAAGAGCTTTTTGGCTTGTATGGCGAGAGTGATGAAGGATGCCCTGCGATTACGGTCTGTCGACGAGCTTAATTCATAGGACTTACGGCAAATTGTTTGTTGTATTTATGAGGTTGGGATTTATGCTTTCGTTTAAATTGCTTTGGTCGTCGATGAAGGATTTTAGAATGAATTTTTAACTTTGCATCGATACTATAATTTTATTGTAATTTCAAACTCGAAACGATATTATTAGGATTATTTTAAAAATACATTTGCTAATCACAAGCATAGAAACTTGGTCTGTTTCCATTATGCGTCATTCGTACTAATAACAGTCACTCGATTAAAAGTGAAAAAAGTCATCTCGATATCAAAGCTCGGTGGGTAGTACGCACTGACTCAATCAGACGTGTCCAGTAAAGGAAAGGTTTGATGAATCCTTTCCTTTTTGCTGCAACTGGTGCGATGTATCCTGTTATTAGATGAGTTATATATCAAAACGGAGATACATTTACGGTAACTCGGCGTCGAATGAGATACCAACAAGCGCGATCGTCGTGTATCGATGACCGTAAACGGAAATATGATATTTTACACTTTTCGAGTAAACAGGTAATTAAAAATATACATAATTGAACCAGATCAATACATATGAAAATAATCATTTACCAAACGCTCGAGATTTTTACATAACCACACGAAGAAAAAGATTTCCTCGAAACTCTAAGTGCCTAGGCGCCCGGTAACATAATACCCAAGAAGCCGATAAATCGCGCAGCATCAGCTTGCAATTGGTGCGAATCCAGGAGGTAAATGGCAATGCCAGGGCTGTGTGTAGGCTCGGCGCAGTCGTGCAGCGTGTTAAATGATAAACGTCAGCGAGAACAAGAAAAACGCTCGCGCGCGCGCGGTTCGACGAACGACGCTCTATATTATAGCTCGAGAGCGCGCACTTGCACTGCACCGCTCGAAAGATGGATTTACAGTTGCGAGGTGCTCTCCTCGCCCGCTGCAAGTGCTTTTAATTGGAAATGAAAGCATTTTATGGGGATACCTCCGGAGGAAGGGGAAGTGATCCGCTTTCTTTGGGGAGTCGCTGTTGGATAGATATATACCTAACGAGAGAGTAAGTGGATGCCACTATAGTTACGAAAACTGCTTCTGTTCGCGAAGCTGTATGAACTACCGAAGAGACTATACGTAATACGTGTAGTATAGGTTTACTCCTGATTTCCCAAGCGAAATTATTGTTTCGGATTTGCAAACGAGTACCTAGAGTTTTTGCTATAACGGTATAGGTCATTTTGAATGTCATTCGGAGTTATTTACGCTCCTGCCTCTGTGTTCGAAAAGACTTGGAATGGATTGTGCATAATAACAGTTCTATAAATAGTTTTAGGTATACTAAGTCGTACGAGGAGAAAAAAGATCCGCCACGCTATAGCGGTGTGCGAGCATGTGGAGTCAGTCTTATAGTAGCGTCATGACATAGTAGTCATAAAACAAAACAGTTTTGGACTGGCCATCCTTCCGTAAAGCTCTCTAGTCTCTGACCAGCAAAAATAGAGGGCACATAGGCAATTGTACATTTCCCACATTAGATTCATGAAGTTATATACGTTAATTGCATCACGTAATAGTGAAATAATACATGCCTGACAAAAACAGTGAATTTTTTTATAATATACGTGATTAGAATGACAACTATTGTCCGGAGCTCTCCAGTAGGTGTTGTCTGTAATATTAATTTCAATCAAAGCTCCTAATATAATCGAAAGTCACCTTCAAAAATACTTTCGCGATAATTATTTCATATCGCCATTCATTGAACTTCCTCCACTCTCCCATTCGCATACCATCACTTATTTTGGTAATGCTCATCTGTGCATGACTTTGTATTAGAAGAATAGGATATTTAATATATTGAAATTAATGTTATTTTTTTTTAAATATTAGTCAATGTAATATTATCTAATACTTTAACATGTCGATTCTACTATCGAATTAAAAAAAGTCAATTATTCCACCTACATAGATTCTATATTATTATGAAATTCTGCAACTCCACATAAATTTTCTTAAAAAAAATAAAGATTTACACATCCGTCATTAATAAATTCAACCGATAAACGTGATCGACGAAGGCAACGCCGCCACAATCAACACTATACGCGGAAATCTCTCCCATCGCATTCTAGTGCATCGCGCGCACTCGAAGCGCATTAATTACAAAAACTACATCTCGCTCGAGTTGCTCGTGACGCCGGCGAATCAAAATAAACAGAAATGAAAAGCAGAAAAACCAGCGGAGCGAAGTTTCGTTCCGCCAGGTTAGCTCGTCGGCGCGCACTTCAGTAGTCGTCTCGCTGCTCATTCGGTCACGCGCGGCTCACTTCGTCGAAGTTTCCCTTATACACAGCCCGTGTGTACACGTATACAGCCCGACCAATGAATGGCTCTCCAGGCGCGGCAAAGAACCGACAAAAATCGAAATAGAGAAGCTGCTGCCGGCGCAAGTTAATGGCCACTCGGTGCTTTTAGCGGACGCGCTCACGTACACGCGGGAGGCTCAGTTCCTCTCTCTCTCTCTCTCTTTCGTGGTCAGCGCAAAAATCGCGGACCCACTGACCCAGTACTGCTTCGTTGCTTGGCGAACGGGCTCTGATAAGGAGTAAAGCGCTGCCGCGTGTGCTTGTTAATACGGAGCTGCTGTTGGATCCACGGATATAATACGTTCGCGCCTATCTCGAGGGAGAGATTGGTTTCTCGTCTTTTTTCGGTTATTGTTATATTGGCGAATGCCGGGATTTTTGTCTACCACCTGGAGATAAGAGTTTATGAAATGCTGCAGTGGAACGATCGCTGCTTGGATAACGCGTGTGGGAGTCTGTTCTGTATTTTGCAGTTTTAGCTCGCGAAGAGAACGAATACCTATAAACTATAATTTATTAATGGATATGCGGAAAATGATTTTACCGTAAATTCACTTAACTTATTTGATTGATAAATGTATTTTTAACCGCAATCTCTTTTTTGTTTCAGGTAAGCCATTATTCAAAAGCACACCTTGGGATGTCATACTGCACTGCTGATCATTATTATAATTTATCAAGTAGGATAACATCTTCAGCGATATTTACGAGCAAATCCGAGGAAACTTTCAAATGTAAGCACATATAAATTTTCGCAGATTACGTTGTACGCTCGCCTTATGAATAATTACGACTAATCGAACTCTCAAATGTACGAACTCGAGCGGTCGTCTTTAAAAACGCAAAATATTTGCAGTGAAATCCTCGCGGCTCCTCGTTTTTTACGTCGAAAAAGGAGAAATGCAACCGCGCGTTAAAACACTGCGTTTTGCATACACGAACAATGGGTCAAGACGATCAATGCGCCAGTGTAAGGATCCTTGAATACTAGCTCGATCGATGACACAATTCTAAGCGCGTATTTTAACGGATCAAACACACGGCGTGTATATATACGCAGACCTACACTCGCGCGCGCGCCGTCGTCGTCCGACTTCTCCGTACTCCGTTACATGCAAAAAGGTCGGCGAGATTGTTTTTGTGTAAAATTGATTAGATGAGGCTGCAGAAAAGTTCGTTATAAAGTGAGAGGAGGAAAAGGCATGTACGGTGGCTCATTTTCAATTTGCACGCCTACTTGGCCACCGGGGCACAATGGAGATGAGAAATTCAAGAGGCTTCGATGAAACTTTTAGATAGGGTCTGGTAAGGTGTACGAAGAAAAGATGAACATGAGGTGGGTCTTTTTTTGCCACGGTGGCTCGCGCGGAGGCATTTCATTTTTTTCTTTTACACACCGCTGTAATTATTATTGTACCGTAAGCGTGTGTGCCGTACATCTAAATAAGTTATATTTTTATTGGCTATTTTAATTTTATTTGAATTTTAAGAACAATTAATTTGGATTTATCTAAAAACCGATCGAATGTCTGGAAACAAGCTGCCCGCTTATTCATTATCCTCTAACAATCGCTAAGCGAAAGTTCAGTGAAGACATAATTATATCTACTTCGAATTGCTACATGCCATCGCAGCGCGAAATTGCTACTCCCAATGCCGACTGAATCCATATACGAAAGTTTACACTCGGTAATTTGCATGCTCCGTAATTAAATTTCTTACATCAATCCATAGATTTATTGTCTCGCGTTTGCCCGCACGTTTTCCATCGTCAAATTAGACCGCGGGTGTCGTCGTTGGCGTCATTGAGAATTTTTTGCACCGGCAATTTCTCTCGCTATACTTACATCTTCAAGTGTATCATCAATTCTCTCTCTTACTTTGTATGCGACGCGAACGACGTCGCGGTGTTCGCGATGGCCAGTCCGAATACATAATCATAGGTTTAGAGGAAGCGCGAAAGACTGTGATGATGTGGTGCGATGACACATCACGTGTTGGGATGTATATACAGTATAATATATAAGTATCCGCCTTCGGTGAAATTTCTTTTTCATCGGTTCCGTCTGCTTCTATTTCGTATGCTATGTGGAATTCCGTGTATGAAAGGAATTTGCTATATCTATGATAGAGAGATTCTCGTTTTTTCTCTTTCCAAAAGACCCACCCACTGTGGGAATCCCACTGCTCTTGTGGTATAGGAATGTTACTCGATTCGGCGAGCGTTCGGATATATTTATGTTTACTTCTGGAATTCATATAGATGTATGAATTTTAATGCCGATGGAACATAAATAATTTCGCGCGGCATGGCCCTGGTAGAGCATTAACGGGTTTCGCCCGTTAAGTTATTAAAAAGTAGCTAGAAACGGTAGCTAAAAACGCGTCTGTGTCTGTTTGGCAGCTTATTTCATGTTGAAACCTGCTAATAACCTGTTAAGATATTTAAAGCGAACTCTGTGTCGGTAAATTATCGACCGAGAATGTAAACATTGGAATAACCTCGTTGCGGAGGAGAAAAAGAAACAGCATGCCGCTTCGCACAATGCACAGACATTCGTCGTCGGGACGAAGGATTTTTATTTTTAGAACGCTCTGACAAGTAGCCAAGTTCAGATTAGCAATATGAATCGAAAACTCGTAATGTATACATCGGGAGGTTAGGCGCGCTGTGTCCCGCGCACCGCACATGCGCAGTGTGATTATTTTTCAGAATTGGCAGGTTTCAAGCGGTAAACCGGCTTTAAATAACTCACTCTGGCTAGCATGTTTCTAGCTAGAAACTCGTTAAAAAAGTCGCTCTGTTAGCGGGTTTGTAGCTAATTTCATGCTAATTTTTAACGGGTCTCGCTAATTTCTTGCTCGAAACCCGTTAATATTTCTACCAGGGGGCGTATGTCGGGAAATTGACGGCGAGATGTGATATATTGCAAATAAGCTTTTTGGCGGTGTATTTGTTTCTTCAAGGTGTATGTTTAAGACCAAAAATTAAATTTGGTGATTAGTACGATCAAAGCGCACATATAACACCAATTGACCCCGGTAAATAGTAATAGACTAAGAATCTTGACAAACAAGAAGAGACCGAGTACCGTAAAGTCGATGACAGTTCGCTGCCATCGATCAGCTGACTTCGCGATAATCGCGATTCGCAATCGGATATAATCACTGATTACCTCGATAAGGGGCACTGAGTTGTTAGCTATTGTTTTCGAATTTTATTCTTGGTTTTTTTTTTAAGTCTGTGAACTAGGAACAACAGTAGGTAGATGCGTACGGGTCGCGTTGATGACCGTTTTTGCTTTCCTTTTTTTATTCGCGTGCGAAGATTTATGATTCAAGGATGAGATTGAGTGATGAGGATTGATTGTATTACAACGCCAATTGGTAACGAAATTTCGAAGCTATAGCGTCGATTCATTCGATTACGTTGTCGAGACGTTTTTTTTTCTGACAGGTGGCCTAGAAATCGTAGGTTCGATTTACGATTCATTTTGATTAGGTTGTCATTGCAGTAATGACGGACTGACGTGCTTTTTTTTGAGTAGCATAAAAAACAATGATTCTTTTTTCAAGTTTATTAAGAATAAATTTTGGTCATAGAAAGGTAATCATATTAGATATTTACCTACCTAAATAAGGTCAGTGTCAATTTGGAAAACAGCAACAGTGCGAGCACAGTCATGAAATAAAAGAATCGATACGAGATAACAAACTTTCAGGTGCATTGGTCTCATTCACGACCTCACGAAACTCGTTAGCCTGAAAATTTATAGCATGCATACAATAAGAAAGCTGTACAGAGAACACGAAATTTTCTAGTCCAAAGTCACAGTGCTATATCCTACAGCAATCATAAGAAATGCCGGGAGCGTACTGAGCGTGAAAATTAGTTCGCCTCATTTTCGCAAAAAAACGATGGCAAAATACGAAATTCACCACGGCCTCTCGCGTCATGTCCACAATACGCACCGTGTAACACACAGCCTGTAAGACGAAGGCAGGCGCGTCTCATCCCGTACGGCTATACTTATATACACGCCTCAGCCGCGCGCGGAAATTGAAATGCTCCTCTCATATCGACCGGCCCCGTTAACGCGGCGGAAGACTCTCAAAGTTATTCTAAAACACCGCGTCTGCGTTCGCCGTCCACCAGCTCAGTCGCCTCCGCTTCGGGTCAGTGTGCCACGCTTCTGCTGTATACGGACCCATACCGAGAGAGAGAGAGAGAGAGAGAGAGAGAGAGAGAGAGAGAGAGATGCGAAGCAGCACGCACGTTCACCATTTTTTGTCATGGGCCCTATGGCGAGAGGCTCAGGCGATAAGCGGCGGCGTAACTTTGAGCGCAAAGCGCCTATACTACACCTGATAGCGAATTCTATGGAGAGAATGAGAGAGCTACTGATAACCTAGAAACTTGCTGGTTTACGTACTTGATAATGACCGTTTCCAGGATTGTAGGTGCGTTCGAGGGTATAACGTACGCGCACCTGCGCGCGCTTTGAAATATATTGAGTTTTGCAGCTGATCTGGAATTTAATCATGTGCGTGGAATAGATTTTGAAAGTATTGCATCTGATTTAAACTCATCTGGGATATTATATATGCTGTGGGTTAATATGCGTTTGCGGTACACACAAGAGTAATATGCAACGGTTATTGACGTGCGTATTACACGTGGGATAATTCTAGTATATGTTGCGAAATTGAAAAGATGTAGGTCATCGTTATCTAGATGACGATATTATTATTACTATACATATATTGAAATTATAATGTTTGTTGATTCTATTCGTTTCGTAAAGTATTGCAGAGATTAGTGTATTATAGTAGTATATAGATTCTATAAAACCGTTGTGTGTAATTTTGATAGTATTTATGTGGGAAAAGTATGAATTTACACATAAATGTAAAACATCATTTTACAGCCTATGATCAAGTTTAATATTATCATCATATGGTAAAATTCTTATACTGAAATACACTATTAGCACAAAATAGGCGATTTGTACGCTTTATATTCAAGAATGATACCAAACAACGCAGGGTATTTGCGGAGAAAAATGCTTTGAAAATACTTATATATTATATATAATATATAATAAATAAGTATAACGCAGCTTGAACAACAGATCCATCAGGCCTGCCAAAAGGCAATTTTGGTATAGGTGACGAACCGCTATATGTATATTCACTGGGCTATCGCAGATATCGATAAGGAGAATAAGAAAGTACCTGTGCGCCATCTATATTCGCTGGGTAAAACTCAGAAAGTTTAAGTGGTGAGAGAAGTCCAACATTGCTTATTGTTTTGTTATACATCGCTCTAGCATGTACGCACCAATCGAAATTACTCTACACTCAATTTTCGAGATCAGGAATTGATAAACCCGTAGAAAAAAACACTCATTTGCCATCTCTTTTTTAGAGAATGGGAATGTTATTACGATTGATTCATGTGTACCACCACTCGACACTATACTAAAACAAACGCATTGCCAAATATTCAACGAAGGTATATTTTAATTAATGTTTCCTTCAGCCACACAATATTGTTGTATATAAATCATCCGAACAAAAAAACGTATATATTTTTATTGTATAATATCATGCATTGCAACATTCAAAGCATTTCTTATTCCTTCAGTTAAATAAACAAAATCTTTAATCTAGCTGAGTTAAAGTACCATATCATATTCAATAAATTTTGAATTCGATAGTATAAGCCATAACCATACAAGCTCAAGTAAAAATGTAGATCAGGATCTCTCTCGCACAAAGATCGAAAGCTCTTTCTCTCTCTCTCTCTCTATAGTCTTGGAGAAAGACCACAAGCTCGAACAAAGATATCTTGCGCTCGATTAGCGAAGGGGTGTGGGCGTACCGGTCTAATAGCGAGCCTATTTTTTACGGGGCGGAAACCCACACTACAAGCTGCAGCGACATGCCGGCGACTTTGTGGGTCGCCGTCGACATCGACTGTATACCTCGTTGTCGTCCGCCATGCAACGGCGCGCGAGTTATAATAATGATTCAATTTTGTCGCATAACTCGACGCTTGCCTCGTGATATAACGATGGGAAAGTCTCGGGAGAGACTCGAGGCTCTTCGCTTATTGTGAACATGGGATGTTCCGTGTCGAATCTTGCACTGTAAAAAGGAAAGAAGGCTTTTATCGCTTGAGATTTATAAACATGTGACCTTATTATTTGAAATAATTCACTTATCTTGCTCTTTTTTACAATATTTACAAAGGGAGAATTCGCCGTAAGATTTTCTAGGTTCAAGTGTTATTTGTGACTTTTAACGTTTTACATACAGAAAATCATAGGATTAACGTTAGATTTGAACAAGTCCATACATGTTTCAAGAATCAAAATATATAATATCCTGAGTGTGAAATTTCTATCATGCATTGAATTTTTAAGTTTTATCGCGTTCGAGAATGTAGGAGATTAACGTTTGCCTTCATGCAAGAATTAAGAATATGCTCGAAGGTTTATACCAACGGTCGTGGTCAAATTCCTTTCCTCAAGATTTACGAGGCTTTTTGCACCTCTATAATGGAGCTTAATGTTGTCAGGAGGCTTAAATTTACAGAACCACGCAAACGTTAGGATTGCTGAATAATTAGCTTAACGAATGTATTGTTAGATACAAGTATATGAAACTTTATTGCTATTTACTACACGTGCCTTACTGTAAATAGATTGGGATGATGACTTTCTTTCGTTCGTTTCATTTTCGTTGTGAAGATAAATTTATTGACCGGGAGGGGCCTTTATCTATATTGAATCGGCCCGATAAGGTCAGCCACTTTATTAATTTCATCGAAGATTGCTTACGGTTTTAGCGAATTTGTTAGATCGACCGCGACCGCGTGGTATTCACTCTTTTTTCGTCAAATTATTTTATTTATTGCACGACCGGATAGCACACGCGTGAAGGAATGTGTTTAACGTCTGCGGTCTGCAGGACAAAATATAAATCCTAAGACAATAGACGCGTAAAAATCGTGAGTAAGCGCTTGATATTCTTTACTCGTGAAATCTGATATGCGGTCGAATTGACCACATAGGTATACCTCTGAGCAAATAGCGACATGCGTATAAAACCATAACCAGAAATAACGCAGCTTATCGCGATGCAATATGTTATACATACAATGCGTTTAGTGTCCAGTTTCGTCCCACAGGTATCGGGGCTGCGAAAAATCGGAGTCGATTGCATCATTTAGCTGAGGTGAAATTCAAATTTTCCTACTCTAAAAGACATGGTAATCATTCTATTCGTCCTCTGATTGGCAGTTCGTTTTATCGCGCATAGGTGGCGCATATGCACTTTTCCGTTTTCCTCGTGACAATATGCGCGTCGAGTCTAGATATACCGGTGTGCCACCAATGACAAAACTGACTTGGTTAGCCTGATGCCTTGGCCGCTCATGATATAACTGCCCGCGTCTAAAGTCAGCTAATATGTTATTAATTTGTTCTATAAGTTTTGCAGAAATAATATTGTTACTATTTCTTTTGCAATTAAAACCTCTATATAAGTTCATGAATAACGAAAGTCATCGTCAAAATAACACCTTAAATCTTGCGTTAAATACATACGATCAACTGATGCCGCAGCCCGGCCGCAAAGCGAGAAATAACTCGACTAATCCATAAATAATCATATCTTTTGCGAATCTCATGGTGGCTCNGTCTCTCTCTCTCTCTCTCTCTCTCTCTCTCTCTCTCTCTCTCTCTCTCTCTCTCTCTCTTATCCTTATCCCTAAACGACTCCCGAGAATTCGGTTTCACCTCCGTCAGCGCATAATGGACCCCAGGAATAAATCGGCAAATTCCCGGTACAGCCATCCCGGCCGCACCGCTTTGTTGTTGGACTCGGCAGTGATTAAGAACCGGTGCGCTGGCCGCTCGTGCGCGGAATACGAAGCCCGGCATGAATGAGCCTACGCGCTCGCGGGAGGAGAGCCTAGCTGAAGTCTGGTGTGTGTATGTGTGTGGTGCATCGCACCTTCGCCCTGACACACTGCGCGCGCGTGATACCGTAATTACAGCGACGTAAGTTTGCTACTGTCCGTGAGGTGTACAGATGTGTATTGCAAAGTGCGATGCACTCGAAATGGCGCGACGCGCTTGAGTTGCCGTAACTCGGCTCTTGGGCTTATCGATGAGACCAGTTGGCGACGATACAGTTGAGATGCTTTTGAGGAGTGGGGGACGGATTTGTGTTTTGTTGTTTTTTAAGTTATCGTTCAGGATCGTCAGTTGGGATTGCAATGATGCGAAGACGAAGGAAGCTGATGCTTGCTCAGACGATTATATTCGAGATATTCATATTGAAAGTCAAATGTATCTTGAATAAAACAGAAGATCATGTTGTAATTTGATCTTCGATAATTTATTGATTTGACGTTTAGTTATGATTATGCCAGACTATATTTAAAAGGATAGAATATTGAAATTAAATGTACGAAACAAGCGATTTTTTTTTTTTTTTTAAGTGGCATTTCGAACTCGAAAGTTCATCGCCTCATCTACGCAAGCCTTCCACGTATCCCTATTTTGTGCTAACCCTATCCATTTCGCGCCGTCCTGCCCGATTTCAGTTAAGTCCGCTTTTACATTGTCCTCCCACCTGCGTCTATGTCTACCTAGAGGTCNGCGACGTATTTGGCTTTCCTTTCATTATACGCGCTGCCGTGCGATCATTTCCCATTCTTGCAACGTGCCCTGCCCATCTTAGTCTACCGGCTTAAGATTACCGGCATTATTATAGTCCTATATATCCTAATTTTTACATTTTTAGACAGCAGTTTTGATTTTAGTAATTTGTTCACGGCGTAGAAGCAGGCATTACCCGAATGTAGTCTCTTATTAATCTCGGCTTTGATTTCGTTTCGATCATTTATAGTTGTGCCTAAATATCTGAATTCGCTAACCTTTTCGAAAGTAAAATTTCCGACTCTAAGATCCCCCTCTCCTTCGCAAATGCCCAGTTTATCCATAATCATATATTTCGTTTTCGATTCGCTCACCTCTAACCCCGTTTCCTCGGCCGCATTTATGAGTATACGAAACAAGCGAGTTAATAGAAGAAAATCCATAAATTTATGGATAATTGATACGTTTACAAAATTAGTTTTTTATGAAACTAATAATATCCAGCATGCAAAAAATTATTATGAAAAACGAACGAACGAAAAAAGACAATTATAAAGACGAATAAATCATTAAAGCTAATAGAGCATATAAGCATAGGAGGGGCTAAATAAAAACGACGAAACTGGAAATGTAAGTGAAGCAGAGAAAGGTTAAGAGATAAGGAGAGTGGAAGAGCGAGCGAACGAGCGAACGAGCTAACCGATCGTCTGACCAGCGGACGAGAGAAAGAGAGAGAGAGAGAGAGAGAGAGAGAGAGAGAGAGGGAGAAGCGGCTAAATAGGCATATAACGGGTCTTCTTGAGTAGGTCGATGCGTGCAGCAGTTGACACCGATTAGGACATCGGGAAAAACGCATGTATATCAAAATCTTCACGTCGATCGCTCCTCTCTTTCTCTCTCCCTCTCTGTCTTTCATACCTCCTTTACTTTTCGGGTGGTCCCGATGCTTTTGCCGCGGCGTAAACGCGCGCGCATCTTCGATCCGTAAAAATGTGCCGCGCTCATAAAAAGACGCAACAGGAAGCCTTTACATCGCGGCCGAATGACGCTATGCGATTTTACATGTGCGTTCCTCGACAGATTCAACTTAGAGATTCGTGGGAATGCGGCTCTTTTCTTGCTATATAAGCTTCTTTACGCAGCTGAATGTGCAGATTAGAGAAAAATGAGCTAACTGATGTGGCAACGGGTGTAAGAATTTTAATTGTAGATTTAATTGGTAAGAGTCGTCTCTTGGTTTTTATTTACGTGAGAGTAGAGTTGATGATGTGTCGTATAAAGGACATGTCTAATGTCGATGTTACTAATATGTTATAATCTTTTAGCATAATATTAGTGGTATATGGTTGGCGATGAGTTAATGCAGTTATTAGTATCTGTAAAATATTGCTGTATTATTTAAAACCATTAAACGTGATGCATTCGAATTATTTACAGACTCAAAATCATTTTTAAAATAATGCATAATTACAACTAGTTTAATGAAATAAATGCAAGCGTTTAACTTGATGCATTGATACAGTGTGCAGTGAAAGTGTGATCTTGTATGAAAATCGGAATAATTCACAGCTTTTTATTGATTCTCGCGCATTCGTCATATGGACAGATGCGATTTATCTCATCTACTTTCTAAGGGAAACATTATGAAATATAAAAGTTTTGTAACTATGCTGGAACATCGCGCCGCTATGGACCGTGTAATTTACAATACTAGACTTTTGGCGCAGTGCGCTGCGCGCACTGTAGTAGAATATTAATTCATTAACTTATTAAATGAAATATAAATGCTTGATTGATATTTTTAATATTTGTTTTCTATTACGGAAATATATCAAACTTTACAATATATGATTGATTCATTTCGCGCTCATGTAAATTTCAAAATTGCCGCGGTTTCGTCACCAACTACCTTTTAAAATTTTAAGGTTATGTCTCAACTCAGTTCGTGTCAACGTTCACATCATGTCACTTTTTGTAACAATGATAATATTTACAATAGAATATTATAAATACACAACTAATAATTATTGATATGTATTATAGTAATATATTACATTCTTTGTATTAGGATCAATTTTAGAAATCAAAAACAAATCAAAAAATTCTAACGATACTTTTGACGCATGCGCACTACACGAGCCAATCATATTGACGCATTCTTGGCTTCACTTCATCCGGTCATGACTTTTTTATATAGGGACTATGCCGTTTGGTAGCAAGTCATTTTCTGATGATTAATTCATCAGCGCATCAACCTATTACAAAATATTGATGTATGTGGCAAATATAATCTTGTACTAAAAATGGTCTGGAAAATTATTCGTTAACGGCTAACGGTTAAGATTATATTAATAGCAAGTACACGATTCTAAATACTTATTTCACCAAAGTGATGAGTCAGCTTGCCAATCACAAAGTTATAATAAAAAGGGGATACATTTTTTAATTCTTCGAGAATTCATTAAGAATTTATGGTTTCGCACAGCCTTCAAATATTCTCGTATATTGGTCTGTTGAAGTTCTCGTTTTAATCACATAATAAGCATATAATTTCGCTCGGAGCAACTGGCATCATCGCTCAATGCGTTTCTGGGACAAAATGCTAACCCGAAGGAGCTGTAATGCCGACTCTCCACGGAATGTTTGAGGAACCTACATCTATTTAAATTGCGAATAAGCAGAAGCTGCGAAACGCAGAATGATTTTGTCGATTGCCAATTAGCACGTGATTAACTCTCAAGCTTTTTCAAGTCTCGTATGAGAGAATGATTGATTATTGAAAATTGCGCTCATTACTCGTTATAATTAAAACACGAAAAACTTATACTGCCGAAAGAAATATGTTATTCTTTTTGTTAATCAAGCTAACTTTCCTGTACGCGATCAAAACATCAAATAATTCAGCTGTACATTTTTTCCCATCTTCCATAAAACGATCAACGATAAGCTGTCCCCTTAGAATTGCCATTAATTAATTGCGCGTTTAATGTTTCACTTGAAATTGGCTACGCACGGTAATTAATCACGCGAGCGATTGTATAACGCGCGGCGTTCTTTTTCACACGTATCTAATCGATTTCGCAACGTCTCATTTAAATCATTGCCATGGCATGCACCCGTCCTTTGGAACTCGCGCGTAGGCACTAAAAGCTTTCGAGAAAGATCGGCTCTCTCGGCTCGCACCTCTCGAAAAAAATCACGTGAATACGGAGGAACTTATCTCTCTGCAGTAGTGAGTAAAAAACGATTTTCCGGGGGGGGGGGGAATCGACTGGTGTAAATATTTGAGACTCGAAAAAACTTGTTATCGTCGCGCAGCGGGAGAGAGTTACGAGATAAAAAAATATAAGAGTCGAGCGCAGGTGTGGCGCGAAATCGCAAAAAATACCTGGCTGTATGGGTATCCAGCGAAATCTCCGGAATGTCAATGGAAGTATCGAAAACCCGTCCAGCAGGCGAATCAGTGCTGAACGCGAGGCTGAACGACGAGAACGATGTGCGCAGCTTCACACTTCAGCGGCGATAAACACTTGGGCGAGTGTGTGAATGTAGACGTAGAACACGTATAGATGTTGCCGATTTCTCGGTTTTTCTTCTCGTGGATACGAAATCCCGCGAAATCCTTTGAAGAAAATAGCAATTCATATCGGATATCCATAACAAGATTTTTTAGCTCTTAGCACAAAGAGAATTTCACATCGATCATGTTCATTGTTATCTATAGAAAGTCTTCTTCGGAAAAAAACCATAGGAACTAAATGTAAACAAAATGCAAATGCTCGTTTACTTATTAGTAGAGCACTTTGAAACGCAGAAAATTTACAAAAGTCCAACCAGATTTATTTGCAACTCACAAGTCAAGCGTGATTTACGAGAGAAAGTATTGAGTGTTGTATTTGCATTTGTTCGCAGTAAACAAAAGAAAAGTATTTTCACGAGAAAAAGAATAAACCTCAAAAAGTTTGGCAAACTTATAATTAGCAAAGCTTTCCAAAAAGTTTTCAAATTTCCCCTCTCGATCTTTCACTCTCCGAGATATCACTCGACACGTCTCGAGTATAGACAAAGCTCTGAAAATACCTTCTCGTCTCTCTTATCTCCCGCCTCGACAGTCGCGGAAGACAGACATCATGAAGTACCGCGCGACAGACGTGTGTACACGTACAGGAATCCACACCAGTCCGCACATCAGCAAGAAAGTCTCGGCAGTTCGAACCGAAAGGAAGAAGAGCTGGCATCGGCGATTCCTTATAGTCGCCGGCCCGGATAACATCCACTACACGGCTGACCGAAGAGACCAAGTCGCGGGGTCACGAGGACGAACGGACGCGGGAGAGAGAGAGAGAGAGAGAGAGAGAGAGGTTTCTAAATGGCCCTCGTTTGATTAGGAGAGGCTCCGAGTGGCTTGCACTCTCGCGTCAGAGCTACCGCGATGCTTTCTCGATTACACTGCTGCTGTCGAGGGGTCGTTTTTTTTCTATACTCGATGCTTTTCCTGGAGGAGAGCGATGAGTAAGTTTTAAGTGCGTGAGTTATGTTAGGCCGCTTGACTGCGATACGCTCGCCGCTCGGGCTCAGAAGGCATTGGCATTGTCCGATAAGGCGAGGAAAGTTTAATGGGCTCTCTTCTCTCTCCCGCGAGGAGTTTAAATTCGAGTGTTACTGTTATGCGGCTAATAACCCTCTTATCGAGCGATGAGTACTCCTTTGTCTGTTTGTTTGCTTTTTCCTGTAGTTGTAACGTCGGTTTGGATGAAATTTGCATGAGTTGAAGATATCAAGCGACGAGATATCAATAATTTTAGTGAAAACTTCTAGACGCTTACCCAACCCAATCAATCATCGAGTAATTACATTAATAACAAAACAACTGGCAGCATGATATTTCTCAAAAAATAAAATTACACATCACGTCGCAGCGTAATAAGATTGAGAAAGCGTCGGGAAGCTTTCTCGGATTTTGAGAAGCCCAGAATTCGAAAAATGCACTTCAGCCGTAGATTTCTAGCAAACGTCGGAAAAACTGCGAGAAAATCTCAGCAGAGTCGTGAGTGTCATCCCAGCGCTCATCATCATTTCCATTCCTCGGCACATTAGGCTTCACAGTCGCCGCTTTCACGAGGTGCTTCATCCCCGCTTCTAATCGTCGAACTTTTCGAACGAGCCGCAAGAGCGGAAGCAATCGCGAGCGCGGGCAATTCAAAAATTCGCCGAAACGAGTGTGCATAACTTATCGGGAGCCAGTCCCTCGCTCAGTATAATATAGAGTCGGAATAACAACACGCTGTATTCCACAAAAGTCCGAGGAACTTTTTCAAGCGCAGCATACACTCTTGGTACATATACTTAACGAGGATCCGCGCATGCGCGCATCTCGGGTAATTGGGCCTTACGGGAGGAGTCGAGCGCCATTAGGAATCGCGTTTTTCCCCCGCTGGACACGGGAGAGAAGAAGGCGCGCGCACAGCTCGCGTTATTATAACACGTTTTCAGCGCTGCGATTCTTCTCTCTCTCTCTCTCTCTCTCTCTCTCTCTCTTGCTTGCGCGCTCGTCGCCTCTAGGAGCGTTTGCAAGATGCCGCGCGATGCGGAAGAAATTGTCTCGGAGAGCAGCAACTGCGCTTATACCATTACCGCCTTATTGTAGGCTCGTCGCCGCTGCGCTGCTGCTGCTGCTGCTGCTGCTGCTCTGACAAATATTACAAGTGTATGTGCATTTTCGCTCGAGAGTTGTCGATTACGCGAAAATCTATTATGGGGTTTGCGGTGAGTTTTCGAGTTCTGTGGTGTTGTTGCAGTTCGAGTTCGAGAGACGGCAGTCCCGATTGCTCGCGCGGATTGTTATATTGTTATCGCCTGTGCGGCTCTTCTTTACTGATGGTCTTTCGTTTTTCCGAGACGGTCGGATAATTACAGAGGCTATACGATAAACATTCGTTTTCTCTCGTTTCATAAACACCAGTGTTTCAGTGGCTGTTGCGAGTTTACCTCGGAGTTTACGTTATAAAAAAATGCATATGCATGGATTGTTTAGCGAAATTGTGCTCTTATCGATTATCTTCCATGGCGCCTTTAGCGAGCTCTACTTAAAAGACTTTCCGCTAAACTGGCCGCTGCTCCTTTTAACGGGTATCTTATAATTATAACGCTGTATAATATCTGAGTCACTTTTTCTCCGTGTTATCAAGAATATTTTCTATAGAAATGTGAGGCGAACGATTTTTGTTCTAATCACAACGGTTACTCACAGTCCACGACAAAGTACATGGCCCAAATGTTACAATAGGCTTCGAGGAACAGTTAACGCTGGCGCTTGTTACTTCATTTTCCTCCTTCTTCCACGTTTTGCGTGTTTATTGTACTAAACTATATAAGTAACGGTAAAATCATGGGTATCGTTAAAGAGGCAAATTTCTAACTTGACCTGTTTCAGAGGTGTTTGTAATTGTAGAAATTTCAACTGTTGGAACAGCCGGTAATTGTTAAAATGATTATATTTATGCTGTATGAAAAGTGTCGTGCGTTAACTCGGAAGAAAACTGGGTTATGCATACATGAATGCGAAATAACTGTTTTCTAAAATCGATAAATTGCTATATGTTCTGGATCATATTGTAAAGTGTGTTCGTTTGTGTTTTAAGGACACGCTGTAATATTAATAAATCAAATACTCGTAGAGTACTGAGAAGCTTTTGAATCAATGCTAAAAAAAGTGGAATGTATTTCAATTATATTTTATTTTACATGAAGCTTGGCGCTTAAGCTGTTTGGGAGCAGCTAACGTCACGCTCCAATAACGATCACACGTTTGAACTCGGCTCAGCTTCTAATCCTTGTTGCATAAACTTGTTTCATTTGCACAATCCATACCTATCAGAAATTTTCAGTGCAGTCAAAGTCGAATCAAATCAAAGGCACTACTTCCAATAACAAATCTCTTCATAACAAAGCTTACCATACTTACATACTTACATCCAACTCACCGAATCTAGTACATAGACCTTCGTTTCCGCAACGATCGTCCACACGACATCCGCTGAATCGCGCACGAGCGCGTGGAATAACTCGTTCTCCAGAATGCAAAATGACATCTTCCGAGCGTCAACCTTTTTATTTTCTGCTACAACCACGATGCGAAAAACACATGGCCGCCGAGATTCATCCTCGGTTCAGCAGGCAAAAACAGCGGGGAAAAAAGCCTCGCGCGGGAGCGCGCGTGCGGATAAAAACGAAAGTGGGGAACTCACGTATAGTATACACACGCATACGCGATTCGGCTTGATTTGCGGTTAAGGTTGCGGCCGAGAAGAAAACGATGATTGCGCGTGCGCGCGAGCCTTTTTCGGAGATCGAATTTCCGAATCGCGCCAAGCGAGACGGAATTTATCGGGCGTTAAATTTTTTCGGGGGATTTTTCACGAGTCGCTTGAATTTTTTCACGTGTCCTGCGGTTGCTCGCAGGATTAAACGCTTTGATAAGGCCTTTCGGGATGATGTTATCACGGGAGTTACGTTTCTCGCGGTGAACGATCCCAACTTCGGGAGGAGAACTGCTAATTTTTGAGGTTCACGCGTCTCGGGATAAACCGGCAAATTAGTTTTTGATGATGTACAGGTATATGTAATTCACTGCTAAGTTCAGCCGCAACGTCGAGTATCATAATGAATAATGAGCGAATCGATTTACTATGTAACTTCACAAAAAAATCGTCGTTACATTTAGTACGATATCGAATGAACGTAGTTTGTCACAGTCCCAGCTTGAGTTCCAAACCATTTCCGCGACAAACAGAAGCAACGTCACGCACTCGAATAATAAATCAGTCTATCAACCAGCCCACTAACGCGAATTCTATTCACATGAGTTCCATAAACTCTTAGGTATAGCTGTAACAAAAAGAGGCAAAGCATTCGGAAGGATTTTCTGGTGCGATCGTATCCCTCCACATCGGCGAGGCAATAAGAAGCCCAAGATGGGCAAAAGCTTCCTCGCGCGCAGCTCTCGCGTATATGGAATGCAGCGTCGAGTGTGGAACCGGAGTAGCCGCGCAGAACAGCGACATCCGTAGGGATGACTGCACTCGTGGCTCGTCTTTTCTGCAACGCGTGCGCGCGCGTGCACTCGCCAAGGTCGTCTTGGGCGTTAAATCCGACCTCGCTCGCGGCTCACGCTCACGCACACCGATAAAACATGTATATATACGTACGAAAAGCCGAGCGCAAAAAAGGAAGATGAGCCGCGGCGACTAGTGACGCGAACCTTTTCTCCGCGACTGCAGCGCGAACGCTGTGGAGGTGCACGTTTTTTATTATCGCCGAAGAGAGAGAGAGAGAGAGAGAGAGAGAGAGAAGTGGAGAAAAAGCGAAAAGCGCATTCCGAGCGCACAAAGCTGACGACGCCGCGGTGTAACTTAGCGTCTGGATGGACGTGGGATTGTGTGGATGGAAGGGCGAAGGGATCGAATAGATGCTGGGGGACAAGGAGAGGGATTTTTGCTAGAGGTTTCTTCGGTGCTGATGGGCTGTGTAGGTTATATTGTTTGTTAACTTAGTATCAGATCTGACACTGTGGATATTTTAAAATGGAACTTGATAATTATGCTTTTTTCCAAGTACCGTTAATATTGCTGACGAGTCAATAATTTTTATCGTCTTCAAGCAGATGCCGGTTGAGGCGTGCTGTAAAAATTAATTTGACCGTATATTATTACGCAGGAACAATAAGGATGTGTAACTTTATCCTTGGTCATATTGTGAATGTTTTATAAGGATTTCGGACTTTTAATACCGTCGTGATTCTTGCTGTAGTTTTTTAAAAAGTGGTATTGAACCTTTGGAAATCAGAAATTATTGAAAACTGTCAATTTTGATTTTTGATGATAGACCACGCTGTAGTAAGCAAAGCAGTTTGAACTGGCCTTTATTCTATACCTTTAAAAGCTCCCCAGGTCTCTGATCAGTGAAGATAGGTGGCGCATAGGCACTTTCCTGTTTTCCTCATCGCTAGCTACGAGCTTAGTGCATGTATCACTATGTCGCCTATGATAAAACTGTCTTTTTTTGAGCCCGCTTAATTGGGTTGCTCGTGCTATAACTGCTGTTGTTTAGCGAGAGCCAGTATAGTGTATAGCAATATTACTTTATTAGTTTATGAATACGTGCAATTAAATTATAAGAAGTACTTTTAACGAAGCATAGACCAAAATATCTCGGCTTTTTATTATACTACGCTGCGTCGCATTTTGCTCGCTTCATATACACAACACGCGTGTGCTTCGACGCACTTTTTATAAATAGTTGTGTGCTTGCGTCGCGCGTGTGAGCTCAGAATTTCTTTAAGAAGCAAGAGTTTGTTTCAACGCGCTCGTCTTCCTTCTATATACACTCCGTTTACTCCAGTTTTTGTAAATGGAGTGCACGAACTACTGCCGTTATCAGTCGTGTTGTGATAAACGATGAGCGCGTGTATACCTACACCTATATACCACACGATTCTTTTATTTTATGCCGACTTCGTTGTTTCGGTTTCATTTTATAAATATCGATCCTGATGCATTAAATCTCTTTAATACAGAAATAATACTTTTTATTTGTACATGTCTCTTAAGATTATTATTTAAGATTGCGTTCTGTTGATTTTAAAATCGCACCTTATTTCCCCCAAAAGAAAATCGACATCTTTTCTTCAACTTTCTTACTCCCCATCTCTATTCTTGCCTATATCAGATCAGTATCCTACAAGAAAGTTTCGTTTCCAACCACTCGATCAATTGATTCAAGCGTTATCTTTCACCTCAGCGTATAAGTCAAACGTATCACACTGTACAATCATCCTTCCAATGTGAGAGTGTCACCTCGCGACCACGTATACACGTCCAAATAAACCGTGCATACGAAACTCTTCTCAACCAAAGTCCCGGCTCCAGCTACATCGCTGTGATAGTGGGCCCATCGTCAAAGTGGGCCCCCCTACCCAGGCGATCGGTCAGGCCGCGGCGGCGGTGGCGGCGCTCTGCACCTGTGCAGCCGCTGAGGTGTTGCGCCTTTTCACCTGGCGCGGTAGTTCGGTCCGCAATCGCGACCGGGACGGTTGTGTACGCGCGAGCGCCACCTCATACGTACCTTTCTCCTTGTAGCAAGAGAGAATCTTTCGTTTTTTTTTTTTTTTTTTTTTTTTTTGGTTCTTCTCTCTTCTGGAGAACGCGATGGTGATCGACGCCAGAGGAGACAGGAAGCTGTCCAAGCAGTATGGATTAGCGATCGATCATCGCGCGCCTCGTCGCGAATAGTGTGTATAACTACTAGAGACACGCCGTTTTCTTTTTCTGCTTAGCGGAAGAAAGCGAAAATTCGAGGCTTTTTTCGGCACCAGCCCGTTTATTCGTCGTTACATTATATACTCTGAAGTGTGTGCGTGTGCAGAGGCTGCTCTCACCGGAGAAATTCGAGGGCAGTCCTTGGGCGGCTGCAATTTGCCCTCGAAAGAGAAAGAAAGGAAGAATAGCCGGCGCGAATGTCGATATAAGTCGGTTGACAAGAGGCGGAGGAGAGAGAGAGAGAGAGAGAGAGAGAGAAGAGAAGAGAAGAGAGAGGAAGAAGGAGGCGAAAGTGCGCCGGAAAAGGAGAGCAGGAGGACGATTTATTAAAGACCAGCCGCCGCCACTTCAGCCGAGATGGATACCGTTCTCGAGAAGATGGGCAAGATTAATTTGGTAACGTCAGAGTTTACGCTTTTCATGCTTTTTCGGGATCTCTGCTCTCTGGGATATTGAACGATTTTATGTAAAATCGAGAGATTTTTGAGAGCTTGTTTTAGAAAGATTTTGCCAAGCTTCGTGCTCTCGTTTCTTTATGCATCTGTGCTCCTCTTGAAAGTTTCATCGAGGACGTTGATCGCTCAGTACTTTTCGTATAATGTACGGGATGAGAGTGAAGTGGTATCGACTTAATGTCAGCCTACATTCATAACGCTATTTTCCGTAGTTATCTTTGGCTAATTTTTTGTTTCGGTAACGTTATACGTACATATTCCATAGGTTACAAATCTTAATAGAGATAACGCGTTACGCGCATATTTTTTTACCGATAAACGTGATTTAAAACAGTACTTTTACCTTTTAGATTCCAAGCGAGATAGCATTATCTCACGTATTTGCACTATAATTAAATCCCGTACTTTATTCAGGGCTCAAAAGAACTGAAATATTTTAATAAAAAATGTGTTTATCCTTCGAATTCTCGCGCGTTTTCCAATCAATAGCGCCTTTGTATACAATTAAGATTTTCATGAAATGATAAAAACATGATATTCAGTTTCGAATCCCACTCCAAAAAAGAAATAGTAATCATTCTATTGGTTCTCTAACTGGCTTTTCGTTTTACCACGCAATGTCTGTGTCTCAGAAAGTGAAAATTGAAAAAATATATAACTTTAGGGGTGTATTTCGTTATATTATCCTTGTAAAACTCACCTTGTCTCAGGCAGGTGAAAATAGGTGGCGCATAGGCACTTTTCCATTTCTCTCATACAATATGCGTTTCGAGTCTAGATATAGCGGTGTGCCACCAATGATAAAACTGCCTCGTTTTATGCTACTAAATGATTTTGGATGGGCTCGCGTATACGCCTCGGAAAAAAGAAGAAAGTGAAAAAGCTCAAAAGATTCAACGACAGTAGAGGTAGGAAAAGAGAGACACGACAAGAAAGAGAAAGAAAAAGGAAAGAAACACTCTAACAAGAACGGCCCAATTTCAAAGTGTACACACACGCGCGCGTGCATATAATACAACGAGCTGCTTGGCGAACGACAGGCGACAGATTTATACATTCGGTCGCCACCGGACACGACGATCGATTATAAACTCGGACCGACTCTCCACTGTATACACCTTATCACAGCTGCCTCATCTCTCTCTCTCTCTCTCTCTCTTTCTCTTCCTAGCTCTTTTTCTATGCATCCTCTCTCTCTCTCTCTCTCTCTCGTTTGCTCCTAAGCGTACGATCGACTGCGAGACACATACAGCAGCAGCAACGACGGCAGCGATATTAGTCTATTTGTAGAAACGTGAATATCTTATACACGAGAGTTGTATTACCTGCTCGCGCGAGCTCTCGGTCGCGCGTATATAGTGCGTGCGAGCGCACGCGGGTATGTCTTTCGCCGCGCGTGCCACTTTCAAGCGCACTGGTCAACTTTTCGTTTTGTTTCACTTTTTTTCGCGCTCACGCATAAGTATACACTACCTGCCAAAAGTATCTCTCGCGTACCGGCTTCATTCGATCTTTCGAAGATCGATATGTGGTGAGATGTCGATAGAGGAACAGACTATACATATTTTTAATTGTTTAAACAATAGTTTTGATGAATCGTATTATTTTATTTGGTATATAATAAATCTTTCGGATAAAAATTATTCGTATGTCGAGTATAGTATTCAGAAAAAAAAGCGTCGTATAGTACTAAAACCGATTTCCATAATACTTTACCTTGCAGCAGTCACATGTAATACTTTTTGCCGATAGTGTAACGCGCGTGCGAGTATAAGCCTCTAATACATACATATAGGCATATATATATATGTATATATATATATATATATATATATATATATAATGCGCTCGTACATGTGTGAGAAGTTAGCGGATTATTCATATCGCGATATGATGCAGGTGGTAATACGTACAAACACGTGCAGTCTCTTTTGGTATAATTGCATGCTCGAAAGGTTCCTATACGTATTTACAACTGCTTTATTGGGTTAACGCATATAAGACCGCGAGGCTCTTTTATATGTAGGCTGCGATGTTAGCCTTTCTCGGATGCTGATTGCGCGTATAATTTACTTGTTCCCGATATAGTGAATTAGTTGATTGCACCGAAATCTTTGAAATTCGCGATGTACGGTATGTAAGTGTTACGCCGTTTATTCGAGTGTAAATTATGATGGCAAGAGGTTGTTTTATTTGAAACTTAAATTATTTATTTGATGAAATATTACAAAGTAGTGCATACACAGAATAAGATCCGTTACAATTTATACGTTTATAATAACTCTATCCAAGTGATTTCCCACCGGCGGCTATAGGCTTAGCAAGATGTACTCAACTTTTCGCATCATTACAAATACATTCGTATAAACTTCGCGCTAGAGCTATAACCCTTAAATCAAAGCGCGATAGCATGGAGAATCTCACCGAGTGAAATCACGAAATCATCGTCGAAAACACGGTCGTCATAAATTTCGAATCAATAAAAAGTCCCATTTTAATAGTGGCGTGCTACATACGCACATGTGCAATAAATTACCGGAGGCCCCATTATTGCCCCCTACCATGCATCGACACCTTTTTATCCGTTCTTGTACACGTGAAAATAGCGTACGAGAGGAAAGCGCATAAATGACATTTAAAGTACGCTTGTCCGGCCAAGTACACGCGGCTATACGTCTGATATATTGTTTTCTCGCGCTACACGAGCTGCGCATAGAGATCGACATGGTTGATTTTATTAATAATTTATATACGGCACAGGCGTTAGCGCGCGAAAACACGTTGGCGCGTATTTTGTATATAACGCCGAGAGCTTTTCTCGGAAAACGCGAGCGAGACAGGTGCAGCGCTTGCGGGGCTGTGCACGTGTATGTGTGTATGTATTTGCTTTACTTTTACGGCGAGTATAGCGACGAGCGCGCTATACGCTTCCTGATTGCTTTTATATAAATGCGCGGCTTTAATTAATCACGGAGAGTGAGCTGCAGTGTGCGCTCACGCAGATAAGCGCTCTTTCACGATTGGCAAACGAGTTTTCCTGCGCGCGCGGACGTTGATGTGCGCGCGAGCGCGAGGAGAAATTGAAATCTAGAACTTTTTCCCGCGCAGCTTCTGAACTGAAATTGTCTCGTCAGGAATAATTACTGCGGAGTCATTTGATAAGTGAAATTATATGCGGCCTTTTTCGTTGTTGTAGGCATGTTATACAGGTGTATCGTTCTTGATTTTAAATATAAGAGAGAACGTTGAAATAGTTGTTGATCGATAATATAGCTTTGCGTGCGTTTATTTGCTGACAATATTTTTTTAGAACGTTCAAGTATGAAACAAGGCGAGTATCATGGAAAAAATAACAGTTTTCTTCCAGTTATATAGCATGAGTGGCTCAAGTAGACCCAATGAAAGGTATAGTTTTGGCATGTATGATAAACTGCTATATATGCGCTAGGCTCGCAGATATAGTGATAGGGGAAATAGGAGATCGCCTATGCGCCACCTATATTGGCTGGCCAGAAACAGTTTCAGTTTAAGCGATGGGGGGAAAAGGCGAATCCAAAACTGCTTTATTATGATATACTAAAATCTCCGACGGTTTATCATAAAAATTTTTGGTGGCATAATAGGGTGTTAAAATTTGATTCGAAAATGACGATACTCAAAATAGAATCCAATTGTTATCATGTTTTCTATTATTAAATTTCACTAATTACCATTTCTTATTTTAGTCTAAGCTCAAATGTGCCGCAAACGCGAGTTGCATTTCTCTTACCTGCATATTATTGTTAAATGGTAATAAAATCGTCGAGAAAGTTCTCGCATATCGCAACGCGTAAAATTTGTAACAGACTACAAAAATACTCTCTTCGAGTCTGATCCGCACTTTTCTTCGCTAGCATAGATCGTGGGCTTAATCCCAACAGCTCAGATCGCAGCCTCGGGACATCAAACGGAATCCTAAGCCAAGGTCGTCTCAGTTCCCTCGTAGCGCATATAATCCGCGGAAGATCTCGCGGCTGCATCATCTCTCTCTCTCTTTCTCTCTCTCTCTCTCTCTCTCTCTCTCTCTCGCGAGTAATGTTTACCTCCGGTGGCAGTTTTTTTTCCGGACAGCCGGCACGCGATTACCTCGTTGTTACGAAGTCAATAGACTCGCTCGTCGAGTTCTCCGCAGCTTGTGCACGCGCGCCTATCCGGTTGAGTTCTCTCTCTCTCTCTCTCTCTCTCTCTCTCTCTCTCTCTCGCTCTCTCTTGTAGGTGTCTGCGCGTGTACTTGTAGTAGGTATGTACGTAGGTATACTGGTCGCGACGACCACCCCGTGTGCCTCGTTAAAAACCGGAGTAACGCCGTCTTTTTGTATGTGCTTGCCGGTCGTTGCTGCTGTTGCCTTCCTGTCACGTCGTCGAGGACATTTTTGAGGAATCGATTAGATTAAAATAGATCAAACGTCCCATAGTTGTCTCAGTTCTTGGCTTTTTCTGGCTGTGGTCGATGGAAGTCTACTCGATTTCCGGAGAATTTATGCATCCTTGCAATGAGTCAATGCGAAAATTTATTTGTATAGTCTGATAGCTGTTTTTGTTTGTTCTATGTATTGAGGTAACCGTCGCGCGACGTTCTTTCAAAATAATTTTATTCCAGAATAATTGCTTTATCGATTGGCAAATAAAATGAGAGTATCGGAGTGGGCACTTTGCATCACGTTGTGAAGCCGAACGTGTACCATTAACATTAATGATCTAACCTCATTATTTTAATCGACTGTTAAAATAATTCATTGATTTAATTAGAAATTTTAAATATTCCCATTTCAATAGGGGTTATCGAGCCGTAAATATTCAATAGGCGAGCGAAAAATAGAGAACGTGGAATACCGAATCATGGATACATTCACACATCATTAACAAAATAATGAATTGAGCGATGAATAATATTTAACTGTATTGGGTGTATTGCAATTAAGAAATATTCGCCAAGAATATTTTCACTAATACACTTAACACTACTCATGATTTTTAAATGACATACTTATCATTTCCTTTTTTTTGTTACAGGTAAGTCAACGACGTAGATAAGAGCACTATTACATTGTTCCCATAATGATCAGTAAGTATACGATAATTATAATAAAACGACTGTAGGATTAACCTCAGCATAAAAAAGCAGTTGTCAGCGTAAAACCAACGTATAAAATAGAAACGGCTCATTATTATTACGGCTTACGCATCTCTATTTGTCTCGCTCTTT
The DNA here is from genome assembly GCA_012977825.3 of Pteromalus puparum. Taxonomy (NCBI): domain Eukaryota; kingdom Metazoa; phylum Arthropoda; class Insecta; order Hymenoptera; family Pteromalidae; genus Pteromalus; species Pteromalus puparum. The sequence continues at coordinate 67,546,709 of CM053170.1, forward strand.
TAATATATTATTATCCAAGTTACGCGGCGTGGCGGTAAGTTTGCGGCCCGCCGATTCGAAATTGCCAAGGCGCGTTTGCAGAGCCGCTGAGCGCGCAGATGCGAAACGCAGGTGCGCATAGGCAGAAGGCGTCTGCTGCAGTTGCTAAGGAGAATCGCGCAGCTTGCGTCGCGCAGTGTTGTATTCTTCCACGAAAAATCCTCACCCTTGATTTATCATTCGTATGATGATACTATAAGCGAAGATGAGACTTAATTTCTCCTCTGATGCGAAGTTCCAGGCGTTCTCTTGTACAATAGTATAATATGCAGTGCGAAAGCCAACTTTTTGTAGGAGCCGGCTCGACTTCGAGATTATAAATAGAATCAATCATAATTATCAGAGTGACGACGGCAGTGGGATGAAGAAATGGTCTATGGTCGACGCAAGGCTCTAACAAAAGAGCATTGAATTGAAAATCTGCGCGCTGGCGAATGAAATCTCGCGTGAAGGTTCTCACAGATAAATGTATCAAGGCGGAATTTTCAAAGGGAATGAAATAGTCCATACTTACAGAGATCTTTGGCGGAGTTGGTTAAAGTGCGCACGAGCCTTTTAAAGACTGTCCTGGAGCTAAAAAATTATTATCCAAAAATGTGGAGGTTGTGCTGGCTGCAACACTTGTTAATAATGCCTTACCTTTCGAATGCTTTACACACGCAGAGTTTCGACTGTCAAATCAAGTTTGAGTTGGCTTTCTGTAAAACGACCAAAATGAGCGGCTCTGATATTACAGAGCACAAACGTGAACGCCAGGTGTATATAGATACAAAGACTACATTTTTCAGAGTTATTATAGAAGGGGACTGCATAAATTAGATCGATTTCTATACCGGCTCGATTCAGTGGCTGATAAATCGGTTATACGAGATCGACGTTTGATTAATCTACTTGAAATAATTATCGAGGACTTTCGTCGGGAAATTTATGACAGCGCTTTCATGCCTTAAAATCTGATCCAATGCGTGGATAAAAATGACACGAATTTTATGTTACTACAGGAGAATTTCTATTTTATTTGCACTTTTACGTATGCTAGTTGAACGACATCTGTAGACTACTGTACATGTCAAGTTGAACTTGATGCTTCGGTAAAATCTAAACTTTCATTTTCGCCGTATATATTAAACGACATGGACAAAAAAAAACTATATTTCAGCATTATCCCATTAAAATGATTTCGTTTTTCTGTGCTGGTATCGAATCAGGAAATATGTATCGTTCGTTTCTTTGATTTCTCCCAGTATCATATTCAAGTCACGTTTTCCCATAATCTAGGTTACTATTTTATAAAACAACTAATATTACGAATTACCGATCAACGTTTTTCTTTGCATTGAATTAGATAGTTCTAGTCCGACGAGAAAAAATATCACCTGCTAATTGCACACTCTAATAGAGATGAAAATTCCACGTCGATAAAAATCAGCTGGCGCATAATGCAAACTAAAACGAAAAAGAAGAAGGAGACAGAATGTGGCGCGCCTTTCGATATGAAAGCGCGACCACGCGCGAATCTAACGTAGACACGACTTTATGCGTTGGCTGGTTTTATTAGGCTGCAAATTACGAATATTCGCGAGCTTTTTTTTCTTATACATAAGAGCTTAGCTTTACGCTGCTATTAAAATGGGAGTCGGCGAACGCTTGTGTGTTAACAAGTGTGTCGCCTGTGTAGTTGTAGACATCCAATTTCATAATTGGCTCTGATGAGTGTAATGAAATCGAGTTTCTCAAGGAGCCTGACGCATTTTTTATTAAAAAGTTGAATCAACGAAATTACCTCTTTATGAGCCACCATAAAACTAGATCTTACTGTTTTCAATCGGGAGCTTTAATTAAATACACGACAGTTCCAGTGAAAACTGAAACTATTAAAGCGAAATCAAATGTAATGATTATCAATTTATGTTTAACTTTCTTTTGTAAATTAACCTAGTTCCAAGTTCTTCGTGAAAAATTCTCCGTATAGAAACGTGCGTATACACCTATTCTATTCCTACTTGTCAAAATTTTCGACATTTGCGTAATAACAGGATTATTAAAACATACGTTTTCGCAACCGATCCATACGAAACAAGTGAAACCTACGCACGCAAGTTCCATTCGAAAAATCCAGCAATTCCGAACGGAACAATCTTCTCCTAATGTCTCCACATTACAATTCATGAAGCAACGCCGCTGATAATACGATCGCACAGGCTAATAATACCTCGCACTTGAAGCATCGACAGCATTTTTCTCAAAACGCGCAACTTTGCGAATCCACACACGTATCCGCAAGAAATGAAAACGATAATGGGGAAATTGTCGAGCTCGCGCTCTTTGCGAAAGCGCGCGGCTCTGGTACATAAGTATCATTGAAAATGAAATCGTCGGAGCGTACGCACGCGCAGGAGGAAAAATTCACGAAGCGCGAAGAAAAAATTCGCGCGTCGTTAAGCGCGTGTATATGTGCTCGCAAATTGCGCAACGAAATCGCCGGGTCGTTAAACCAATTCCAACGTGCGCTGCAGAAGGAAATCTTCGTAATATGCGCTAGCGGGGCCCCCATTGTTTTGCATGTCGAGAGCGGCCCGATTATATATTCTTCGCTGCGTGATAGCCGAAGAGAACGAACGGGTATTATAATGAAGTCGAGGCTGTTGCTGTTGCTGCTGATGCAGATGAAGAATAAATCGCGAGAGGTTTTAGCTAATTTTCGAGATACTGTATAATTATATACTTTTTGATATGTGAATGATTTAACGAACTGTTTATGATAACGAGATTCAGATTGAGTGAATTGCCCGATGCGGTTGTCGAGGTAAGCTCTTTCGCTGAATTATTCGATGTATAGCCTGGATGTTAGTATAGCGAATGACGTGATGATGGCATTTGCAGATTATCCCAGGCCAATTTCATTCAGTTTAGCTGTGATTACTCGATCAGAGGAATTTAGTAAAGAGAATTCAGAAAGAGCTACTTGTATACATAATGCTCAGTTCTTTTCAATCGAGTTGCGGTTGCTTCACCTACACACACTCATTATTACCAGCATCAGGCCATAAATAATATTTCCACACAGATTCCATGCCGCATTCCTCGATCTATCTCCAAAGGCCCGTATTCGCGCTCCCGATTCTTCTCGGCGCACTTAAAAGCGGCATCGTTATCTCGTCATTCGTTCGATTTAATTAATCTCCCCCGCAGCGGCGCAAAAAGCGCGCGTCCTTTCTCATTGAGTCTCTCTTTCTCTCTCTCTCTCTCTCTCTCTCTCTCTCTCTCTCTCTCTCTCTCTCTCTCTCTCTCTCTAGCGGTATTCCAGATTAGGATCTATCTTGCCGAAAGTGCATGCATTGCACTTGGTTTTTCGTAAGGCCCCGAAATGAAAAAGTTCGCATCTCATTAGTCGCCGAACAAACGATCAACCGCTGCTGTGTCTTTCGCAACTCAGGAATACATATCGAGAGAAGCGCTTCAAGACGGCAGATTCTTATTATATTATACGCTCACTCGTTAAAAGCATCTTCCTAGAAATCCAATTCTTTTTTCTTCGCCTCGCGGTATTATTACATTTTAATTGAAACGGACCACCTACCGGCTTGCCATTACGCGCGTTGCCCACTGCGCGAGGCTGAAACGCTTTTATCGTTGATTCTTCAGCCCTGCGGGCCGCGGCGGGCTTGCTTTCTTGTGCTTTGTTTCTTTCGACTTCTTATCGGGAGAGATCAAATTGGAACGCTGCTGCGATTGGACAGTTGGATGAGAATCAAATCGCATGCGAGTTATTAATTGATAATAGAATGCAAGGTAATTACTGTAAACTATCTGGGTTTGTATTTTATTAGTGTAGGATAATTTTCCTCTGAAACGTATCCAATGTGATTGGTGAGGTATAATTGTGGAAGAATGTTTTTATGCGATGGATTTGATATATTGACGTAAAAAAGTGTTTCGAAACTGATTTCAATTTAAATTAAAACTTCAGGTAAAACGTTCTCCAAATTAAAATCTATGAAGCAATCAAATCCAGGAAATAATCTTAAATCCAGATTTTTTTAAAAATGATTGATTTTAATGCAATCAATGATATAGTCATCCAAATTAAATTTAAAAAAATTTGGCCTTCCTCCTTACACGATCATTTAAATGTTATTAAAGTAAGTCCCATGCCATGAACACACGTAGAAATCAAAAACTCCTACACGACTGCCCTGAAAATTACCCGACAAAGGATCTATTATTTCAGTTATATAACGCGCGCGCTGCAGGTGCATTCAGTAGAACAAGACAGGTACGGTGCGCCTGCTGGCCTCATAAGAGGTCATAATATCACCCATGTACAAGCTCATTATAGCCTCAACTTTATTACTTTCTTCTCCTCGTCGATTTCGTTTTCGAATTCGCTGCTCGTTCCTCCTGCTATAACAATGCGAATCACCAAAGGTCGTCACACGCAGACAATCAATATTCCTATATGTATGAAAGTCATCGAAATCCAATACCCTCAGGTGCATCATAACCCGAAAGTCTCTCAACCGAATAACGAGCTCTTGCGTAACTCCCTTGACTCTCTCCGTGCAGTTTTCTCATACGCAAATTAATCCCCCGACAATCGCGCGCTGCGACCCGTACCCGCAGTCATCAATCTTCAAATTACCTCACTCGTCTCTCCTCTCACGATAATACACACACACGAGCATAAGTACACACATCAGCCTAATTCGTCGAGATACACAACGTCGCGCTACGCCGAACGAATCGAAGCACGTATATACCTGCGAAGTCTCTTGTATCCTCTTCTACTTCTTCTTCGCGCTGGAGCTTTTTGACGCAGGAGTAGCTGCTCTTCATCTTTTGGCTTTATATGCATTATACAACCCGCGCGTGAGACAGCAACCCCCATGAGACGCGAGCATAATAGCGTCGCGACGTTAAGAAGAGTCTTCATTGTTTCACGATGCAGGCGCCGGTTCTGGACCCTTTCACGCAACAATACCCGAGCCTGCATCAGCCGCGGGAGATTAAAAAGAAGACCTGAACAGGAGGAAAAAAATGCAAGTGCGTGCTGCAGCGCCGTGGCGCCTTTCTAAATAAAACTCACGCGGGAGAGAGACGAGACCCTTCCGCGGTGAAAGGTGCGTCTCTCGGTGCGGCTTTGATAAGGGTTGACTCGGTGTGATGAGCTTATTTTTTTTTTTTTTTTTTAAGAAAAGTTTGCGACGGAGTTTTCTAAGGACAGACAATTGAGTCGACCGTAACTATTCAGCACTGAAAACATTAGTACTTCGCTTATGATCGCATTTTTTAAATATCTATACGTCGTGCATTACGTCCATTGTTAAATAAGTATTAAGTGTCAAGTTCGTGCTGTGATTTTACTTTATTGGTTTACCCTTGGGAGAAATAACACGTTTCGCTGATACGCGATGAAATTCTTTATTATTTTTGTGCTGTGATTTCCTCGATTGCCGGTGCTGTCAAGGTATTAGTAATTAAAATGCTGCTCGTCATCGTAGAGTCTCGATGGTCTAGTTTTCGCGAGTGTATACCTGCACGCGTTGCGTAACACATAGCCATACAGTTGCGATAAAAAATAATATTTTTTTTATTTGAAAGTTAATGCAGTGCCCAAGTACAGATCTGCGGTCATAAGCATCACATCAAAAAGCAAAAGTGTGTGGTTATGATTTAATGGATTGGCCGTTATAATGTAATAACGAAAGTTCTTATCTGCAAAAATAATGGCACTAACAGCAATCAAATTGTAAGCCAGTATATGGATATAGATTAAAAGACGTTTAAGACCAATAAATCAAACCGAGTTCGCGTTACGAGTAAAAAATAGCTCTCGTTCTCGTATATACAATTTTGTTTACATATTCGCGAGTGAAAAATTGCGATTACATAATTCCAGCTGTAGAATTCGCGAACTCCATTTTGTGCATCGACCCGAGGAAACGAACGCTGAAAACAACAATTTTCGTACTCGTAAACTTCGTTCCCCACAAACGGGACCTCAACTCTGTGAATTCGCGAAAATTCAACTCTCGAGAAAGACGCGATTCAATTTTTAATTCGCCGCCACAGTGCAGTGCGGCGAACGTTCGCCGCGTGTGCTCGCGCGCACACATAACTCAAGAGAGCCCGGCTCTCACCGGAGATATTCGAAAAGTGAAACTACGCCGGCGCCCTTTCCAATACCGACGTATATGTATATATAAAATGTGCACAGACTGGCGTTACGCGAACAACCGCGGGAATATACGAAAGCAAGAAGGAGGAAGATGTTACGCGCGCATTGAGAGCGAAAAAAGATAGCGAGAGTATAGGGGGAGAGATTCGATTCCTTGTTTCTCCGATGCTGTCCCTTTCAGACGTGAGATCGTAGAATGTATTGACGGAAGATTGTTATCCGATCATGCAGCTGCGTTATGTATACGTGGTTGAAGTACGAACGAGAGGGTAGGTAAGCGAGCGATGAACCGCGTAGAGGTGCGACGGTCTTTATTCTTTGATATGAGCGCAGGTTTAATTGGCAAGGATGTACTGTGAATATACGTGTTGACTCGCATGCGTCATTGTCTTTAATTGATTATATTGACTTACTGCATCGGTGAGTTGGGACTCGACTTTTTTGTGGGGTATGTAACATGGACTTTTTGCGGGCTCTCGTTGTCGATTCATTAGTACTGTCTCTGAGAAGCATCATGTAATTATTTTTAGAGTTTGATTGTACGTATCGCGTAACCATACGTTCTTATTTCTCTTACAAAATATATAGCGATCGGTGAGTTTGTATATAGTTTACTGCTATAACAACATCAAAAAAAAAAAAAAAAAAAAAAAAAAAAAAATCAGCCTTAATGGATCACGAAACAATCCCCATCCATTTCGAAAATGGTCTTGTACTTCCTCTTCTTTATATCACGTTTCATGTAATTTCTTAATTTCTGGGTACAGGTTTTTCTGATTTTCACATGTTTTCTTCACACTTTCTTATTATATGTAATACCGCTAGATTATCACGCTATAGTGAGTTATTAAAACTGGCTTCCCTCTTTGTTATCCAATACTAATGAGTTGCCTTGCATCATAATAGCATGTGAATCGACTCACGAAAAATCAAGAATAATGCATACAAGCTATAATCGAAGACATGAAGACTCTATTAGGAAAACCAGGAAAAGTTACCAAAAAACTGTATTCTACTCGCTAGATTAGAATATATTTTTTACTTAAGCCTGTGATTTTAAATTACAAAGATCGCATTGATTCCTTGCATAATGTAAACGTTTTATTTTGCAATTTTACGCACACCTTATGCAATTTAAAAAGATCGATCGCAGCCAACCATTGCTCTAGCAAAAGACGTCATCGGCCTGGTAGACGGATAGTAGAGCAAAGACGAGTTCGTCGACAGGACGATATGCTTCACGAGGCATGAAGCAATTCTCGAGTTTGTGCAGGCGCGGATCGGTCGGGTAAGAATCGTCGCCCGAGGAGTTTGCCGATCAATCGCGCCACCAAGCGTCGATAATCTTCTTCCACCGAGTGCATCGTTCCCTTTTTCTGCTTCGTTCTTCGTTGAGATTAATTGTTTAATGAGTTTAAAGACTCGTGTTGGTATCTCGGGCATCCATTGATCACCGCTTCTTTCGCCGCTTTTTTTCCAAATTAATTGCTGTAGTTTCGTGGCTTTTTCTTGATGAGAACATTTGTCTTAATAAAGCAAAATAAATAAACTCGGTATAATTAGCTGACTCATTCATTTGAATTTTTTGTTTAACATTCGTTATACCTACATTCTAAATATAGAACACGTTGTGTTTTGATCAGAGAATGCAATTGTAAGCGTGACAGTTCGCGAGAATATTTTTGTTCATTCTATATTTTAAAACAGAAAGACGGCCAATTCAAATACTAAACCAACAATATTGAATACAATCTTGATCTCTAAATTTTTATCCAACAGCTTCCTCTCATTCGGACTGACCTTCACCATGAAATTAATTACCCACTATTGAGTCACTCCTCTTTCAAGTCCGAAGAGAGAAAGAGGAAGAAATGCCTTGACGTTCGCGATGAAAGGATCTATCAGGTCACTTCAGCGCTCGAGCTTCAATATATTCGTACCAAGTGTCGTAGGGAGGCATTAGAGAGGCAGACGACCGTCAATCTGCTGCCAAAGTCAGAGAGAAATACCGATAACGAGTATCACGGAGAATGACTAGCGGAATTCGGGACATTTTTCTTCGTTCTTCGCTTCGTGCGCATTGAATCTTTACTGGTATATAACAGACTAACGCGTTTGCTCGTCATTATTAGAAAATTATGTGCGCAGTGTTATTATGCATCCTTGCTGCAATCTTTCAGATGTCAGTTTTTTACTTTTGTCTCTGCACCTACTTGATCGCATGTATAGCCTGATTTTTTCTACACGTTGTTGAAGAAAGACTATATTTCATGTCTAGGTTGAGAAAGGTCGTTAAGAATTGATCTCTTGTGGTCATGGATATAACGTATCAGCATGACTTTTGATATTAGTGTCTTTATTATTATTTTTCGTTATATAATGTTTTTATTCACACTTATAAAAAATATTATTCGTAATAATGAAGGAACTAGTAATCATAAATTATCAAACATCTCAGTGCCATGTTTAGTTAATATTAATCAAATAAACGCTTTATTAGAGACATTCTCAATCTGAATTCTCTTACAAATAGGTGCATATAAGCATTATTTATAAGCACCTTACGCAGCCGCACAACCCGTAATCGGGATTTTTACGTCGGCGCATTAACATGCAGCGTACGAATTTGTATATTGATAAAAAAGAGCCGTTAGCCTGAAACTTTCATCTCTTTTCGGCATATACGGGTTTGCGTGTACGCCGCGAAAAGTCATAATCATTCGATAATTAGAAACTAATCCAACTTGATGATTTTTTATTTATCGGCATGACTATTGACCCAGTGTACTACTTTTATCGTCGATTGTGTACAACACCAGATTTTTTTTTGCTTCAAATCCATCTCATTCCCCAGGCACATACGACCGTCACAGTGCGCAACTTGCGCCAATGTATTAATGAGTTATGTATCGGGCAGCGAATCGGTAGCTCGTACTCCTGGCTGGCATGTATGGTATCGACAGACTCGACCGCATTGTATAAGCCAGCAGGAGATGAGAATTTTTGCTACGCGTGACGAAACCCTCGTGCACGCACCTGATGAATGCATCTGGATAGTTGGTACTGCACACTACAGTTCACGACTGCTAAGTTCGTATAAATAGCGCACTGCTTTGATTTATCGATAGCGCCCGTGCGCATATCTCGAGATTGGAAAACTCACGGGAAAACTCAACGGCAGGCTGGAGTGAAATTTATCACGTTACAAGTGTATAAATTTGAGGTGTGGAATGCTGTGCACGTGCATCTGTTCAACTTGTATAGTGATGTTTGGGTAACTTTTGCGACAAAGGTCAGATTTTATAATAGTTTGCCGATCTTCGCGTAAACAAACTATTTATTATTTTGCGCAAATTTTTATCTGAAATTGAACCGCTTGAAATGATGCTCGAAAAATTCTTCCTTTGTAAATCTGTGAAACCGATTTCACTAAATCATAATAAACAAATTTAAATTGGTCGGCCAAGAAGTTAAAACTGCGATACATCGAATCCTCGCATTTTCATAGCCAAAAAGAATGAAAGGAGAAAAATTGCTTGTAATCAACGTTTAATCATCTCCGTCACGTTCAATATATCGATCCAAACATCCCGTTCGGATATAGATCCGGTATGTGTGTACACTTGATCGTAAGTTACAGTGCGATGACGCACACAGGCGGTCAAAAGCACAATTTTTTCATTCCAAAAGTGTTTAGTTAAAAAAAGTATTAACACAACACTATTACTCGGGAGAAAATAAAACCCGATGAAAAGTTTTGTTGAGGATCGGAGAAACACGCTGATTAAAATCTAATCTTAAACCGGCAACAAATATACATATACCAACTTTCCATTATGTTACCTTTCAATATATATATATCCTAAAGAAGCCATTAGAAACGAACACGAGTCTCTCGTCGATATGTGTATCAAATCTCTATTTTCACACTCTCGAAATCAGCCGCAGCTGATGTGTATTCTATACAGCAGTGTCGAGCGTCTGAATAACCGGTTTCACGCCCGAAGCAACGTCCCACTCATCGCTCGCCTCGTCTGATCATTCGTGCGCAAGCGTTTCTTTCCTTCGAGTTTACGCCGAGCAGAAGTAATTACGAACTCGAAGAAAAAAGCGAGCAGCGTGGTAAGCCTATCACCGGGAATACGTATATATCGGTGGCTTACTTTCGGGAACAACCGGTGGGTGGACGTGAGAAACCAAAGGGGGCAAAGATGCGCGGATGCATCATGTATGCAAAACAACCGATTTGTATTCGCCGACCGGGCCTAGGACGTATGGAGGTTATAGGGTCAGCGGCGGCGGTGTGGCGGGCACCGCTCAAACATGCCTGATAAATTTATGCCTCAGCTTGGGCCAAAGCTGCTTATAATGCTTTTTTGGTACGAGCGTAGAAAAAAAGGGTTTAAGATACATTTTCTTGGATGATCATGCTGAATAGTCGACTGGTATTAATGACGCGCGATATTTTCTTCTAAGCTTATACTTGCTTAAGATTCGTTGAATGGAAGGCTTATATGCGTGATAAGTGGCATGAGCTCGACTGCCAGCTGAGGTATAAGTATTGGGCATCGCACTTAAAAAGTTTTGACTCAATTTTTTTTATACGATTATTTAAAATTCTTTAAAGTCTTTTGCACGAGGCTTTGCATTCATCATTTGAATCTACGATTTAAATAATCAAATGTTTTCAGCAATACTAAAAAGAATTTCACTGGAATTTAAAAAAACGTATTTCTCGCTGCATGCGTGCTGAACCAAATTTAAAAACGTAAAATCGCAAGACAGCTCAATCAATTAAATGCGTTCATTGCTTTTATAATGTGAGTCATCTTATGCCCAAAAGGTTCACAGACACAATGGCCTGAACTTGTAACGATTTAATAAACTCATCATCGTCATTTGTCAGACCTTCAACTGCGATGTAGTAGAATTTCTGGGAATTGGGACAGTACATGATAATTTAACGAATTACTATCATGTGACATTGTATGAATTTTATTGTACTGAACCAGTGTGTCGAAAGTCTCTGACGCTCTTAAAAATGGGAGCTCCAGCATTTCTGGCGCTGCACTGCAGCGATAAAGATTGACACAGTGTTGTCTGTGTGCATATCTGATTACTCGATGCGCTCATCGCGAGAAAGAAAGGTTTTTGTCACGCCTCGTGTGGATTTATCGCTTGACGAGCTTCTTATGATTTCCTCGCCAATTAAAAACATTGGGTCGCAGCTTTATAGGCTGTTCGCGTGTCTGGAATGCTTCTTTTTTAAGACGACTTAATAATAGCCCGATGAAAATTTATATGCTTTTGTCATTGCGCAGTACGGCAGACTTGCTCTTGTGCGCCGATCGGAGCAGGAAAAGTTTATGCCAAGCCAAACCTGATAGTTATAGAGAGTGTATGTAAATACAGAACTGCTATCTTGTCTCATATTATAAAAATGGTTATTCAAATTAGCCTACCGGTATTTTTCATATTACAAGATTTTCACTGAACGCAAAACAATGCAGCTTCTATGCATCCATAAATTTACATCGTGTAAATATTCAAACGTTTCTTTGTTAAAACTCATGCGGGTAAGATAAGTTATAATTGAGCAAACACACGTTTACAATAATCAAATGAAAAAAAAATAAATAAAAATTGAAAGACAATATAACAATCTTTCTAATAAACGAAGAGCGCCGCATTGTTTGACTTTCTCACCGATCTCGTTGAGTTTGAAAAATCAATCACCATCGATCTATCATTTCGCAAAAACGCTCGATCAAAATTCTACATCTCGCACCAGCTCAGCATGAGCCTTCAAACTTGAAATAATTCATCCATTGCCGTGAGCACAGCCGAACTTCGGATTTTTTCGATACAAAATTCATCTTCGGCATCCGGGAAGTCCACGTTGGCTTTTAGCCGCTGTGCGCGTGGAATTGCATAACGGCAATATTTTTTCGCCAAAATTAACGCGTGTAAGAAAGTACGTACGTGCTCTTGTGCATTCCCTCGCTCGCTGTTGCGTCTTTTTTCTATTAAGCGCGTAATCCATACACAGCAGACGGACGTTCCCTGAGCAGTTTTATCGGCTATGTGAAATTTCTGTTGAGGTACCGAACTACATGTATTACTTTGATGCTTTCGATTTTATGGATTTTTTTATACAGAAGTATGAAACAGCAGCACGGGAATTTTGAACGGGATCTTTTTTAAGCAGGATTTGCTTAGTGTTATAGTATTTTACTTCTTGGCGATAATTTAGGCTCAAATAACGAATCGGTACATCGTTTTTCTTACAATACGGAAGCACATCGGACGACTCCAATTATGATTTACAGTCGCACATGCGAACGAAATTAAAACGGCGTCTTTCGTCGACTTCGTGCATCTTAGCATAAAATTCGTACGTACAACGCCAACTCATCACTATATACAGCAGCCCACATAAAACGTTACAACTCGAACCGTTACAAACATTCGCATCTACCGAGAAAAAGTGCAGGAGAACTGCACGCTTCCACCCAAGAAAAACAGAACAAAACGCGGAGAAACGCGTGCCAGTGTGATCTTGACGCGGCAATTTTCCCCAGCACTCTTGGCTGTATATTCGAGCGGCTTTTGAACGAATAAATCAATTCGCTCGTAGAGAAAGCTCAATGGACTGCGCGAGGCTCTAGTCCTCGACTCTCAGCTTCGTAACTCTCTTTCTCGGGACTATACCACGACTCTCGCACAGTCCATTACGAGCCATTACCAGCGGACTCTGCCAACTACACGCTCGTTTCATTTATATGCGATCGCGTTCACGCGCCGATATTACAATTAGCGTTGTGTCCGCCGGTGAGTTTGAATGGATATCAAGCTCGCGCACGGATGACGCTTGTGCCGCGACTGAAATTTCCTCTCCGCGACTCGACTCTCGCGGCTTCCTTATAATAATGATCGCGAATTTATCGAGCAGAGCAGGCGAGCGAGCGGCCCGGGTGATGTTTATGTTACTGCGATTATTCATGAGTTTGAGGAGTGTATGAAAATGTTGTTTATCGCGCTTTCGCGAAGGCAAATGTGTAACTGTAAATGCGCGCGCCGGCTTCTATTCCTTTTGCTTTTCTTGAGACTTCGCGTGCTGTTCACTGTATATGTACTGCGGTTCGAGAGTTTCAAGCGAGTGAAGTGAATAAAGTCACGTAGTACTGGTCGGAGGAATAAAATGGTGTAAAATGCGCTATGAATTTTTTGCGAGTCGGAGAAATTTGATTGAGCGCAATTTGTTGATGATTATTTCGGCGTATTTGCATCTAAATGCACGTGCTGTTCATACAGGAGTGTATACATAGTAGATTTGGATTGGAACTTACGTGAAAGCACTTTATAATGTATGCGATATTAAATTTTCGCAATTTGAAGTGACGCGTTAAATGCTTTTAGCGAGCTGACTTCAGATCCGGTAGAAAATTGAGCAATTTCACTGGTCAACATTTAAACTATGCGCACGAAGACGGTTTTTAATTATGCGCAATTTTTTGAACTTGATTGTTTTGAAAATGATTGAATCAAGGTCCAATGAATTAATTATCAGGCAGTATCGCAGGCAGTTTACACAGCATGAGCGGTTTGAGCAGGTCCAACATGGTAGTTTCGGGATATATCTAAACTCGGCGCGCGAATTTCGATTGGGGTTATACAAAAATGTCCATGCGCCACCTACCTTAACCTAACCAGAGATACGACGATTCAGCACGATCTCATACCAATAACTATTATTATAACAATAAATCAAAGAAAAAGATCTTTAATCAACGATTTTAAAAAAAGTTTGATTTTGTAGATGGTTTTCTATCCTCGTTTTAATGCATCATAAATTATCAATAAAACTACTAATCCAAATCCAAAAAAATTAACCGATCAACTCTCAGCATAATTGATTAGACCTGCGTTTCCCGTGTGCAGTCAAAATTACTATTTTCAAAACCACGATTACAGCAGCTACTATTTTTGCAGCCGTCGTCGAGGTACGGGAAACTGCGTGCGTCGTTATAACGCACATGCCGAGATCCTACAGATACTGCCTCTTCTGCTGCAACTGAACACACTAAGCTCTGATATACAGGATCGATCTCAACATTCGCGCATTAATTATCGCTGCTTTCACACGAGTTCATTAAACAAGCCACGCGAGCTTATACACTGCGAAGCCGCAAATGAAAAAATGAAATAGTTGCGGCTAATCGCCAGAGAAATCGGTACACGTGCTACGCGTGCAGCAGCTTGGCCACTGTGTCTTGCTTGATTAAGCATTTAATGATATTTTTGCCGGTGAGATTCCGCTGCTGGCTACCATCAGTACGCGACCTTATCTGCGATTCTATGCGTGTTACCTTGATTTACGCCTGTCGATCTTTTATTTTCATTATGATCGGTAGGGAAAAAAACGCACCGTTGTTCGTAGTCGGAGAATGCTGATTTATTTGAGGGTATATCGTGACGGAATTGAGCCACCGACATGATTGGTTACTTTTCTGTTGGAGATTTATTGAGATACAGATTGAATATTTTCTGTATAGACGCGTGTTTATATTTTTCGGTTTTTTCAACCCACACTCTTTGATGCAGTATAAATTATGACAGCAGCATTTCCTCGGCTACCTGTAGAAATTCCTCAATCCCAAGCAAAACGTTTATTTCTGAAGTCATAAAAATGGATGAGGTAAACAAAATCCGCAATCCGACTACCGCCAAGATCTATTACCGATTTTTAATTATTTCCTAGTTTGGCCTTCCTGTACATTTTCTTACGGAATCACTTTCAATTACGAAAATTACGACGTTTTATGTCAATAATAAAAATACCTTCCGACGCTTTGAAATAAGCGGAAAATAAAGGAGAAATCAATTATGAAACTACCGTAGTGCATGAATACATCTCTACGGCGATTCTAATGGAAATTCGCATAGTCTTGCCGATTTACGATTCGCGATTTTCGAGCTATAAACCATCGACATTGTCCATTGAAAGTCCAGAGGATACTTAACCTTTGATATATATATATATATAGACTTGACTTCCGATTTCGCGTGCACTAAAGCAAATTTTCCGTTTGGTGAGACGAAAAATTATCATAGTACGAGGTACGTGATAAAGTGAATAAGAAAGTCAATACGTTTCTAGAATAATTTATGATATTAGAATAGATAAATGTAAAATCGAATAAAATTTCTTGTGCGAGACTCACGAATATCGCAAAGGTAAAGAAAACAGTGGTTCCTTTCGCAGACTTCTTTGTGCACGCTCTTTAAAAAAAAAATTTAATTTAAAGTCGACTTTTATAACGCAAAACGTTATACGAGCGATGCGTAAAACTCGTACTCAAAGTGTCAAATTCTCCTGGCCTAATGACCACGAGCATAAAACACCAGCTTCCAAAGATTTACTCCGCAAGCGATCCTGTAGCTCTTCGCGTCTTTTGTTTCTGACACTTTAAGTACAAGTTCGTATCAAATTATACCTGCGCCTTCGACCTTAAACTCAAGTGCAAAACTTTACTGTCCCTGATTTATTAAACTCGTTGCTCGATAAAAATCGCGTATTCAACGAATCCTTTTTTTTTTTGCAAAACGATTTATGCTCGGACACCCAAACGTTACGGCGTCTCCTCCCACTTCTCGTACACGTATTATACTCGCCCGTTATCTGGCTTCGCGGCGAACAATGCAAAAACCAACAGCCCGGCTGGTTCGGTTTAATTTTTAAATAAACAATAGGCTGCGTTGTATCGCGGACAAAACCCGACGATAGCATCGCTCAAAAATCCTGCAACGCCTCGCCGACGAGTGGATCTCGCGGTGAAAATCTCGAATGTGTCGAAATTCCTCGACAGATATAACGGTCGCTTCGTGTGTGCCCACACGTACCATCTAAGCGAGAGAAAAGAAAAAGAAAAGAACTGCCTTGTGTGTGTGCATATGTGCAACGCAATAACGATATAAAAATATTCAGTGCATGCATGACATAAAGCCGATAGAAATCAAGCGTAACTCATCGAGAGACGTCACGCATCTCGATCACGTACAATCAGGCCGTCTGTGCGCGCACTTATCCGCTCTCGAAATCGTATAATACAAGCCTCTATACCGACCGCACGTCTCCACTATTACACGCGTGCGAGCATATAATATAACCGCATACGCCCAGCTGTTCCATCTTCGCGGATGTGATACGCGACGCTTAGCCGGGATTGATGAGTTTTCTTGTGCCTTTCCGCTCTCCTTTTACATACTAAACAGAATTTATATCGCGCTCACGGGATGAGTGCTTCGCCTCGGCTTTTCGTAATATTTTCGTTACCGGTAGCGCGCAGCCTGTGTCAAAATACGTGCGATCGAATAAATACAAATTTTCCCAAGCTGGAAGCGTTATAACGCGCACTTGAGAGTTTCATAACGTTGGGATATCAAACTGCGGCCTACATATCCGAAGCAACCTTTGTCTGGCTACGGTGCAGATGTCTTAAGTGTCTCGGGTGGACGAGAATCGGTGCCATTTTTCACCGATAAAAAGCAACGAAACCTTCTCCAAACGTCTGCATAAATGGTCAGGCGAATAGTCTCGGTATTTTTCAGAGAGCCTCTCCGATGTTTATAACGGGGCGAACGCGCGCGCATAAAATATTCCACGATTGCTCGGCACGGACACGTGATGCTACTGCACTTCTTCCTCTCTCGCGAGAAAGAGAGAGAGAGAGAGACCGAAAAACCGGCGGCGAACCTTATACATACACATACATACGTGCGCGGAGAGTAGGCCCGGGGGACATTCTTCCAAGAGATGCAGCCGTTTGACCGACTGAGCGCAATATCGTGATCGGAGGCGAAGGATATATCAAGCGAAGACGCGGGAGAGGAAGGACGCGAGGAGGAACGGTTTCTCGGCCAAGCGCACTTTCCCCCAGCTTTTACTAAGTATACGCAGATATGCTGACGCGGCGGACGCGCTTCGTATGCGTGCGTGTTATTATATACCGAGCAGCGACGGGACACACGCTCGTTTTTTTCATCTTCCTGATGGACGCTGTCGGACGCGAGATCGTGTGAAACGCGATTATATTCGCTGCTGCTGCTGCTTGGTCGTTTATGCAATCAGGATCGGGTGTATGTGTGCTCTGGGAAGATGATTTTCGTTCACGAGCTCTTTGAACTGGTGACTCTGCTTGATATTCTGTTGATGTGAGAAATGCGAATGTTTGCGATGAGTTTTATTGCAAGTAGCTAGAATATGCAACATTCTTTATTTTGTTCAGTTGTCATTATAATAAACTGTATTAATAAATCGTTATGGTTATATCATGTGCAATTGCGCAACCGGAATAATAGGAAGTGAAAACATTAAATTACTTATACACATTATTATTAATACTGGAAAATTAAATTATTATTAGTTTATTAACTGTTCACTGCTGGCTATGCGCCATGTGGAAAGTAAAATTTTATGCTCGACGTAAACAGCATTACGAATACTATATATTCTTATACGCATCGCGAACAATTAGAATCTACGTTTATTGAACTGTATAAAATGTTAGTAAGCCATTGTTAACGGGCATTAATAACCGCTACTTTTTATATTCGTTAAATTTTTCCAGTGGTTGTTAAAAAAATATATTGGATTTATTTTATCATAAATTCTTCGCACAGTATTACAAACTTAATGATTCGTTAAATAATAAAATAAATTATAGGAGATTTACACTACTTTCTTTTTGTATACACAATAACTGTTATATTATGCAATCGCATCTATATAAGCAGATTCTGAAATGAATATATACAAGTTCTTCCCTGATGCAGCCATTGCTTTCCCTACAGTTTCATGGCGTTTTTTCCAAACGCGCAATGATTTATAACTTATAGAATTGCCATTTTTAGGTCTGCAGTGTCATTCATCGCACCATTCGATTTTATTCTTCCCATACGCCCAGCCTTAATACTCCAACCTTTTAATAGAAACGAAGACAAAGGGATTCTTGACAATCCAACAAAAGTTGTCGAACAAAGAAAACAACCCAATCATCATAAATCGATTATTGTTCCTCGCGTCTATGTGTTTTCATCACACGATACCTTGAATATAAACAATACGGTAGGTATAATTAAGTGAAATCATTAAAATTATGAGTTTATCATTCATCATAGCGCGATATGGTATTGTTAGACTGTGTAAAAAACTAAACTGTTAAAAATAAAAGAAGATCACAGAGCCGTACAGGTCGAATCGGTTACTCGAGGTTAATATGCGTTATGTCAAGACGACGATAAAAGAAAATATGGTTACAGATAAATTACACAGCACACATGCTTTACCCGCAGATAAGCAAATAATTCGTTCCGATCTGCTGAGCCGGAGAAAAATGCCCGACCTTAGCATAACTCCTAGGTTATCTTCACTTCCATCGTGCTAGTTAATTAAGAAATATTTAGCGGAATGAAAATACTTATATAGTTTTAAATATTTTTGATTAGTGAACGTATTTACATAAATATTTTACAAAACGATTCATTTAACAGGTTTTACTAGTTTCAAAAATACTGTTCACATTATCAATAAGCTGTTCAAATAATTTCTTGAACATTGTGTAATATCATCATGATATTTTTCCATTTCCAAAATTATATTTTTAGCATTGCTTCTTTGAACGACCTCACACGACTTATGCCATAGATTTATTAATCATCAAAATGAAAAAAAAACCCTCAGTAACGATGAAAAAATCACAGGTGCAAACGCAACCTGTGATTTAAACCTTAAAAAGACTATATAATCCTTTTACACACTACCGTACCAATGACACACAATTGTAATCAATGCACTTTTTCTCTGGCGCAGGAATGCGAACACCAGTCGCTCGTACAGCCTATACCAGAAGGTGCAAGGTCGACACCTTCTCGCGCCTCGCATATATGAGCGCCAAGTCAAATTCGCGGGTAATTACGATGTATACCTTAACATACGGGCTGCGCAAAGTTGCGCGCGCAATTGTGTGTACAATAATCGAGTGTCACCGGGTACGCGATAAGGCCACGAGACGATAAGCGCCTCGCACTACCGTCGACCTTGTCTCTCTTACGCCAGCGTTTTTTTCTCTTTTTTCTGCTTCTTCAGTGGTAAGCCGCGTACTCATCGCGACGGAGGCGCGGATCGGATATCCGCCTGGCTCCATCGTGGAGAGCATTTTTAGGCTCGTCGGTGCACGAGCACTTGTGCGATTTTAAGGTGCTACTTTGTGTTGGTTGCGGTGTGTGTCAGTGTGCTTGGATATCGGACTGAGTAGGGCGTGTAAATCGTGCAAGGATTTACCGTTGAGTCACCGCTTCGAAAGTGCACTTTTATCATTGAGGATTGAGTTATTTTGAAGTGATATTGCTTGTATGTTAATTGTTGAATAAATATTTTTTCTTGATAATATAAGATTGCTGTTTTAAAACACACATATTTTCGCAACGGTTTACATAATTTTAAAGAAAGACGGAGTCAATGCAGACGTATATCAGAGCAGTAATTTTGAATTCCAACAATCTATCGATTTCACATGATTGCCGATAAGAACAGTGAATATTAAACACTCAAATAATGACTATATTAATTTCCAGCGCCAATGCCTGTAAACACTATCATTTGTTCAGATATCAGAGTTTTATTATTTAAATTTCAAGTTGCTCCACACCACGACATTGTATTTCGTTATTGCAATCCCTTCAACAAATTACATATAATTGAGGCATTATTGCCCAGAATCTCTTGAATTTTCTGTCGGGTGGGCAGATTCTATCCTAGATTCTGCTAAGAAACTCCTCCCACGGGCGACGGTACTCGGGCAGAATCTCCTAAAGATTCTGCTGACCGTATTCTAAGTTTAAGGCATTAAGAGATTTGTCGTTAAATTAAATAATTTATTAAATAAATAAGTACAAAATAATTATAATTAAACTTTTCTCTTTTTTGTTATCACATTAGTCATTAGAACATTAATTAAACGCTTCTCGATACGTCAACATTACAAAGAAATAATTAAATAAATTATTAAATAAACATCAGTTTAATCTTTCCACTTTACAACATTTGTCTGTCTGTTATGCTATATACACAGCAGAATAGCAGATCCAGAACTGAGCAGATACCACCGCACATCTCCACACAGTTCTTAGCAGTGTCAGTCAGATGACAATGTTGAAAAATTATACACAGTTATTGTTAATCAAGTTTAAATTATTAATAAAAGTGTCATCTATGTGGCTCGAAATCACCGAAATTGATGAAGTTACTTGGATAAGTGACTTGCACAGATTTCCTCTCATCAGCATCTCGGAGACATAATTGATACTGTACATTGTCCAAATTACTGTCTTATCGACTCTCGGCTTAAAATATCCCAGTGATATATTTGGAGTTACCGCTCGTCCTCGTGTGCTTTTATCTCGCGATAGTACGGCCACCTTTTATGCGCTTCAAATTATGATTTTATATCCAGAACATGACCTCGCATTGAATCGTGAACTTCACTGTTATCTTTGAGCTTACACTGTACGCGCAGCTCGTCGCGGTATTTATTCTGGCGCAAAACGCTCTGATCCTTCGCTAACACCTATCTCGCCGTGTTGGCGAATCAAAAGTAATACAGAGAGTAAGATCTATACCATGGAAAATCAGACCGTAGCTATATCCGCCTAGTGAGTGATTTACTTACTTATATATAGTCGTATTTTAAACATGGCTCCAACTTACTCGCTACAGAATTTGTTTTTAAATTGATATTCAATATTCTTCAAATACCGTTAAGTCTGACAGGTAGCTGGATATTAGTTAAGTGAGGGCTATATAATTCAACATCCTCTTATGATTTTCCGGCGCCGCTTTACTTCGTATTTCACCGAATTTTGCTTATTTGCATTTCTTCACTGATTTTGTTTAAAACTATAGGGGAGTTCGCGATACCTACAGGCCTTATTTTACATGTTAGATTTTTGCTCAGGCTGGTGGATACGTGGTTAACAAACTTATTATTAATGGGTATAATTACTCTCATCTAATGCTCGATAGTGTGAATTTTCATTTTTATCCCTTGTGTATTTATATGATTACTGTAATTTCGCCTACCTTTATTTTGACGCCAAAGCCGGAGTAGGTGTTCAAGATTTACATACAGGGTGACGTACAAACTAAGCGTATTTTCTTTACGCTCGTAATTAACTGCCATACTTTCTCTCGTCTTGAGGTCTTTTTTTTTTGAGTTTAATTATGAGTTATTCGAAGTCTTCATAATTGCACTTCTGAAAATTAACTGCAACAAAACAGAGACCTATCTCAAAATAATCTCGGCGATTCTAGCAAATGTCATGTTCTTGCTGAGCGCAACAACGGATTAAATATACTAACAATTTTTGGAGCTCAGACTTAAATCGGCGTTTATTGAGATGGCGCGGGACTCCAGTCATATCGGCTTCTAGCCAAAATGCATCAACTCATCTCAACAAATCTTCATATATATGCGTGAGATACTCTTCCTACATGGCGAATGCCCTTTTGTATAATCTTACACTTACTTAACTATTTTAATATCTGCTGGCCGCATTATAATAATATATATCAACATTTTTGTCATGACTTACACTGTAGAACTTGTTCGTGATGCTGTTGGGGCTGGATACTCCAACTGTGACTCAGATTCTGGAATCCTGCTATTCTGCTGGTATAGCATGGAGCAGAACAGACTGTTGGCTATCTTACGCGTCGTATGCTTCTGTAAGTATGTGTACGGTTAGGTACTGCATAATATACTGATATACTATGCAGCTTGTACTGCGGTATAATGTGTAGGGTTAGGTTGCCTCTCTTTATGCGTACCTTTATGCGTACCTTATTAACTGTTTTTCATAATTTCGTAATTATAACATGAAAAGAGGCATATCATTTTTAAATTGCTGACAAGGTTATCGACCGATTGATAATTTCAATCCCTTAGGAGATTCTTAGGAGATTCTGGACAGATGCTATGCGAGCATGCTATAAACTGTCTGGCCAGATTATCCTGAAAAATCTGGGCACTCGTTAGTGAAGCCGGCAGAAAGTATGGCCAATTTTCTACAAGGGGTGCGTTGTGAGCGAAAGTATGTACGACCGTTGCGCTTTCTACACCATCACATAAAATATTAAGATCTTTGTGGTACAGTCGTGTACAGCATCTTGTTTCGTTTTCAATGAGAATTGCTTTTCTTATGATAGCACTTTCTCATGTGCTCTTGCAATTATCATAAAGGATACATAATACTTATTCGCATGTTTTTAACACTCCGACTTGGTTTATTTGAAAATAATGTATACACGAGCTACATATTTTCCTTAATTTCAATAATAATAACAATATTTTAAACGAGAAAAATAATGAACTTAAAAGTAAGACATGTCAGTGCCAACAAATTAGATAACCTCCCAAGAACGGCACCGGTCACTTTCCATCTAAATAAAAAATTGATTGAAATTCGATGATGTACAACATTTTTTCACTCTCCTCTAAAACTCTCCATTCACGGCTTTGGACCAAAAATAAAGAACACGAGCCTTATCCAATCTAACTCTTCCTCGCGCACTGGCTCGCTCTCAACCATATTAGCCTCCACTCCAGCACTCAAGGAAAAGAGAACGTTTAAGGAATCTCCTCTCGCGAGTCGTGCAAACACGCGGTACAATGTATACGAATCCAATCCCTCGTACGGTATATACGGGAGAGTGAAATTCGCGACTAATAGCCGATATCTTTCGCGCGCGCTTCCTCATCGTCGGCTCTCGTGTCCGGCGTCGGTACTTACTCGAAGGAGTTGAACGCTCCGCGCATAATTAGAAGGCATCGCTTTCTTCCGCCGATTCGACTCGCTCGCTCGCTTGCTTGAGATTCTTCACGCTGCGTTTGCATTATTATACGCGTATTTGGACAGCACGCAAGCCGCAGATAGATTATACGATGATGATGCTGCCGACCAGGTGGTGTCTGTGACCTTGACTAATACACGTTTATTGTATTGCTCGATTGAACACTTGTGTCTTTAATAGCTTTATCAATCGTGTTATCTAAGGCTTGTCTGAGGATTGTCATCTCGTCTATAATGTATTCGAATCTCCAGGTACTTACGTATATATTAATACATATCCAGTAAATGTTGCTCAGCCTATTAGAGAACGTGTTATAGCGTAATATAATAAAGCGGTTATAATTGTGCGCGTATGGCTATAACTTTTTTGAAAGTTAATTTTGCCGTAATAAGTAACCCCATATTCATGCTAACAATGCATTGTCAGACACGCAAATGGTCTTAAGTAATGTCCTGCGTGTACAGGCTTGTACATATTTTATGAATATACTGAGAGCCAGGCAATTAAAAAATTAACTTTTTGGCGAGACGATTTTTTGCCTTCCACATATTTAATGTACAGAGGAGTTAAAATTTAATTGCTGGAAAGTGTAAAACTGGTTTCTTCAAGTCTTCATTATTTTACGAAAGCTCTCGAGCAAAAATGGAGCTACGGAGATGTTTTATTTGTAGGTAAATGATTTTCGCTTAGCTTTATTCGGTGCTTAAAGTACCGCAAATATCTTTTATGTAACAGCTTCATAATTATGGTTTATGACGGGTTGTTTCTTGTGTTGTATCAATTTACTGACCTAAGTGATTGGTATTAGCACTTTTTTGTGCGTATACATGCAAACTCTGTGATAATTCAGCGTGAACATTCGATATTTCTCCGATCATGACATTTAACGATGAAGAATTTATTTATATTTGTATTTACTACTTGGCTTTTATAATGTTTCTTAATTTCGCTAGTCCATTGCAGTAAAATTTCAAGCATCAACGCTAGAATAATTATGGTCAGGATAGTCATTAGAATATATTTGTTACAAACGTGCTATTGAGAAAGGGTGAAAGTAAGAACTCACACAGTTAAGAAACACAATTTTTAGTCGTAAGGTGTTGTATTATAACTATATAATAGAAATACCTAATTAAAACGTAGGTTCTGCGACTTGGAAATTCGCAATTTGAATACTTAATAATGTCATAATCTTTAATGTTACAGAGGATTCCCAGCTGTCCTGTCAAAGTCCACAGTCCACAGCCCCTAAAGGAGTTTGTGGGTCGCTGTCAGACGATGCCATCACGCGTGAAGAAATCTTTCTGTGGATGCCTTCAGGTGAGCGAATAGCTTGTGTCCTTAATTTATAATGTTATTAAGAGTCACTCAAACATCTAAAAACGTGAAGTGCTGTATGCATAGTGACTAAATTGGATAGCGAAAAGGTCAATTTAGTCGGGTCAAAGTATCATGATTTTGATCACACCTGATGATTGAGAAAGTGGATATTTTTACGTAATGAGCAAATATTATTTTAATAAAAAAATTTTTTTTTTTCTTGCGTTATATCACAATCATCATCTCGTACAAGCCTTCAAAAGACTTCTGCTGTCATTATTTTTTAACGAATCTTATCCTCATTCGAATCTCAATCGTCTTTTTTCGCGACGTTGATTTACGCACGTTCATGCAATTATTATTCGTCGTTTAATCGTCATCGCCCTTGTCATTCTTCGTCTTTAATGGGTTAATTCGATTCCAATTACGTCGGAGAGCTAAAAAAAAGCAGTCGCGCATACAATCTCTCTGGGCTGTCTTTCACTTTCCGAAACGGGTGTACAATACGGCGCGCGGAAGCCAAAATCGCCTATAAGGACGCGTTCGAGGCCTCAATGAAATTTCAATTAATACGCGGCGATATCATTTCGCTTTCACTGGACGTCGAGTGAAATTCAATTGAATGCGTGCGAGCGAGAGGTGGTTTATACGAGAGATACGTGGCGCAATTTGTTTGCACGAACGAGCCAGTGCGTAGTAGGCGACGTCGCGGGCTAATATGATCATCATCGATTGAAATGACTATCCTTAAAATTGTACCAGTTCGCGGTCTATTGAGCCTTACTTTTCCTTCTTCTTTGACTGTCCAATGCCTGCGTGAAATCGTTCGTATAATGCTCGACGATAAGAGCTGCTATATAGAAATGAACACGACAGAAAAAAAGCCGTTTGATTGTGGAAAGTTGCATAGACGTACGAGAGAAAATAGCCGTATCGAATTCGAGAGTGGTGGAATATACTTCGATAATTAGCAAGTTGTTTAGTGTATCGTTTAATATTATCGCGCTTACTATGCGCTTAATTGAATATTCAATGGATAATATTGTATCAAGAGACTTATAGTTACTTTGGAGGGTTTACATTTACAAGTAGATTTATCGTGTTCAAGATTGTTGTCTGAAGATTGCTACTATTGAAACATCTTGTACTTAAAACAAGATGTTATTGAAAATTAAAAAAATATGGCACTAATTGACATTGATTTCATTATTGTTGCGGAATCATCGTGTTTATGACTAATGAAGATAGGTGGCGCAAAGACGCTTTTTTATGTTCTTCATCAAAATCTGCGAGCTGAATGTAGATATAGAGCGCTGTATTACTTATGCCAAAACTGTCTTTGATTCAGCTTATCTGGGCCACTTATGCTTTAACTGCTCGAGACTCTACTTTTGTGATGGTTACTCTACTTATGATTACTCTCAGGGTACTGTTATAGTTTTAACATGAAATTCATTGTTGAATAAATTTACAAAAGTTCAACAGTCAACTTAAAATTTAAACAAAAATTCTATTTACTTTTGACCTCTTATCTAAAAGCGCATGTGAGTTTGGATCTACCCACTCTCGCGAAATTTACACGCGCACACAAGAAACCAGCACAGCAACGGTAATCATGTTCACCCGAGCTTCAAGCGTTCGGGAAAATTACAATTCATAAAAGTCCTAGCTGTAACTTCGACAAAAAACGTCGTAAAACCCTAACTCGCACACTCGTAGTAAGTATGACGAGGCTTCGGCTTCATTATAATACGCGTGCACAACCGCACTGCATCTGCCGCGTGCTCTCTGAAGTCGGTCTGCTTTCATTTCTTGCGAACGAAATCGCAGCGATACACTGTTCTCTATAAATAATTCAAGCTTTGCGCGAAAAAAAAAACGGCTCTACACTCTTGACAATGTCACGGACGTTCGGATGCGTAATTCCGCTGTGCCACTTTGCGCGTCTTTTCCTTTTTTTATACACGACGACAAGGTCCGAGCGTGAGCAGCGTGATTCGAATTACTTGAGGAAATGTTGATGAAGCGGAGAGATGACGCACCAGTTTCTTCAGCTTCTGATGGAGACGATGGACAAGTCGTAAATTTGTTTATTTCCTCCTTTGGCTCTATAGGTATGGTTAGGAACGTGATATGGCACTTGTTTCGCGGACATTCTTGGTCTGTGCATGATTGTGTAACATGCAGTTGGATGGGTTTGTGAATTTTACCAAGCAGCTGAAGAGAATTCTCTCAAACTTGATTTTATTGGCGTTTGTGTCATACGTTTAATTGAGTCAAAATATAATGTACTCTTTTTGGTATACCGTCGATCGGACACATTTTTTAAATATCGAGGAATTTATTACTATCGGAAGAATTTGTTTGCGCAAACATATGAGGCTTGAGAGAAATCGGCGATTAGCCTGAAAAGGATTCGAGAAAATATCTTAATTAAACGTTCTTGGGGTTTGCGTAATACTATAAACTTGTTAATTTTAAAGCTATGGTCGTTTTACGTTCTAATGCACGAGTAGCACCTGCGTTGTTGTTATTTATAGATGCCAATTACGTGCTCGTTGGTTTAATACTCTCAGAATTGGTTAATCCGAGAAATTGCGCATGAAAGAGTAGTTTTGTTATAAAAAAAACCATCGATCTTTACTTGCTAACCATATACTGAATAACTGAATTTATTCGATTTTTCAAAAAGTTTTTATATTATATTCTAAGAAAATCGAACCTATTTTACAATAAATTTAAAATTATGTTCAAGTCAATAAGAAAACGAATGATGTAAGAAAACCGCAAGAACATACATAAAACCAACGGTGCTTACGGCACACAACGACAAAACAACTTTTCCGACGAAAAGCCATTTTCGGCAAGAGCTTTTCCCGACTCGCAGCACTTCCTTGTCGTGGTATTTCGCGTAACGAGAAACCATTTTAATTGCCGTCACTCACGCTTGCACAATATTCTCGTCGCGCGCGCGAACAACGTTACAAGATACAACAACGTCGCACCGGTGATATAAAAAGAAGAAAATGTATACCCCAGCTTGGAAAAGTGTCCCGCTGATAAATGCGCCGCCAGCACCGTATTAATTACTCTTCTAAGCAGCAGTCGCAGTTCCGCGTGTCTCGTCGCGTGACGCGCGCTTATCGTCCTCCCATTATGTATATAGCGGGCCACAATGAGCGGCACATGGCAAGCAGCAACCGATGCTGCTGCTTCTTCGTGCGCGAGTGCGCGCTGGATTATAGGCACTTTTAAGTATGAGACTCGTCTCGTCGCTCAACAGGTGCAGCAACGGAGAAAGGTCTTGGCGATATATAACGCAATAGCTGCGCGAGAAGAAAAAAATACGTTTGTATATACATGTTGAGGAGAATCGGTTTTGTGAGACAATGCGCTACGACGTCGCGATTTAAGCTTCGATTATGCAAGCGATTAGGAGAGTGTAAATATTTTTGGGTCGTTGTTTGTTTAAAAGCAGAGTTACGAGCTGCGAGAGCCCGCTGTAGAGATGATGTAGAATTCTATGGATTTAATTGGTTTGGTTTGGATGATTCGTAAGGAGTTTTGGTTAGTCTGATGTGTTAAACAATCTTTACTCCTTGAGTTCTTATTATGTAATCACGTATATTTTTGTTTGCTAATATTTTAGTGTAAACGGGGATTCACGTTCACGTTATTATAATATCAGTAATCAGTTATCGTCGAATCATCTATTTTATAATCTTTGAAGTTTGATAGTCTATAATTTAAGAATTACATTCACTTGGCACATAATTAATATCTAATTATAATTTAAAGTGATGAAGATTGTAAGTCACGAAAGAAACGACAAATATTATGAAGAAATCGTCATGTTACACATAATTTTTATAAAAAATAATTATATCCCACTTAAGTGCAGCTCATACTCCAATAACATTGTTTACGCCTCCGTAGAAATTACAGAAACCTGAATTCACAAAATCTCATTTGAAAAACACCTTGAGCAAGGCAATCACACATAATACCTCGACAAAAAATCATCCACTCGCAGAGCGTCACACAGCAAAGCGCGACAGCGTGTCTAGCTCCAGCCTCCACATATGCACGTATACACTGGTACACACGGTTATTATACGAACATTCCCCGGTGGAATGAGCCTGCGGCTCCCCGGCATCAGCATCAGCCAACGCTCGCAATAAATCGAGTGTCGTGGGTATATATGCGAATGGGTAATTTCCTAGTCACGTGTGAAAGTACCTGCGCTAGGAATCCAGCGCGCGTCTATAGTCTTTCTTTCTCTCTCCGTGACCTTTATGTGATGTTGCAGCGTTGGTGCATCCAGCGTCGCGTGGGTACATCGCACACGTGCGGCATCGATTAGCCTTCGATTATTCAATATTCGCGGCACGAATGACGATGACCCGGGAACCAAGAAAGACTGCCAGTGTAAAAAGGAGGAAAGATGGGATGGGCTTTCCCATCGGAGGAGAGTACGTTGTCTTCGCAAGTAGCCCACGAGAGTCGCTGAGACCGAGTGACGCTCGACGACGCTACATGTATTGCTGATTACGTTGTACTGAATATCGTCGTGGATTGGGTTATATCGAAGCTCTGTGCACAAGGATCAAGCCTCCTGCATTACGGGACTTTCTCGGCTTTTGTTCTGCCGCTCGGGTTATTGGGTTGGAATTGCTAGAGAAGTGTGTCGTAATTTGCTGCGAGGCCTATTTCTTCTATGCAGCACTCGGTCCCATGCATTTGTCGGTCTGAGAATCTTTCGAACGAGTTGATCTATAGTATAACGCAAAATAGATGATCCTTTTTTTGAATCGATGAAAATTCTTTGCGTAACACAAGTTCAAAGTATTTTGCCTCTTGACATACTAATCCCGAGGATGCAATCGTTTTATGATTTTACTGGCGAAT
The DNA here is from genome assembly GCA_012977825.3 of Pteromalus puparum. Classification (NCBI taxonomy): domain Eukaryota; kingdom Metazoa; phylum Arthropoda; class Insecta; order Hymenoptera; family Pteromalidae; genus Pteromalus; species Pteromalus puparum. The sequence goes on from CM053170.1 coordinate 67,576,064, forward strand.
CGGAATTTATAAAGCTGAAATTTTGTTCGAGGTTGATGTTGCTCAACTTCTTCGAAGAATGCTGCAGTAATAAAACTTCACCCCGATTATTTTAGAAAGCTCCGTTTTCGAGCTCTTCGGTAAAAAAGATGTTTTTGTTTACGCCGAAAGTGATTTGTGATTCAAAAATCAAGAACAGGAATCTATCGAACATTTGCAGCAGCTATCTCCGAAAGTCAAAGCGGAAACAAGAAAGTAAAATCTAAATTATTCAAAATATCCTCATTATGACAGAGGATCGACTTTTACGGCTCAGTAATGAGCCGATTTTACGACGCACAAACATTTTCAATCAATCGCGCCGATTCGCACTCTGTGTTCCTGCCAACCAATTAACGATTTTACGATCGGTGAGAAGTACATTTCAATGGTAATCAATGAAATTTGATAGGCTCACCGTTTGCACTGCCTCTCACCGGTAAGCGGAAAAATAAAATTCTACTAGTATATACTTGCCATTCTTTGCACTGTTTCAATGTGAACAATCACACGTTTCTCTAATTAAATTCACACTTTATAGTTGAACGTACAAATTTATAGATATATTGTAATACCACTTTTGAAAAAATAATGTTTTTATAGTCGACTCTAGCGAAGGTCTTGCAATAGCATACTCTGTATATCAAGGAAACGTGACCCAGCGAATGTCAGTAATTTCAAGTTTTATTTTAGTAAAATTACACAAGAAATTGTATGATAAAATTTCAGAATTCAAATGGCTTATAAATATCATTGGTATATCTGCATCTTTTTGAAATGTCACGCATTGCTCTCCATAATCATCTCTGCTCTTCCTTCAAATTAACCCATATTCCATAGTCACTCTCGTAACAAGCGAACCATTGTCATCAGAGTTGACCTCCCAGTGCATTGAATCGTCAGCAAGGCCAATACAGTCTTTCCTCCAATGAATCCATGAAAATGCACTAAAGAAACCTTCACGTATAGCTCCTTGATGATTTCACAGTCAAGCTTTTCTCTGCGCCTGATAACAGCTATATCCGGATGCCTGTGGCTGAGAAATGCGATGCTCAGGAAGATACGAGGATACCTCATAGGAGTTTGCGTAGCTATGGAATTCTAAAGAGAGTCTTCGGTTCACGCGAGGTGAGATACGACGAGTGGAGGTCAAGGTGATGAATCGACAACGCATTTATACGCTGTTTCCGCATGACTTGTCGCTGGCGCTAGATGATTTATTAGAACATCTGCAAAAATGTCCAATTTGACACCTTGATGAATTTTGAAAATATTGTAGCTAATAAATAACATTCGTGTGCTGTTAAATATACCTTAGCAGATTTAAAAGTTTAAATTAAATGTAGTAATCAATATAATTTGCTTATGGATTGTGTGTATACATCAGGTACGATTCAATATCATACTTCACTCACTGTACCTTTACATTGCTCAACGTAACGAAAATTTATCTCGAAAATAAACAAACTTATATTACCAACGTGAGTTATATGGTAACCAAACTTTTTTATAGATTTTACAAAAGAACGGTTACGCAGCACTCAATTTTCTGACGTCCTTTAACATACACTGTATACAGCTGACTTGCAATGTTTACTTCGATGCACTATATAAAACCAAAAATTTCACTTTAAAAAATGGGGGCGCTTCTCCCGATGTCCGGGTAGCGGAATCTTTCTCGCTTACTCGTTTGATCGGCACGACACTGGCGGCGGCATAAACGACCGCCGCGATGCTCCGTTTTTACGAGTCGAAAGCGACCGCGATTTCGGCAGGGGCATTAAATTCCTTGGCTACGACAGACATAAAAGTAAAGAATGTGACACCTCGCGCTCGCAGGCGTTGCGAAGATCGAGTGTGACCACCTTGGCAGATGCTCGATCTTATGCGGCATTAGAATATCTTTGTTTTGGTTTGGGGACCTTAACTCGAGCTTGATGTAATCTGATTTTACAGCTTTTGACGTAAAGACTTTTACTTTTCATCTCTTCTTTTTATGTCTATCTGGGGAAAGTGTTGATCACATTTTTGTTTAGGTATTTATATGGGTATATTATATAAATATTAGTAATATATAATTCTTATTAATTTGAATTCATCTGAGAATATCGTCACGCCTCTAGGATAAGCGGCCCAAGCAGACACAAGTTATGGCATTGGTGGAACGCTGCTACTTATATCTAGACTCGGCGCACAGATTGCGTTAGAGAAAATGAAAAATTGTTTGTGCGCCACCTATGTTCGTTGGCCAGATTTACGGAGAGTTTGAGCGATGAAAGAATGAGCAGTCCAAAACTGCTTTGTTTTGATATATATATATTCGTACAATTTTACTTAAGAACTTTTATAAATTTACAAACAGCTAATATAATTACTGAGGCGAAAAGAATGCTCATCGGGTAAATGTCATTTTTAGAGTTCGATAAGCTACAGCCTAATATATCACGAGGTCGTACCATACGCATTTTCATAAAAGATGTTTGTTGAGACGTAATTACATTTGAATGAAAACGTATAACAAGACGATTTCTATCTGCAGGATGACGAGCCGCCGGAGATCACGTACTGCGTGGTGGAGCAGACGGGCATGTTGTCTCTTCATCCGGTGACGCCAACTCTGCCGATGCCAGCTGAGGAGGAACTCAACAAGATGTTTCTGGAGCTCGTCGACGAGCTCGACCTCACGCAGGCTAATCGGCAGGCCGTCCTTGCTCTACCCGCAAACAAGAAGTGGCAGATCTATTGCTCGAGGAAGGGCAACGGAACCCTGGACAATGGTGGACTGGGCACCACAGATCTCAGCGGAGATCCAGAGGATTACATCAACAGAGTCAAATCCATCACGAGTGTGAGTATTGAGATATTATATTTTGGTTTACAGAGGATAGGGTGAAGGAGTCGCTGTACTATATAGTCAATGAAATTTTCTCTGTAATTTGCAGAATCCAAACCCCGAAGAGGCCGAGGAAGTTGCGAATCAGATGCGGCACGTCGAAGCTCTAAAAACTGCCCTTCGAACCCAACCACACAGTTTTGTCATCAGGTTCATCGAATTGGACGGTTTGAACTCTCTTCTGCAAGTTCTGGAAACGATGGATGTCGAAGCAGCCAACAGTAATCTTCACACGAGCCTCATCGGCTGTTTGAAAGCACTAATGAACAACTCTGTACGTAAATTCGATCTTTAGTTTCTCAAATTCCTAACTCAATCTTATCTGACCACGTTATCTTGTGAATCCGCAACAGAACGGCAGAGCTCACGTCTTAGCTCATCCAACAGCCATCAACACAATATCGCAGTCGCTGGCGACCGAAAACATCAAGACGAAAATCGCCGTGCTTGAAATTCTCGGCGCCGTCTGTCTCGTACCTGGTGGACATCGCAAGGTTCTCGAAGCGATGCTGCACTTCCAACAGTACTACTCGGAGCGCACGCGATTCCAATCGATCATCAATGACCTCGACAAGAACTTTGGCATTTACAAAGATAATTTGTCTCTAAAAACTGCCATCATGTCCTTTATCAATGCCGTGTTAAATTACGGACCCGGTCAGGTCACACTGGAGTTCAGGTTGCATCTCAGGTATGAGCTGCTAATGCTTGGTATCCAGCCGATCATCGAGAAGCTCAGAAAGTACGAGAACGAAACTCTAGATCGGCATCTGGACTTTTTTGAGATGGTAAGAAACGAAGACGAGAAGGAGCTTGCGAGGAAGTTCGAAAAGGAACACGTGGACACGAAGAGCGCCACTGCTATGTTCGACCTGCTGAGGCGGAAACTCAGTCACACGGCAGCTTATCCTCATCTGCTCAGTTTGCTGGAACACTGTATCCTACTACCACGTAAGTTATTATGGTTTTATAAAGCCTTTCAAATGACTTGGAATTTTCGTTATTATAACGATGCATTATTTCTACAGTGGACTACGGCTCGTACCCTCAGCATTGGTTGCTGTTTGACCGCATCGTACAGCAAATAGTCTTACAATCCGAGGGAAATGAAGTCGGTACTACGAGGAACCCTGATGTTGCTCCGATCGAAATCAATGTCAAGGAAATCGTTCATCTGTTGGCCAAGGAAGAAGAACTCGTCGCTGCGCGGAAAAAGGCCGACGAACTCGAGAAGGAAAATTCGGATATGTCCACCAGACTGGCGAAGAAGGAACAAGAGCTGGATCTACGAACACAAGAGAAAGTAAGCATGAACGCTCATTGAGCTATCGTTTTAGCATCAAAAGTTGTAACCCTAATGCAATTTATTTCGATTATTAGGAAGACATGGAAGCAAGTCTCGCGCGAGTGAAAGAGCGGCTGGAAAAGGAAACGTCGCTCCACATAGAGACGAAGCAGAGAATCTCGGAGCTGCAGGACAGCATAGAGACGCTCTCGCGGCAGGTCAACAACGAGAAGTCTGAAAGAAAACGATTGGAGCAGCTGGTAGCCTCCGGCAGTTTGCCTGACGATGCCAAGGCTTCCATCAAGATCGTCGAGGACGAAGTACTCGAGAAGGTCGAGGCGAAACCCACACCTCCGCCACCACCACCCCCGCCTCTAGCGCCACCGCCACCTCCGTGTCTCATGCCTGCTGCACCACCTCCGATGAAGGTATGATCGATTTACCTCTACTAAAAGAAAGACAGCCTTAGTGGATTGTTAAAACATTCTGTTTAATTTCTGTTCACAGGTGGAAATCATAAAAAATGTTCCTCAACCAAGCAACCCGCTCAAGTCCTTCAACTGGTCGAAGATTCCCGAGCAGAAGGTGCAGGGCACAATCTGGTCAGAGTTGGACGAGTCGAAGCTTTACAATATCATGGATCTGGAATCCATCGACAAGATATTCTGCGCTTATCAGAAGAACGGAGTCTCCACCGAAGGATCGATCGAGGATCTTAGGAATCTTGGAAAAAACAAAAAAACCATGTCAGTGATTGACTCGAGAAGAGCACAGAACTGCACGATTCTCCTGTCCAAATTGAAGATGTCCGACAACGAAATCACCAGGACCATCCTATCAATGGATCAGCAGAACATTCTGCACATAGACATGGTGGAGCAGTTACTCAAATACATTCCGTCGTCCGAAGAAGCCGCCTCGTTGGACATGCATCAGAAGGACCTCCAAAGCAGAGCCGACTGCTTCCTGCACCAAATATCCAAGTGAGTATTTTGATCGACTTGAAAAAAATTCAATCCCATGAGCGATTTAACCCTCTCGAAACGGTTAATTCAAACTTCATACCGCGAACCGTTAACCCAGCCAATCAAAGCTATCTCCCCGCGTAAGTAAAGCTCGGCTATCGTATCGCGATATAATCCTCCAATTAATATGCTGTACGTCAAACTCATCCGTCCGCTTGACTCCGCAGGGTTCCACACTACGAGCAGAGACTGCGCTCGCTGCACTACAAGAAGAAGTTCTCGGCGAGCATAGCCGAGCTGACACCGCGTATGCGAGCGGTGCTCGAGGCTTCGCGTCAGGTCGCCCGCTCGCGCCGGCTGCGCAAGCTTCTCGAGCTCGTGCTCGCCCTCGGCAACTATGTGAATCGCGGCAACGCCAGAGGCAACGCCTGTGGCTTCCGACTGGCCTCTCTCAATCGGCTGGCGGACACCAAGTCGTCTTGTGCTAAAGGCACGACGCTGCTTCACTACTTGGTGCAGGTGCTCGAGTCCAGATTCCGAGAGGTGCTGGATATCGAGGAGGACATGCCGCACGTGCGAACCGCCGCGAGGGTCAGTATGGCCGATTTGCAGAAAGAGGTGGCGAACTTGAAGAACGGATTGCAGGACGTTCAGAGGGAAATCGGTGAGTATTGGTGGATCAGTATAATGTGCGAGCTCCAACGATAATGTGTATTTGACATCCATTAACGTACGATATTTATATTTAGAATTTCACCGAGGTCAAGCTCAAGTGCTTCAGGGAGATATGTTCCTGCCAGCAATGCGAGACTTCCAAGCTCAAGCTACCTGCAGACTCGCCGAGGCGGAGGATCTCTTCCAAGACATGAAGACTCGAGTAAGCAAGGATCTAAATAATCATTACTGCTTTTATCACGTATACCAACTTACAAACAGCCTGTAAGTAATCAAACCATTTTATTTCCTCAGTTTGACAGGGCTGTGAGGCTTTTCGGTGAGGATTCCGCTGGTGTGCAACCAGACGAGTTCTTCGGTATCTTCGAGAATTTCCTGCAGGCGCTATCAGAAGCTAGACAAGACGTCGAGAACATGAGAAGAAAAGTCGAGGAAGAAGAGCGCAGAGCTAAACAGGAACAGGAAGTAAGTGCAACCATACACTCTGACACGTTGATGTGATGTTACATGACTCATTACTTCTAATTGATAAAACTAATCCTTGCTCTTGTTATTCTTCGCAGCTAAAGAAGCGTACGATGGAGAGGAAGAATTCCCGGGAAGGTATTCTCAACAGCATCTCGCTGAACAAAAAGAACGAGGTGAACGGCACGAACGGACACGCCGACAACAAGGGAGAGTTCGACGATCTGATCTCGGCCCTACGTACAGGTGACGTCTTCGGCGAGGATATCGCTAAGTTCAAGAGATCGAAGAGGCGACCGGTCACACCAAGCAGCACCGCCAATCAGGAGTCGCGTCGACACAGCGCCCATCGCGAGGACTCGCGTGAACGACACTAAGCGGTATACTGCTTTGTAAACTCACGCAGAGGTTGTCAAAGTTGGCGTGAACAACGGCTGCATTATCAAAGCGTTGATCTCCCTTTTGCTAACGTCATTGCTAACTAAATGATGCAAAAATTTGAAAACGAATATAACGGCGTTTCGGCAGAAGGGATTTCGATTTTAATGGATCTGTTAGTGAAGCAGCACTTTCAGTGTCCACGTTTAGAAAATAAGATATTACATACATAGGGAACGCAATGGAAAATTGCGTTGAGCGCTTTAAGGGATGTGAAATACCGATGCACATCAGTTAAACTTATTTGTATTTGTACGAGTATACGATGAATTCGAATATAAATTATTTTATAAAAAAATCGAACTAATTTTATTTGTGTTTATTCGTAATATGAGAACACAGATAATTAATCGAATTCTTTAACGAGTAAAATTTTTTTTAAGTTTAAATGCATGCATATTAATTGGGAGTCAACATTGAAAAGAATCTTTTACATATAACTTGTCGGTTCATATTCACATCCCCTCGATTATATAATAAAGACTGGACGACGCTTTTTTCGAGTGCCAAGGCTTTGAGGGTTCGAACAGCATGACTTACTGGTTTCAGACGTATCGAAGACAAAGGTGCAAGGAACATCATTTAGTTAGTAGATAGATATATATAATATATTTCATCAATAAAATTACTATGAAACGTTTTTCATCAAACTCGGAACAGAACAGCATTTGTTCAATTTCAAGTATCCGTTTAAAGTTAAAACAGACAGGCATGAAGTAGATTGACACCGGATAATGAAGCTTTTTGTAAATACATGTCAAATTTTGTTTGATAGTGTTTCTATTATGCGAATAATTCTATACTGTTTTATAGTTCACAGTTATTCAAATGTCAAAAAGCTATAAAACGTTATTATATGAGAAAATTCATGAAATCTACAATATATCGCATACACAACAAATCATTTTACAGAAATCTAAAGAATAATTTTACTCTTCGTTTTAAATTACTTCTCTAAGCTCAACGATCGACAGTTTATCTGTACGTGATATATTTAATTGTACATATAGTCATTACGATATTATGTACACACACCGTTAAATGAAACCTCGAATTCTGGAAATTCCCGCCGGCTCTGGCCGTTTGTTATAACTGGGGCCGACGCGCATGCGCTCTATATCAAAACGCGGCCACGCTCGTACAGCGCATGCGCGTCGACTCTGGATATTATCCCCAATTATAATCCTGCGACCGGCACTGGCGGGAATTTCCAGAATTCAAAGTTTCATTTAACGGTGTGTGTACAATACACATACACTGATGATGTATGTTATTATGCTCAAAAACAAAATATTTTTTTTATTCGAATCGCAGCTGTTTCAATTTTCATCTGCATTTATTTTTCATTAAGATTTAATACGAATCATCTAATAAAATAAGTCATGCGATTACGTTCTGTATATTCGTTTGTAAGATATAGTTTATGTAGCTTCATAACAAAATTCCAAGATACGACGTAAGAAACCACCAACGACCTTTTCATACAATACATTGGTACAATGTAGTTTTTAGAAATTTTGATATTTCACAGGTGCAGCCAATTTTTACACCAATTTAGTATAGATTTCCTAAGGCAAATTTTTAAATAACCGTTTTTTAATAAGAAAGACATTGGTGTAATATCGAAAAATTATGATTGTAATTGAGACTAAAAATAAATTGAAATTTGTATTGCATGTAGATACAACTAAATCACTGAAAATTCTGTACGATCCAGGGGTTTATTGTTGCGAGATCTGCTCGCTACCCATTTAAAATTTTTAATCCACATTATCAAGTGTCTTTTCTTTGTTTACCAATATTTATCTCGCCTTTTCAAAACGTTTTATTTTAATTAGGTTGGTCAACGTTAGAAAATATAAATATTTCGAAATAAACTATTTTTCAAAATTAAAAATAGAGTATAGATTAAAAGCGTAAAGATATTGGCAGAACTTAGAAAAAGCAAACCGGACCAAGCAGATCTGCATGCTCAAAACTCTGCTAAAATCAAAAAGAATAGATCACTATACTGCGCTGCAACCGTAGACGGAATGATGCAGATTAAACGAATGATTAATTGAATGTATACGTATATAGTATATTATATAAATAAGATACAGATTTAATAAAAAAAACAATACGCCTCGTTTATTCCGTTCCTTTCAGCTAGAAAAAGTATATCAAAAGGCCTATATACGTGTAGTGATATGAAATGGTGTTGTACTGCCCCGGTAGGAAAAGGAAAACCATAAGTCTGATTTTGTATTATTTTATAATACGAATAGACGATATATCTAGACGTGAAAGAGAAATAGCTCTGGAATATAATTGAATTGTCATTTGTAGTGACTTGGATGTTTAGATGAGAAAAAAGTCCTATACAATATGTCTCCACAATATGTAGGAGTCGATGTTTTATATAAGCTTTTTGTACTTTTGTAAATATACAGTTATAAACATATATAACTTTAGTTCTCACGAGGAATAATAGATATCATGGAATTTAATGTCCTATTAATATATTGATATGCCACTAATAATTATATATGTATTATTAAAATATTGAAAAAGAAATATATGCGTGTAAACTAATTATATTTTGTATTTATAATTAGTAAAAATCCTTCATTTTTGTTTCCAAAGCCTTGATCTTGTATTAAGTAAAGAATTTTTTGTTGCTTCGTATATGGACCACTGAGTCCTTAGCCATAATAAACACATATTCTATTCTATTCTATTCTATATTGTATCTTCAAACTTAATGATGAAATATTGTATAATAATTATTTTTACTATAATGACAATTAGTTTTAAAATTTTGTTACATCTTTGGAAGATTTAGAAATAGAATTGATTGTTACAGCGCCCTCCTGTATTCAACATACAAAAAATGTAGAGTTCGTCGTTACCATCCATCTTACCGTATGTGGTAGAATAGAACCTGATTCTCTGCCTTACCCTTACCGACAAAAGGTATAATGTGAGGACTTATATAAACAATACCTTATATAATTTCAGTTTCTTGCACAAATTATGAACTAACATTTTTATAACAAATAGCTTGATTTTATAAACATTCATCTGGTTTACATCAATTACATCAGAAGAAAATTTTTCCGATCGATTAAAAATTAGTACATCTATGTTTCTACAGATGGCTCCATTAAAACATTCACGGAAAGCTACAGTAGATGCATATCGAATAATATGTATAATAAGTTGTAGATATTGTTATTAGGCAATTCTTTAAGTTTCAACTGAAACCTAGTAGTGTCCTTTAACGAGGAATAAAAGGAATTGAAGAAACGAAAGTAAGTGAAAAATGAGTTTTCTATAAGCGCTGAAATACTATTTATGCTATTTAGGAATGCGAAAGTGTGTTCAATATCATTATTATAAAATATCACGTTATTTTGGTTATATGACATTAAATGAATAGGGCTAAAGGATTACACTCAGAGGAAAACATCAGATGTGTTAAAATTTTTTTTCAGAAACTTTATTATTTACGTACACTAGCCGACTACTAAGCATGCGATTTGTCGCAGGCGTTCGGACACGAATGAAGAAGTCTTTTAAACGAAGTTCTTAACATTCTCGCGTTATCTCTCTTGTCAATTCTTCATTATATAAAGGTCCATTTTTCACAAATGACAAAGGATTCGCATCTTGTTGACTTCGCAATTATGGTTTTTATTTTAACTTTAATTATTTAATTTATTTTGTTTTTGTTATTTTTCTTATTTGCTTTCTTCATCGGGTGAACCATTTTTTTCTGTATACTGGGGTATAATTCGTTTTTCTTCAAATTATTTCTCTTGAAATACAGTGCGTTACATTAAATGTATAATCTAGAGTGTAATCGCATCGAAGCGCTCGACTTTTCATAATAACGAAAAAAGCAGTCTTTCTTTTGTAATGTATGTTACAGAACATAAGATTGTTTCTATATTAACTAATGGCATATAAATAAATTATACAGTTTTCGTTTCGTGTAAACATAACGTACGTAGTATCAGCAATTAGTAACAAACATTCTGTTAAGTACTCCTAATCAAAATAAATCAATCAAATATAGCTTTCTTTTTCTTTTAAAATATTAAAATGAAATGCCGGAAAATTTCATGAGATCATTAATTTTTTTCACAACATTTTCCGTAGCAAACAAAAAACATAATCTGCAGAAAATGATTGATAAAAGTTTATAAGTACCCAAATACTCTGTGGATTAGTTATTTCTGTCTCCGAGTACTCGCTGTATACATAACTAAACGTATCAAAAAATGTTTAAATATAGTAATACATATACGCATTTTCGCATCAATAAAAATTTTAGGTTATAAAAAAAATAATAAACTGAACATCACAATGTACAAAAAAGGTAATACTTATACTTGCAAATAATGGAAGAAATCTAATGGAAAATTAATCAACATATAAAAGTATAGGCGAGACGGAAAATTCGATCACCTCGAAGCAACGCGACCACATATATTCGTATTTTTATTTGTATATTCGTATTTATATATTTATATACACAGTGAACGATCGAGAAAATTTCCCAACACGCTTCCCCCAATTGCTCGACAGTGGAATAAAAAAAGAAGTGTTAAGGTGAATCAAGGAAAAGGCCAAAAGTCGAAGAGAAACGCGGAACTCGTCGTCGAATTACGCACGTTTTGTCTTTTCGAGCTCACGATTCTTGTGATGCCTCTTTTCTTAATAAAAAGTACAGTGCCCTACAGCGTTAAAACTTACGTCGATATATTGCACATTTGACAACAGTTAAATTTTCCTTTCGTCTTAAGTACTCGGGTATAGGAAAATTTTTTTCGTTTTTCCTTTCAAGATTCGGCCTCTTTCAACTCATCTCTTTGTTTATTATTTTATACTTCGTTTTTGCTCACTCGCACATTCACGCACACTCACATACTCTTTTTTTATATAATATTTATATCTCTTAGTTGATTTATATATAATATTCAATTCGACTTGTACCTATACAATCTGCTTCTTCATCGTAACGCGCATCTTGAACTCGCTTTTTAAACTTCATGCGATATTCCAGTGCACACTTTAGCTGCGTTAAAATCACTATATTCAATTATATATATATAATAGATAGGTACTTTGACATCGTTCGATGTGTAATTGCCTGTCTCAACTCCCCTTTTTGGGTTAATCACTTGCATGTTGCTTTTCATTCTGTGACAAATTTAAGTCATTCGTATGTTTTGTTTGCAAGGAAGCATCACATGGCCATTTAGCAAAAAGATTTATTCAACTGAATTAAAGGAAAAATCCAGAATCAATTGCATATGATGCAAATTTGTTTCTTTGTTTTCTTCATTGTGTTTATATCGATGAAATAAGAATATTCGTTGATAGTGTTGCGTCCCTTATGAAACGGGATACTTCGTATACACGTTAATTAGTACTTGTATCGTGAGATATTTGAAAATCTGCCGATTTTGTCCAGTTTATATTTTCCAATTTTGAGATAACGTTAATAAATATTATCAACTTCATCCCACCGAAATTTACTTTCTACACACATGAATTATTGTACAATTTAATTTATACAGAATTTACAGTAATCGTAACGTAATTAAAATAATATATTACAATAATTTATTCGATAATATCTCGTCAACTACATCCCTGCGAATTTCATGTTTGGTACCATAAATTCTATATAAAAATCATACCATAATTACTCCTATTCTTTTAAAAAATCAGCTCGCTTCGAAAAAAAATGCAAAAGGATTATCATAAACTTTCTCAGATTCTGAGCTCTTTGAGCTTGAAAGAAAATCCGCCAGGAGAAAGCGTCAAAGAGACTCGTCATTGTCTTTTAAGCCGATTATTGTAGATCGTTTCTCACTCAATTTTCGACAGAGTCGGCGATTTTCATTAATTTTATCTCTTTTATCTGCGTTGAGAGTCAAGCGCTCTGCTCATTCTTTCTTCTTTGCTGTCGTAAGTAGATCAGACAAGTTTTTAACTATTTTTAATATCTCAACTACCGCTTGGGATTTCGCAAATACCACGTATACTTTCATCGAAATATATTGCATAAAATTCCTCAATTTATCTATATAAGTAAAAATATATTCTTTCAAAGTAAAATTTCATTTTTTAAATGAATTGATCCTGCCACATTATTCGTAGGATGCATTCATGCTTTCCGAAAGAAAATTAGCAAAATTTATAGTTATCCGGTTCTTAAAATGTGCTTATTCGATCGAACAATTCACGAATCATAGAAGTTATTATAGAAATGAAATTTTACGTTGAAATAACATTTACGCAGCTACATTTTTTTTGTCTATCATCTCGGGTATTCGATGAATTCACTTTCAACCTCTTTCTTCGTTGCACCGAATCTGGCATTTTCTTAACATCATAAATGAAATGAACGCACAGCCTAAATTTCTAAAAACTTCGGCATCGTCTTATTATTCTTTTTTGTCTGTAAATGTTAGACTGTAGTATTTAAACGTAAAGCCGTCGCTAAAATTTTCTTTTTTCAAGTTTAACAACAGCCGACAAACGTATGAAAACCTCTGAGCTTTCTATTAAATTTTTTCTCTGCCAGTCAACTCTTCTTTTCTAGTAGTAAGGAAAAATTCGAGGAAAAATTCAATCGGTTGACTATGAAGACTCAATGTCGTTTACGAAGTTTTGAAAGTCCATCAGTCTCGTCGTAGCAGATCAATGATTCGGTGTACAACTTCGGGGTTTGTTCCGGGCGACTCAGGTCCTCTTTTATTTTTACCATGTGATTCCTACATTGGCTCAACAGCAGCGTATTCTGAAAATAAGAAGTTTCAATGAACGCATTGTTTTGTCTTTAGCTACCCGTCACAACGTTGTAGACATTTGTATTATAACCGTACCTTTAAACGGACGCATGCAGGGTGCCAGTCTGCGGACCCGTCGAGTACGGCGTTGTCCCTCGCGTTCCAGCGGCCGGTGCCAAGCTCAACTGTAACTGATGCTGCTGAGCTTTCGCCCTGAGACAGGCGATGCTCTCGTTCCTCAGCTGCTCTGTGTCTTGAACTACGCCGGCTTTAACGAAAATTTGATTCGCACGTTGTATTATGGTATAGGTATTGACGTTTCTCTGCGAAATTTTAAGCAAAATTTAAAAACTCACCGGAAGAGGAGGATGGGCCCATGCCGTCCTGACTCTCCTGTCCACTCTCTGAGCTGGTAGGCCCACCAGGATGATGATTGTGGTGGGGTGGACTGGCGCCACTACCTCCGAGATCATTGCCACTGTCCTCGCCGCCGGACTTGAGATGCTCCGCGGCCTCGATGGACTTTCGGTGCATCCCTAGGGGGCCACAGTCAATCAGATCGCGCCGATTATTTTCGTTATCTTGATTAAAGCCGCTTGTCTTAGAGGATTGCGCTGATGGAGACGAACAGAAAACAAACAAACGGGTTGTTTCTTTTTCAAATTTTCACTTTTAACATCATCTGATGCTTGCTCTCTAATTTTCTTTCAACCCTGCTCGAGTACTTTTATTTTGAACTGTCGATTCAAAATAAAATTACGATTAATAATTCGTCAGTTTCCACTATAGTGTCTTGTCTCAAGAATCTTAGAGAGTTATTTTTAATTTTTTGGATACCAAAGATTAGTCGGTAAATCGTTTTACTTTTTACTTTATCGAAATCCTCAAAGACTTTTTTTTTTTAATTCAGCGATATGCGAATAACAAATATTAGTGAGTTGCTATATGAAAACATTTAAACATTATCAAAACAAATAATCTATAGGTACATTTTTGAAAAATTGACTCTGAATAGAATATGAAAGATTTTAGCGCAATGTAGTTAAGCGTATTCAGCACATGAACATTGATAACTATTGACTCTATATTGCAGTATAATACGGATCCCATTCGAGTCACATCTATCGCGAATAATCCGCGTATTAAGAGCAACGTAAAGGCAAACTAAAATTGCGTACCTTGTCGGTTACCATTAGCGTTCGAAATAAAAAATAAAACGTTTCATCAAAAAATCTTTCGTCCAAAAAAACATGGAAAATAAAAACAATAATTATAAGCATGCGGTGCATAAGTAATGTGCAGTGTGTGTGTGTGTGTGTGTGTGTGTGTGTGTGTGTGTATGAGTCGTAGCGTGAAGTAATTACCGAGAAGCCACGGCGCTACGGATTCGTTCTCCTTGGCACTTTTGAGTATGGTTTCGGGCAACGGTAGCGAATGTCTGACCATCGCACCGTAGAGTCCGTATTCCGCCATTATGGTGCTCCTTCCCCAGCATTTTTCAGTCTTGCGCCATTTCGCTCTTCGATTTTGGAACCAGACCTGCAACACGAGAATATTCATTTCCTTTACTATAACGCAAAAAATACAAGAACCTGAAAGAAACGCAATGAAATCAGCGCATCGTCGACAACTAACAGCTGACCATGAAAAGAGCCGTGAAAAAAGCATCCTCCGCAGTCTGTGGCATTATACCCCCAATTAGGGGTAAGCGTATTTTACGCGCGTGCATACGGTTAAGTAGTCGATTGTTCGCCGGGCTCGTTATCCTATTTTCCTTTTGGCTCGGCGGACGCGCGCGCGTGCGTGGTTAAGAATTCCGCTGAAAATAGTCGCTAATGATCCTCCCCCGACGATTGGCCGAGGACCACCTAACGCGTTGCGGTCGCGTGTCGCAGTTGGCTGGGTCACGTACCTACCTAATGCCCGCGGAGCAGAGAGAGAGAGAGAGAGAGTATCAATTTTAACGATCGCGCGCCCCGACGGACAAAGCGCGCGCGCGTCGGCCTCGTAATGCGATAGAGTATCAAAGAAATTTAATGATATCCCTTTTTGCGCGGCCGACGGGGCATGTGCGCGAGTTTGAACTTCTCGCGAGAGATCTCTTGGAACCCGACACACGCAGCTGATGTGTGTCTTGAGACTCGCTGAGTAGGGAGCTTGCGAAAAATTTTCCTATATATAGAGGGAAACACGCCAGATATAATCAATCGATATTAACACGCATTGATCCGCCAATCGTCGGTGACAGTTTGTGTATAACACATAGGTACTGCACTATGTACACGTAAATTTCGCCTCTCTGCTCCATTCCTCTGCAAGTTCGCTCAGAAAAGGCTGCATAGAGCAGCGCACGCGTACGTGACTATCGGTTATTTAAATGCCGTACCAACCGAGGCGCGCATATCCACTCGTTCGCCTGTGCCAGATAGCTGCAGAGCGAGCGAGAGGCGGCAGAAGGGGGACACGCCTCGGGGGCAGGGCGTGCACCAATTTGTAGCAACAATGCTAAAGTCACCGGCAGAATTGGAACGTAATTCGAATGAATGCGCGAGAGCGCGTCGCCCTGTCAATTTGTCCTGCCAGCCCGGCATTATCGCTCGCTTAGATTTTAACGAGCCCGTCGCTACTCTCTCTCTCCCTGGCTTTTTTCGCTCTGTCGCTACTGCTGCTTTTTTGCTTCTTCCTTCGTTATATTATTTATTCTACTGTCGGGACACTACTCTCTCTTTTTTTTCGAGCCGGCCGCACTGGGTAATAATTAATTTCCGCGAGCTTGCCTGCCAGGCCACCGGCGCGGAATGAGTGTGGTCGGGATTTGAAATTTCTCTTTTGGAGATTCAATGCGTATACATTCTAGCGGGGCCTTTTTCTGCGGCCGATTCAGGAAGCAGTGTGCGAATCAGCGTGGAGGTAGTTTGTTATAATTGAGGATTCCGCTATGTTGCGTTATTTTTTAATTACAATTTTAATAAAGCGCGCGAAATACTATACGATGTACACCGAATAGAATGGCCCGGGAATCCATGAATACACCGCGGAACTTTGCATCGCGATACTCTCGTCGCGTATTCACAAAAGCGTATAATGGTCGTGGAAAAGTTTTTCACTTAAAAAGTCTCGAAAACGCGCGAACCGATAATTTTCCATCACACATTTTGTATTGTATATATTCAGGCGCAAGCGCGAAAACTTTTAATTGTCGTCCGGGCTGTCATCCGGTCAGAAATCATTCTGTGTATATAGGTACGTCCGGTAGAAGAATCCGGGCCCCTGCAGCGAGCGAAGCCGCAGGAAATGAGGACAAACTCAGTTCAATAATCGCGAGTCGAATGATCGATATCGTTGCGCCTTTGGAGTGTATTATGAAAGATGCGATTCTCGTCGGTATTGACGACTGGGATCCGTAAGCAGAGCCGGAAATAACGTTTCCTGATAATCCGTGTATAGCACGGGGGAAGAAGCTCTCCGAGTTGTTTGTTTGTTTCCACAGATGAGGTGTGAGGTGTGTTTTATAGACGTATAATTTTGTATATTACTTACATGCACTCAAAAGAGCGTCACCATTTGCAAAAATCCAGACGGAATATCCCAGAGCGAGCAGAATCCCTCCCCTGACGCCCCTCTCGCGCAGCTTTATTGGCATACCCGGTATAATATTTAGTCGACCATGCGCAGTTCACGCGGGCCGGCGTATCATCGATCAGACCAGAGTAGACTGACTATTGAACCAAAACAAGAGGACGCCCGTCGCTGTCGCGGGTATCGCTGCGAGTCTTCGATGCAAAGCTCGGGAGAAAGAGAGAGGGAGAGGGAGAGAGAGAGACTGAAGGGTGGAATTATCGCCAGAGAGACGGGGAGTCGAGAATGAAATTAGAAAAAGACACTTTGAATGCTAACTGGGGAAAATGAATGAGGGGAGGATCGGAGAAAGAGAGAGAGAGAGAGAGGGGGGGGGGAGGGTGAACTCCGAGTGAAAATAAAAAGGAAGAAGAAGCGCTTCGAGGGGGAGCCGCTACGCGACGCGCAAGACGTGGAATGAGCCGCGTTCAATGCGAGAGATCTCGTGCAGAGAACGGAAGAGCCGAGAGAGACGAGGATGGTGTCACGGGGGTGGGGGAGAGAGAAGAGGGAATCCGCAAATCCCCGTGAATTACCAATACGCCGATACGCGACAGTCGGAGAGTTCGCACAATGACGAGGTATGGCTCTCCTACCTATACTCTTCGTCGCGCGAGGGGAGATGGATATGCTTGTACACAGATCAGCCGGCAGCTTTTCTGATTGTTTTTCTTCGGGTGTGGCGACAATATTCGCTGGGACTGATCTAAAATGAATATTTTTTGCACCAAGAGCCATCTGATGGTAACAGAACTCAGCCTATGCGAGACGAAAGAATTATCTCGCGTGATTTAGTTGAAATAATAGTTTCATAATTTATAGCGAGAAAGTTTAAGTGATGCTGTCAGAGGAGTAGATATCAAAACTATATAACTGCAACCTCATCCAAACGGCTCTCAATCACCGCTCTATCCTCGAGTTTTCTCTTCCGCCACGGCAATATCAGCATTACACAACAAACCACACAGCTCGAAAATGAAACCTCGTCTTTTCAAAAGTCACTTCGTCCCGATCTCTCTTCTGGCGCTCGCAGCATGCATACAACACCTCCGAATCAAGCCCTCGAAATATATAGCGCCGACTAAAAAAACCAATCCAAAACAGATAAGCCACAGGGCAGACGAGGCAGAGGATAAACCGCGTCTTTATTATGCACTCCTTCACAGGTATATATACATGCACGGCGCCGTCGCACGAGTATAAGCTGTACAAGACAGCCACCTGCTCGATTGGCGTCGGCAGCATCGGCGCAGGCCCTCGACTCGATACCAAACTCAATGTGCATTGAAACCAAGGCTGAAGAGCCGGGCGTTAGGTGTCAGGACGAGAGCTCTCCAACGAAACTTCCTCCGCATCCTTTCTTTCGCTCCGCTCGTTTTTGTATGCATCACATTCCAAGAATCGCCGCCTCGAGTGGAAATCCCTCGAATATATATATATATATATATATATATATATCTATATGCATATCGGGGATTCGGTTGTGGCTTTCCCTATTCTGTGTATTTGTTAGGCTCATGCGCGTAACAGAAGGACGACGAAGCTCCGATGAGAGAATTAAGCAGAAAGAAGGAGACAGGGGAAGAGGGAGGATAATTATCGGAGATCGCATTAACGGATCGCGCGACTTTATGATATGATCAGCCGATAATGAGGCTGTGTGCGTCGATGCCTCCTTGCTCCTTTAGATTTCCAATCGCGAGTCGTCGCTTCTCTTGTGTATATATCTGTATCTCGCTTCTCTCATACCTCTCGCGCCTCTGATGCTTCCTTCTCACTTTTTATATATATTTTTATGCATTATGTACGACGCCGATTCGTATCGGAATCTCAACTCTGGATTTCGACTACAGTGATTAGGGTCTGCTCGGATATTTCCGTTATGCGCGCGGATGCGCGGATGAAAAGATGGATATGAATTGATGGCGTCATTTATATTGGACGCGCGCAGTTTCATCAGTGCCACACCGCGCTATACTTATTATCGAGGTTGTGCACAGCGCGTATATACAAAAAGAAGCCGAGGCGTTCGTTAATGTAATTAAAAATCAAAGTGGATATCGGAATTCCGCATCGAGATGCCTTGACAAAAATAAAACCCTCGGCTTGCACTTTTTCAATCGAGTTTCGAAGGTCTCGAGGGGTTTGGGGAAAAATAATTAATAAGATGTTTCTAATGACGTAAATGTAACGTTTGATTATTGGTTTTTTATTCGCGACGGAGCCCGAGTGTATAAAATAATTAATTGAAATCTCGCGGGTGTATCGCAAGCGTATCGAGTTTGACCCAGTTTAATAATTTTAAAAATATTCGTTAATATAACCATGATAATTACGACGCCTCGTTAAGGCTGGGAGAAAGCTTGCCCATGATTATAATTATTTCATTTTAATTTGGATTTGCTAAAAATATTCCGTTCGAGTAATCCAAAATTACAAAACATCATTGGCCGGAATCTTGTACGGCTGCACACGCGTGTCCAGTAATTACACGATAACTCACGAAACGACGGGGCAATAATAAGGGTCGTAATCGTCTTTGATCCACGCGACAACGAGTGATTAAATTCCCACAGGCTCGTGGCCCCGGGCACTCTCTCTCTCTCTCTCTCTCTCGCGCGCGCTAAGCCAATTAATCTGCGCAAATAAGCAAGCTAAGCGCATGCTGCCGCAGTGCGACGGCATCGGGAGCCCGCAAGCCTGCACGCTCGAGTTGCCCTTTCGCGCACCGAATAAATGGCGTCGCGTCGTCGTCGCGTGCGCGTGCGGAACGTTATATATACCCGGCGAGCAACGCGGTTGAGCTATACGCGTACTTTTATGGCCTCGCTTTCTTCGAGCTCGTCGCTCGTTTTCGTACTGACTAGGGAAGCCGAAAACGAGCCTAACGAGTGCTTTGAGGACTACTCGTTTTCTAATTTTCGCGCTGTTTGGAGCTTATCCGGCTGCTTCTGATTATGCCGATGTGTTGAATTCTGCGAGACGCGAATTTTTTTGATTATGTGGTGTATGACGCATAACTTGAGTTTTTTGTTTTAAAATGTACTGTCGTCATGTCTCTTACGCATAGCTTTAAAATGTTATATGAACACTGGTCGTTAAGTTTGAATAGCATGACATTAAAACTATTTCAGAAATGAGAATAAAAATTAGACGGTTTTTTGAGCAAAATATAGTGAGTAACTTATGGCTTTGTATTTTTATGAGGTCTGTTAACCCGATAACTTGATAACTATAAAGAGTTATCAAGTTATCGTAATATAATTAAAAAAAAAATAATAATAAAAAAATAAAGTGCAAGATGGTTTCAATGCAAAAATATTATTCAACTTATATTACTGCGAGTATTTTATTTTCCACCAGTTTTCAAGAATTCGTGACTTTCATGCATACTTAAATTTCTACAACTATAAAAATTGAATAACTTAACAAGTACCGAATAAGTACTAAAATACTTCATATTCATGTTATAATATACAAGTATTAAAAAGAATGTAGAGCTGTAAATGAAAATAAATTTCATTGCACGATGCATAGATATAATATTTAATTTAAATAATCATCAAAGGTTTCCACCCTGAGCTCCCACTTGGGTGTATACGGCTTCAGGGTACCAAAACTTGATGATACTGAAATACATAGTTTCTACATTCACATTAATTTTCTTATAAAAAATCTTTTAAAAAATCTCACATTGCTTATAGATATACTACAATAACGTTCGACCATTATCGTCAAAGTACGATAAAATGAATAAAATGATTTTAATTACAATTATTTTTATTTTAATTACGCTCCATATACAAACTTGTGAGTCGTTTTATATTGCTGGCATGGCATCAAGTGCTATTACTATCGGTTATTTTATCAGAGATGTGAATCAAAAAATATTTGAAGAGCCGCACAGTATTGACGAAAATCTTTAGGCAATTTTAACAATGCGAGAAAGAACAATACAAAAGTTACCTAGTATCAGCGAATTAGCAGTTAAAACCTACGATCTTAAAAAATCAATCAATGGCCTTAGGGTGATCTTTGAAGAAGCTTTGAGTTTTAAATTAACGATACAAAAATTAGGCAGACCGGAAGATGGAAAAATATATGAAGATTTTGCAATGAAGGGCCCAGATCTTGATAATCATATAGAAACTATTCGTTTTGTCATATGAAGTCAAAATAATGATGTAACTGATTTCATTCAAAATTTTAATACAAACTTACAGGTAGCATCTCGATGTATAAAATAAAAATCACAACAAAATCTACATATTCCTATGATGCTGGGAAGTATATATCGAAAATATCGTATCTGTCATATTAAATATTGCAGATATTTGATAAATATAAGACTAAAAAAATCCTCGCATTTTTTTCAGCCAACGATTTGATTTATCAAACCTCGGTGTACCAACAAGGGGCAGAGGTAAAAATGTTCCAGATTCAACAGATAATTAATACCTACAATTTACACTTAGCAGCCTCGAAAAAGATGATGGACAATCAACAATCCCTTTTATTGATACTCAACAATTGATAAGTAAAGCACGCTACGCCTTTGTCAGGGGCTGGTCTGGTACGTAGAGGGCAAAGTACAATACATATAGAGGTTTTCTTGCTTTGAGACTTTTTACTTAGGATATAAATCCGCATATTCAGACCGAAACATACTTGTAAATATTGGTCTCAACATTATTAACAAACACATATATCATACTATTGTATATTATTCAAGAATTTCAAATATCAAATTTTATTACTTGCTATATATTACACTGTACTGTCCCACCATTAAAGTTTATTAAACCTCTATTAAATTTCTTCTATTGAAATATCGGCTCTATTTCTGCTCGAATCAATCACTAATTAACCACTCTCGTATTGAGTTTCCAAGTATATCATATAATATATACTATTATACTATACGGGAGCGCATCCACATGCAACTACCACACATTCTCGTATATTTTATTACCGACAGGAGAAGTGTGTTAGCACGTTTGAGGGTCGATCGTAAACGGGCGAATTTGCTGGACCCGCGGGCTCCTGCAGGCTTTTGGGAAAGACCTATATTATATTGTATATACGTACATATATAGAGGACGAGAAAGACGAGGACGGAGATAAACGCGGGAAGGCATCCCGCTGCGATGCGCGGCACGCGTCGGCACATCATTACGATGGGACACTTGCTGCTGCTGTTTCGGAGAGGGTTCGCTAATAATGCTCGTCTGGAAGAGATGATCTCACGCAAGTCTAGGTTCGCTGCGTGCAAAACAATGGGATTAGATGTTAGGGACTTTCTCGACTGTTCTATATCCAACGATTTTTTTCGGTTCAGGAGTTTCTTTTCTCGTTTTGTATAATAGAAATGAAAATTGAAAATAACGAGCAATTATATAGGGTTTCGCGTAAATTTGAATGGGAGTGTCTGAAATTTCGAGTTAAGAATAAGCAGTTGTGTATTATATATTATTTTGTAAGTGCGAGTAAAATGAAAATCATCGCGTGATGTGTATTGTGTAAAAATGAAGAATTATCTTCGGCGTCGACCGTAGCGATTTTCAGGCTGAGAAAGTCTGCGAGCAGCGCTGCCAGGCAAACAAAGCGATGAATTCCAGCTGGACGATTTTCACCCCCGAAAAATTGACCGATACGTCTCCGAGAGTCGAGAGCACACGATTGTCTCTCCGAGCAGTAACGGGTGGCAAATAAATAAGGTCACCCTCGTTCGCTTCGAATCGAAGCAGTGGCACGAGGGAGGGATGGGTCGAATTATATTTATTCGATTAATATAAGCGGTTTGCTCCACTCGTGTACTGTATTTAATATCGCGTGAAGAACGACAAAGTGCGCTACGTCTTGATTTATAGTGATTTTTCTGAACGCTGGGAAGTATTATACAAACTAAACGATTTCTGAATTTCGCAAGTGAGCGTTCTTCCATATTTTCTAGTAAAAACGAACGAGTTATTCGAATTTCGAAGAAAATTCACACTTGCGACTGAACAATTGAATCTGAAAAAAAAAAAAACAAAAAAACTACGGACACGAAGGCATTTCGTTAACGAGCAGCGCAAAGAAAAAAACCACAGCACGATATGCGGAATTGGTAAAGGCAAAACTCGCCGACGCGATTGCAAAAAAGGGGGCCGAAAGAAGTAAAATCAGAGGCAAGCCGCGTCCACGAACGCAGAAACGCACTCGCGCGTAGCAAGAGACAATCCGGCAATTTGGGCGTTCCGCGATTGTCAGTAGGACCGCTTATAAATTCTAATAAACTCGGCCGTCGTCGACGCGCGTGCGAGAGCTTGTCACACAGACCGCGGGGGTGTCGTACAAGACGTGCGCAGGGGAATTGTGACTCTGCCAGTAGCAGATATAAATCTCGTCTAACCGAATTAACGGGAATCACGGACCGAACGTCCAGCCACGCCCTGAGAGCCGCCTCCGCCGATGAGAATACTATACACGCACACTACTGCTGACCCGTGTGTATGTGCATTATCTTTTTGTTCGCGAGCGAGCTACCGCCGTGAGAGGACGTTTAATTTTACGTGCGCGCGGTGCTCGATAATCAGGATTAATGGACGATTGTTGTGTTTTTCGCTTTTAATCGTGGAAGAGAAAATAGCCCGTCGTTTTGGTGGACCGGTACTGCAATCCGGCGAGGGTATGCGCTTCCGAGTAATCCTGTTACGGAGATTGCTGGTAAAAAGGACGGACTCGCGTTAAAACCAATGGTTTTGCATGCGCGATGCGTTATATTTCGCGCGCTCGTTTTGAGGATTCTTATCTGTGTACGAATAATTGGATTCAGTTGCAAATTTATATACCCATTGATTGCTCCAATACCCCAGAATAGTCGGACTGAAAGTCGAATTCCAAACTTGATACTCCCCCGACACTTCCAGCCCGATCTAATATAGAATAGCGCACATCTTCCGACACAAAGACGCGAACAAAAAGAGCCGTGAGCCGGATGATAAAGACGGCGATGCGTCGTCCGCATAACGAAGGCTATTAAACGAATTCCAGCGTAAATCGATAGACTCGAAAGCCACTTTGTGAATACGAGGTGGTCTCTGCCCCTATTATACAACTGCATAGTAGTCTACTCGTCGAGGTCGACGAATATATATATACAGCCAGAGAGGAACCTGTCGCACCGGCATCGAGATGTCACGAGTCAACGGCCGGCTGTTAATATAAATAATTGATGCGCTGGAGCGACGAATTCGGCCGTGGAAAAAAGGGGGAGATCTTTAGCTGTGTGTGTATGTGTGTGTGCTGCTCTATGAAAAGAGCGAATGACATTGTACAGGGAAGGGACACGCATTGGAAACTATGGGATAGGAATGATCGGGTGACTTTTATAGCCCGTATATGAGGCGAGGGTTTAGAGAATTTATTTCGGGTTAATAAGTTTCCGACGCGCGTACGAATGACATCCGAAAGAGCGGATTATACGGCGATGTACTAGAGGAAAAATTTAACGAGACTTTGGTGTCTTTTTCTTCTCGCCGAGAGAGTCTCTCATTTATTTTTTTTTTCCCCTTAGATTATGTATCCGCACGTACTTACTATGCGTCAATTGCGTCATACAACTTGATAAACATATAGTTAACCGCGGATTTGTTGAAGCCAAAGTCATTATGAGCTCAACTAGAAAAATATGCAAACGAAGCGCTTGTTATATAAGGTCAATAACGATCGCAGCAGCTAGATCAAAGATTTAATTCATTTCAATAACGCTTCCAAGCTGCATACAAAATTCTATACAATAATGACCTGCAACGAACAGAGATTTGAGCAATCGGTACTTTATACCGCCAAGTACATTTCTGGGCGCTTAGCGCGCGTCAATTTTAAGTTAATTCTTAAAATAGCTAGCATGAGCGGCACAAGCAGGCCTAACAAGTCAATTTTGGCGCAGATATGACACATATACCGCTATATCTAGTCATATAGACTATATAACTCAGTGCTCAAATTTTGATGGAGGTTACAACATTATGCCAATGCGCCACCTATCCTGATGGCTAAGCAGAGACTTTATAGAGAGCTGAAAAGTCCGAGCGCGGTGGGGAGCCAGTCCAAAACTGCTACTTTGTTTAGATACATCGCAGCCTATGTGACCGCACAAATCGAAATTAATAAGCAACAGTTTTTTGTATAATATTGAGGATCAAAATGCATCACCAATTAATTAAGCGTCTATAAATAATTTTCCTACAGGAAACTCACGAGCGCAGTTAGATCAAAGTGGCGCTTCGAGTGCAAACAGCATCGGACACACCCCATTGTGCAGTCTATGTATAGCTTTTCGGCTTTATGTATCACGTCACTGGGGGATGATGATCCGCTCGCGTATACGGACAGAGTGAACATTATGAAGCAAGACACGCGGATATGCATCGCCGATTCGTTTATAAAAGAGCGTCTCCTCCTTCGCTTGTGGAAACGAACTCGCTGGCTGAATCATACACCCCAACCAGACTTTGCGCGATAACTCGATTTTAATTCGATTCCAGGTTAAAAGTACTAAGTGGTACGAGCGTAGGAGGGTTCGCCCTTTTTCTGCGCTTTTTTTCGCGAATAGGCACCTAATAGTCATTTAGTCGTTATCGTCGGATATACTCTCGTGGCTCTATGAAAGTTTTCGTTACGCACAAAAGCTAATGGACACATCATACGCTTTACATCTGCGCCGGTATACGCTCGATCGCAAAACATTTATAAATGTCTACGAAAGCCGCTGAATCATATTCACAAAGTGCGCGAAATTCCAAACCACGCGGGAAAAAAACTGCTCGCTATAAGCTCAATTTCCGAAATTTCAATTAAACACGTTTGAAAGAGGCATCAATCCTGATCAAGCCTCGCAATAAAATTGCGGAAACTTTTAACCGATGCATCAGGCAGCATCGCACTCTCCCGAACAATTCGCGCAGTCGTTCGCGTCGTGATTAACAAAAACACGCGCGCAGCGCAGGGCAAACAGCGTCGATGAGATAGAAAGTCCCACTGCGAAAAAAAAAACGAAGCACACCCTGACGGAAAAATCGAGCTGGCCACACGCATCGATTGTGTAACGGAAAGCCTCGTGCTTTCATTTGCGCCTTGACTAAAATGGATTGTGTCCTAAGCGCGAGGTATACTGCATGCTTCGCGATGGGTCGAGGCGTGGTCTCGCTGTTTGCCAACAGTTTCGCGGATTTTTCGTTGCCGCGTCGTTTCGCCCCGATGACAACGAGGCTCTTTCAAGTTGCCGCGTCGGAGCATAAAGCAGAAGGGGCGTGTGCGCGCGCGCGCGAAGGAAAGAAGAGTTGCGCGTTGGACATAAGAGAAAGAGTTTTTTAGGCTCTCTCACAAAGCTTCGAATTCGGCGAGTGGAAAATGGAAAAAAGCGCGCACTGGCTGCGGATTTTAGTCTCAATCAATTTAGAGAAAGAGGGAGAGAGAGAGAGAGAGAGAGAGAGAGAGAGAGAGAGCGGACGTCTCGTGTATGTATATATACCGCGGCGTGCCCCTTTCTTTAGCGCTTTTTCTTTGAGAAACATATCCAGCTCGCCGCCGACGCGAGCTATACACACACCCTACCTTATGCACGCCTATTTATGTGGTTTTTTTTCGCTCTTTGTGAGAGCCTTCGCGTACACACGCGTGCGGAGTTGCACATGAATGTGTTTGCTTTCTTTTTGAAATTCTTTTGAGGGCTGAGATTTTTTTTTAATGATTTCATTAAATTTTTTTAGAAACTTTCAATCACCACTGTACGTCATACGACTGACTTCTAATTCACTCTAGAGGCAATTCAATTATGCGATATATTAATTCTTCCGCAAATTATCCGCTTCATTTTAGTAAATGCTGTAGCATTCCCAACGCTCATGTAACCGTGCATTTATAACAGAACGATGCAGCGGAGTACTCTATATAGAAAACTCCAAAGTGTTTAATGCGACGACGTTGTTACCTTTGTCGCTCTTCGTGGCACCGCGTCGACAGTGGATTTTTACGTACACGCATACATGGACAAACCCTTGCGTATGCGAAAGTACACTGGTGTTGGAGGGACAGAGAGAGAGAGAGAGAGAGAGAGAGAGAGAGAGAGAGAGAGAGAGCATCACCAAAAGACAAAATCAATATCTCGCTCAGCGTGGAGTGGCTTGGCGCGCGGACCTGCCGCGCCGAATTTCCACCGAGAGCGATGCCCCTTCTCCCTTGTTTCGCGCTGCTATATCCCTTTAAATGGCGTTTGATGCTCTACGCGAGTTTTACAAACGCGTGAAAATGTACGACTGAACGATGTCTGCTCAATGTTCACGTGTGTGACTGTTCGCGCAGCCATTTCACACTAGAATTTTTTTTTTTTTCGTGATGATCGAAATTTTCTGGATATTTTTTTTTCTTGTGTAGAAGTCGAGGTCTACGTTACAGCGTACACTACGAGAGAGTCAAAGAAATACGAATGACTTTCGAGTTGATTGTTTTCTTATTAGAAGAACGAGGGAACCATTCTCCAGATGTCATTTTTCGACTGAGAAGGGCCTCGCTCGCTATACTCCGAGCTGTCTAATCCTCGAGTAGTTGTTAAATCGAAAAATATTTATTTTTTTGCCTGCGTCGAGGCTAATTTGTGGGCCTGCGCGCGATGTGTTTGCTTAGAGTTGGCGCACCGGCAGACTGGTGGCGCGAGCTTATGTATAACTAACGCTCGTTCCGCAGCCGTTGCGCCTCTCGACGCTGTTTTCCCTTGAGACCCTTTCGAAGCCAAGTTGGCCTTTTTCAGGAAAAAAAACTGCACTGTCACCTTCAGACTCTATAAGCGGTTCGTTGTAATTTTCAAATTTTCGAAATCATCACGAAATTGGAGCGGAAAATATCTAGGCTGCTGGTGAGCGTGAAATTTTATTAAAAAGCATTACGTTTGCGGTTTACACTTGTTGACGTTATTACACGGAGTTTTTCAATCACAAAAATACGCTCGATGATTGTGTAGCTGAGAAAAATTCAATTTTAACGGTTCGTGATTTCTCGTTGGAGTAAGTTTCGGTAAGTATTTAAAACGAACAATGTAATAGGTGTGACAAGAGATCGAGCTATAGAGATATGCACGAACACGGAGAAATTAAATTCGTTACCCTGACGATTTGCGAGCATTCGGAAAAGAGCCGTAGTAGCGCCAAGCCATAGAACATATAGCTGTAAAACAGATTTGAACCAGCCATTCTCCCACTAGTGCCACTGCTTATAAAATTTCCAACTCTAGTTTCTGATAGCAAATATATAAGATAGCGCATAGGCACTTTTCCGGTATCCTCATCACAATCTGCGCGTTGAGTCTAGATATAGCGGTAGGCCGTCAATGCCAAAATAAAAAAAAAAAGCCTTATTTAGGTCTACTTGGGCCACTCATGCTGCACTGCTTGTGTTTCATTTTAATTTTATAGCTTTTGATGACCCATGTGACAAGGAATTACTCTTTTGGCAATACATCATGATATGTCCGTTTTTTTAGGTAATCCTTTTGTTGTCAAGCCATGTATGCCTCAAATGTTAATTTTAAATTAATATAAACTAATGTACATATGGTATGTGTCTATACTAGCACAGTTTAATAGACCTACTATATATAATTATAATCCTGACTTTTTGATCAGTATGTAAGTATATTAAAAAAATCTATTTACATTTTGCACGTATTTTCCGCACATTAAAAAATCCTTCTGTAAGAGACTTCTACGACGCTCATCAAACTAAAACAATAAAAACGAAGACGACTCGAACAGCATAAAACTTAAGCAAGCGTGCAAAAAAGAAACTGCACGCCTGCAGTAAATAACTCTCGAACAATTTTTTGTTCACTCGCGTGTAGAGAAATCGCTCATAGAGATCAAGTTTGCTTCGGTTAAAGAATCATCTCAACAATTACTCTGAATTAGCATAAAGTCGGTCTCGAGGATGTTGCTTCGCGAAAAAGCGCAGTGATACGCGCCGTTATAATTCTCGCAAGCTTACGACGTTGGTTCTCCACTAAACATAAACATGGCGCGCGCAAGCAGCAGCGAATTCGCGGGTCATTTGAGCAGTTTACGCGCCATTACCCTTTCTTAAGTCGGCTACGCGCTCTCGGCTCTTTGGCCGAGAATGGAGGGTAAGTGAGTGAGAGACGAGTGAGGGACAGCATGTGAAGATTATGTCCGCTCTGTCGAGATAAATACGAGTAAATTTAAGAAATTGGAGAAGATAAGGTATATTTCTAATGGAGGAGAATGCGAATTATGTTCTAACTTCTCAAATTGAAAATTGTATGCGCTGATTAAGTTTTAGTCAATTTTAATCTAGTATTTTATTTGTATAGAAGAACGCATTCTAACAAAGAGTTACTACCTAAGCTTTTCACTCGAATAGAGACATCCTATCATATTTCAACCATCTGCATACTTTCTTCAGCGACTCGTAGCAGTCGTAGCAAACATTCTACGAACGAATCATCGAGATCCCAAAACCGAAATTCAATCATCCAACCGAGCACTCCCGACATTTTACGATCTATATCGCAGACTTCCCTCGGAATCGCAAAAATATTTTTTCCGCGCTTCTTGGCCTGGCTAAAAATCACTTTGGTGTATGTAACTCGTCCCTCTACTTTTTTCCCCGACAATCTACCCTTCCACTCGTCTACCCATCCCGTCGGTTAGTCTATCGGGCTGCGCTGATGCATATAAACTCGCTTGCAAAAGCGTCGCTCGTCGTCGCGACGCTGCGGCGACGGCGCACATCCGCCTCTGAGTGCACACGTATATATATACGTTATATAGGAAACATTGCGGTGCGCTGATTTTCCGAGACGTGCGCCCGTTATCGTCGGCCAAATCGAATTATACCGAGGGCTGCGCGCATTTCTCGCGGTCAGGCGGACTTTACGACGAGGACTTTCCGTGCCAACGGCAGCGCAAAAGATACGCTTTTTCCGTGGCTTACTCCAGGAAGAAGAGCTATATATAGCAAGTGTTTTAACCCATATATTTACGACGAGACGAGTTGTGCGCGCTGCTTAATAGATTTTTGTTCTGAACTATAAGTATTAACCGAAATGCCTGCTTTGTTATACAGCGATGACGTGCAGTTTAAAAGCGGTTTTGAGGATAATTTTAACATTTGTATCGAGACCACTCGTTGTGTTTTCTCTTTTATGGTTATGTCTAATTAGTGGGGGAAAAAATGCGAAATTCGTTAATAAAAACGAAAGATATGCGCGAGCATGTAACGAAGTCGCATTCTCGCTCACTAATATACAGGGAGTTAGTGTCGTTCGAGACGACGGCCATTTTGTACGTGAGTTTTGTGCGCTCTCTCTCTCTCTCTCTCTCTCTCTCTCTCTCTCTCTCTCTCTGTTAGGGGCGAGGAAGTCGTCAGCGGAGAAAAGGAGGGGAACGAAGCAGAGGGAGAAAGAGAGCTCAGGCTTGAAACTCGACGCTCATTCTCGCACAAGGGACAATGCGAGATCGAGTCATCTTTTCAGATTGTTTTGGTTATCGCCTTGAAAAGGTGGTCTGGAGAGAGAGAGAGAGTCTGAGACCGCCACAGCTCGCGCACACACGCTCGTCAGCGGTGTGCATATAGTTCCGTGCGTGTTTATTTGCGCCGAGAGGAGCTGCGAATGTGTTGACAGGATTCTTATTCTCGAGAGAGGCCCTCCACTGCCTCGTCTTTTTTTATTTCTTTCACTATGTTTTTTTGCTCCTTCTCTAGCTACGCCTCCGTCGGAGCGAAACTTTTTGCACTTTTTGTTCGCGCGTCGCTTGAAATGCGATAGTGAGTATAGCGCATTGTTTTCATCAAAAGTCCTACATTCACGGATAAAAGATATCCACTATTAAGCCTTATACACAGTTGTGGACTAGCATTTCCCCCACCGCGCTCAGACTTCCTGCAGCTCTCTGGTCTCTGGTTAGCCAGGATAGGTGGCGCATTGGCATAATGCTCTGACCCTTATCAAAATTTGAGAGTTGAGTCTAGATATAGCGGTGTGTCATCTGTGCCAAAATTGCCTTGTTGAATCAATGCGTCTCTTTTAAGCAACGCATTTTTGAGGTTGAATACTTGGCAGGAGTGTTATCAGCCAAATATAAATTATAAGCTAGCCTCAATAAAACAAAATTAGAACACAACAGGATAAGACGAAAAGATTCCGTACGCGCACTCGTACTATATGAAAGACAAGTATTAAAATTTATCCGCGCTCGCAATTAAACGATCTTTCAACGTTAAATAAGGTACTACTTAACCTCGTTCGTTTTGGACGCCTTTCATTAAAATTTCAAAGACACGTTTCCGGACTTTTTTTTTTGCTCTCCTTTTTAGCTCTTCTTTTTTTCAAAAGGCTTTGACAAACTCCTTGTGACTCGGTAATAGCCACCCTTATAGAACATCGCTTAGAGTAGGTGCCATGCATATAAGCAGCACTCGACGAAATATAACGAGCAAGGTATTTCGTCTGAATGGCAGCGGTCCAGTGAGAATTACTCGAAAACATATTTTACATAATTGACGCTTAGGCATAATAAAGTCGCCGCGTCATCAGCTGTTCTCTTCTACCTGCGGTTTTGACTCTTCGAATGAATTTCATATTCAATTAAAGGAGTGTCATTATTCTCTTGAGATTTTGAAACCTGTCATGAGTATGATTATCCTTCCCTCTTACATATATACGACTGATGACCGAATGTATTTTAATTCGTTTCGTTCTTCAGTGTTGCAAAGGGGCTTTTAATCCAAAACTGGCAGTCGAAAAAGGTGTGATTATATGTAGGAGAGCCACAAAACAAGTGTAAATGGTCGTTTCAAAAAACGCGCGCACTTTCTTTACTAGGCCTCTTTTGAAAAATTTCTTTGAGACTGTAAAGAGCTTCGCCACGATGGCATATTTCACGCGACGGACTCCTACTTATAAGAGTGAAAAGCGCTGAAATTTTTGTGCGAAGCTGGAACTACTTTTCGGTTTGAAACGGCGCTGCAGCAAAGTAGTCACTATATAGAGTATATAGTAGCCTACAGCAGGAACACCGGAAAGAAAATGGTTGAAGAGTCTTATCTGTACCCTTCATACGGATGACTTGCAACTATATAACGAACGTATATTCGTCGCATACGCGTATTTTGAACAGGCTAAGGTGCTCTCTCGACTCCGCGCCCCACAACACTCTTGCTCGTTTTTCTCATGTTTCTTTCCTTTGAAGGTAACTCTCTCTTGCTCTCTTTTGTACTCCTGCTACTTCCCTTTTCGCTTCCTGGCGCTGCGACTCAAAGCAATTCGTCTATGAACTTAACTAAGATTGTGCGCCGAGAGTCGAGATTTCCCTCTTAATAGGACACTCAGCTCAGGACTGAGGTAGAGAACGAGGGACCTTGTGACATTTCAATTTCTCGAGAAGAATGAAACGAGGCGAAGGAAATTGTCGCGCTGCTGAGCTATATTCGCTCGCGCCGCCACGAGCGGTAACGAGTATATACGAGTAACCTTGTCAAACGAGTTCCTAGCTGTACGCAAGACGTAGATAATTGAACATTTTTTTGTCATATGCTAGTTTACGTGCGCAAGAGCTTCTATTTGGATTAAAAAATCCACTTTTCTATACAGTCAATTTGGTTCTTTTCTCGCAAGAATGGCAATTAATTAACGCGCGCTGCATAATCACCTCGTGCGTTAATTTTGCGAGTCGAAAAAAGGGGAAAAAAAGCTACTAAGTATATGTGCAAGGGATCAAGTCAGCCAATAATAAGCATTTTGGATTACCCTACCCACTGCTCTCACTGCGAGGGCAGCTGGGAAAAATTAGTTTCCATCAATATTTCCCAGCGCGTCGGATAGCTTAATCAACGCCTTCGATCGATTTCACGAGGGTCTACACGGAAAAAACCGCGCGCGCGCGCGTGGAGCAAGGGTTCGGCGGTCGGACCTAGTTAGGACTCGTCGAGTGTATATAGTTAAGGGGATATATTCACGAGCTGCCTCGCCGTCTTGCCGAGAAACTCATCATTAGCGCCCGACACGCTAATCCAATATTAATCCGATAATCAGAGCTCTTTGTAATTTTCTCCTAGTCACGGCCAATAAATCCAGACTCTACACGCGACGGACGAATTCGAAGAATTATATTCTTTTTGCTGCATCATTAACGAAAACCACTACACGCGCGAAGGGCGAGAAAAAAAGCATAAACATTGTTCGAGACGTATCACACACACACACACACACACACACACACACACACACACACACATACACACAACATGTATCGTGAGATTGAGATCCCTCGAAATCCTCCTTCAACTCTCAGCGCGTATAAGCATCGACTCAACAACGATGCTATACGGTACGAACTAACCCAGCTTTATGTAAATTCACGCACAAGCCTCGCTTTTATCCCTGAGTGCGATGCGCGCGTTCCCTCCTCTCAAAAAAAAATCCCTATTTACAAGCGTCGTCCCTATACACGACGAGCCTGCAATCTGGCATATATTGATCCCTCTCTCTCTCTCTCTCGCGATAAAAAGCTCTTGAGCTCCCAACAGGCAGGCACTGAGAAGCTTTCGGATATAATTTTCGCAACCCTCGAGCGTATACACACGGGCACTCGCGCGAAGCTCTCTCTCTCTCTCTCTCTCTCTCTCTCTCTCTCTCTCTCTAGCTAGAGGTTTCACCAAGCCGAGTGTATCAGGAGTCGGGCTGCCAGCAGCGATACACCTCACAGAATTAAGACCGCTTGTTCGCGCGTACAGTGTCCCCTCCTCGGCCTTCGATCGTCGTCGGCATTCACGCCAATGGCAATCGAAGCGACCGCGTTATCCGATTATTTCGATATGCTTCCGTCGCACTACGGGAACGAGGTGCGAGGAAGTATATAGAGCGGAGGGCGTTGCTCGTCCTTTTTTAGGGGTCGAGGGAGTGAGAATAGGGAAGGGCGGATAGAGGCTCCGGAAGCTATACGTTGACCCTTGCACGCGGCCGCGAAGAATCGGTAGGCGAAAGTCTGCGAAAGACATTTCGATTAACCTCGCAGCGGGCGAGCGCTTATGTGCATTCACGTTGCTGTAACGTCGCAATCGGCTTTTTCATTTTTCGATTTCGCCCGTGTGCGCGCGCCTCTGCCGTGACGTCGATTATAAAGTGCACATTGTTGAAGTTTCGCCACGTGATAAGAAATAATTATACGGTTCGCGCTAATACTCTTTTGGTCGAATTAAAATACGCGCTTTTATGATATTGAAAATCGTATGCATGAGATAGTCGAGAGGAACGACTGTAAGCCATAAGGCAACGAAAAAAAAAAGAACTCGAGGAGCACCCTCTCTATTAAATCGTTAGAAGTCCCTTCGTGACAAGAAAAGCTCATTATAAGAAGTCGGCCCTGCACCCTTGGCTTCATGGCTTTCCAGAAAATCCGAGTTAATTCAAAGCGATTCTATTAGAGGGAGGAAGTACACTGCATTGCACATTTCGAAGGGACTCGTGCTACTATCAACCGACAACCCTATCTTGCTTTCTATATACTACGAGCGCAGAGTTCAACAATAACAGGCCGTCGCTCCACACGTATACGACCAGGTATATAACCCTCGCTTTGTATATAATAGCTTTGGGTATAAGAGAGGGCTAAGCATCAAGAAGAAGAAGAAGAAGAAAAGGAGATGAGGGTTGATAGTCAGAGAGGTGCTGAGAACGCGTGCACCGTTGAGATCAGTTGAGACAGGGCGCACACACGATAGCCCCGAGCGCGAACTGCTGAAGGGGGTGGAAAAATTAAAGGAAAACAGAACCGCACCACATGCAAGCTGCCCACAGGGTATATAACAATCTATACGCTTAGCTCGAAAACGCACACGTTAAAGAAACTCCTCAGCAGTGAGAGGGAGCGCAGGGCACACGCGCAGGAAAGGTTCGGCGCTGGAGAAAAGTAGGAGGCAAAGCATACTTAGCTTAGTGCGCACACACACCAACAGGAAAGCCATGAAGGGAGGTGGGGGGAGCACAGCCGCACGCGCGCTCAGGCAAAAATACATCCGCGCTAACGATTATATACGGCATCAAGGCATCCCTCTCGCGTCGTATTTCGCGCACATCACCCCCCCCCCCCCCACGCACGCAGGAGCTATATGCATACGCGTGGCTGCTGGCTCGTTAGTGTGCGCGCGTCTGCCTCCCCTTCGGCCGCGAGGAAGAACTCGCGCGAGCTGAAACAAAAGACGTCTGTACAGAGGCAACGCTCGCTGCTGATTGGCCGGTCGACTCGAAGCCCGCGGCTCTGATTGGCCGCTCCAGGACCGCACCCACCCTGCAATGGCCGCTTTGTTGCTGGCGTACTCGCGCGACTGTCTCTCTCACTCTTCCGAGAGAGAGAGAGAGCAGCTCGCGCTCCGCACCACCGAGTGTATAGGTGTGCGTGTGCGCGCATTATATACGTCCTCGCCTCACCCCCATTCATGCTTTACGTGCTGAGCGCGAGCTTCCTCTCTGTGTGCGTGTATATCGCGGCGCGACGCGCTTATCTGTATATATGAGAAAATCTTCGTATATCGGTCACTTTTTGGGGTCGCGAAATGGCAAATTTTCAAAAAGCGAGCACACCTTTCTAACTTGGTTTATCTTGTTCATTATATCATAAAATGTAAAAAAGTCAGTGGAACATGAGAAAGCTGCTTTGTGACACTGTTTTTTAAGTTGTTTTATAAGAACGGTATAAAAGAGCTTTAATTTTAAAAAAATGCAAAAGTTTTTTGACCAAATCAAAGTAAATTTCTTGACTCCGAAAAATCCTCAAATTTTCATGATTTTTCCAAATTTTGAATTGTAGACAACTTTTGACCAAATCAAGCATTTTCAACGCATTTTTTTTAAATTAAAGTTTTTTTACCGTTCTTTCATCCTAGTAATCTAAATTTTCAGTTATTTTTGGTTAAATTTAAAGGGCCGAGAAAACAGTGTCACAAAGCAGTTTTCTCATGTTCCACTGACTTTTTGTACATTTTATGATATAACGAACAAGATAAACCAAGTTAAAAAGGTGTGCTCGCTTTTTGAAAATTTGCCATTTCGCGACCCCAAAAATTGACCGATTTGCGAAGATTTTCTCATATACGTCTTGAAGCTTTTTTCACATTCAAACGCGTTACCCCAACCTCTTTCGCGCGTATGTGTGAGTGAGAACGCGTATATGCATGTGGCTTCGGCGTATGACTTTTCTTCCCTTTTTCTCTTTTACGCTTTCCTCCAATCCCGTGCGAAGCGAAACTCATATTTTTGCGATGCGGGTGTGTGTGTGCGTGTACAATTGTATCGGAATATTATTACCACGTAAGCGGTTCTATCTTTTTTTCATTTTCCTCGCCTCCCTTTTGAATGTTATGGGCTTGCACTCAGTGTATACTCATATATGTGAAGGCCTTATATCCATCTGTTTGTGGAACTGTGATATTGCAAAATACACATTTCACCGACTTCGTAGAACGAATAGACAGCTGTAATTTAAAATTAAAAGCGAAATTGGAAGTAACTGAACATCTTTTGAAATACTGCATTTAAATTATTACACATACACTAAGTTTTACGGTGTGATTCACGGACGGAAGAATTTTAATCGTTTGAAAAAACAAGATGTATTTATTTAAAATTTCAGAGAGACTATATAGAAAATGCATGAAGAAAATGCATCATTTTTTGTACTTAACGTCGACTCTATTTCTCCTGTGCCTCCCTCCTTTTCTCTTTCTATACCCCTGGTAAAATCGTTGCCGGGTTTCCGAGTAGAAACAGGCTAGAAATTCTCAATATCGGGAGATTTCCGCGAACGGATCTGGCAAGAAACCCGGTAGTGGCGACATGAATTTTGTATAATAGCGTTCTAGGTAAAAACTCGACAAAGAGTAAAAATGTTTATTGACGTTATTTATAACGTCTTAGGTGTGGAAAAATATATCATGATAATGTCCTTGATATCTGGAAAATATTTCGCCCGAAGAAAGTACGATTACGAAGCGCAAATAGATGATGTCCAGGTGTTCGGGGTCGCCGATGACTGCATTCAGTGTCCACAAATAGGAATCTGTTTTTCGTCGATATCTCGCATAGGGAGGCTTTTCGTGAAAAACGGACGAGATTTTCGCCCCATACATGGGGCTCGAACATCGAATTTCCATTCGGGTAGTAAAGTCAAATTTTTCGATTTTGAGGTTAGGAAATCGTTTTCTGTTTTTTGAAACGATATATGCGCTCTTCTCCTTCTCTCAAGAACTACATAAGGCTAGACTATATTTACGAGTGAGTCTCTCACAAAAATCTACGAAGCGCATTTCCTAGAGTCCGTCATCGGCGACCCTGAACACCTAGACATCATCTTCAAGCGATTCTGAAGTCTACACAACAAAAACTATGTAGCGCACTAGGTAGATGCATATTTGAGGCATTTTTTATTTATGAAGCAATCGTCCAAAAATATAACCTCTAATTGAAACGGGCCTGCAATATACATATACATACACTCTTGCCGGGTTTTTGCCGAGAATTAGTCGATATTGCTCCTTGATTTTCGCGAATGCTTCTTGCTGGTTTCTACTCTACTGGCTAGAACTTATCGGCAACTTTTTACCAGGGACCAACGGCTATACATGAAATTCAACAGTATTCTATAGAAAAGCGCCTATTTAAAATGATCGTAAAGGCAGAAACTGGCTGAGTATAATGTGAAAAAACTAGATATTTTAAATTCCCTAAAACTAGCGATATCTTGTATATTTTTTATGGGTGAGAATTATATTTCGTTAAAGTATCAATAAATCAACTAGTTTTTTGGATGCAAGATGAGATAAAGAATGTTTAGGTGTAAACTGAATAATTTTAATAATTTAAACATATGGCGAAGCTCGTACGGCTTGTGTCTGCGTGGCTTACTCGGTTAAGGCGCATGACCGTACTTATTTGACCTTGGGCAGGGCGTGGGTTCAAACCCCCGGTCAGACATAATTTTTTCTGATGCAAATAATTATTATATACTTTCCTTTTAACAAAAAACTCGAATCCAAGCCTGCTAGCCACGACTTTCCAATTCTAACCTCAAACCGCGATAAGCCACGTGTAACTCAGCTGTGTTACTCGACCAACTATAATGGGCAGTTTGTACTTAAAAACAAGGTACGCAGATTGAATCCAAGAACTGCCCATTAGTGGGAGAAAAAGCGTTACATTCTGCCTAAGAAATGGCAAATAAAACTGTCTAGTTCTTAGATTCCATGCCAAGAACTGGCCATTAAGTGGTTTATCGATTCTATCAGGGTAAAACTACAATTAACTTTGACGGATTATCAAATATGCAGCCTATTATTATTTAAATAATTTCTTCGATAAAGTCAGCGATACGGAATAATATTCCAACGAATTAATATATAACGAGATGGACATTGAAATAAAAGCATGAGCGGCCCAAGTAATAGGCCAAAGAAGGCAGTTTTACCACAGGTGACATACTGCTATAATACACTTTCTACGTGCAGATTACAATGAGGGAAAGGGGAAAGTGCCTGAGCGCCACCTATTTCACTATTATAGTCACTATCTATAGAGAGCCAGAAAATTTAAGCAGAGCGAGAGAAACGATAAT
Source organism: Pteromalus puparum (assembly GCA_012977825.3). NCBI lineage: Eukaryota > Metazoa > Arthropoda > Insecta > Hymenoptera > Pteromalidae > Pteromalus > Pteromalus puparum. Next base: position 67,614,865 of record CM053170.1, read on the forward strand.
CTAGAATTGTTTTGTCTGATTGTTTACGGGTATAATTGATTCTGGACATGGATAATGAAATAGGAAAATTAAAACAGTGAGTAGTGCTAAAAATAGTTGGAACAAAAAAACTATATTTTCTTGATTAAAATCTTACAAAGTACTTCATAAAAATTATCTTAAAAAGTACTTCATAAAGTTCACCAAAATAATAGTTCGTGTATAGTTTATCTACCGCATGGTTATAATTGATACTTAACTAACCGCAACTTTTTCCACGCATATACTCGCACACCGCTACCGTATAGCAGTTTTTTTCCGTATCAGACTATGAAGACATTACCAATCGTTTAAGTAATTAATATATATAATATACTCAGTGGTTAAATTCCCAAGTTATTTTAATCAAAAACATACAACCGTCAGTCGCATAGGCACGGCCACTAGCGCCACTAGCGTAAACGTGTGCGTCTTTCGCACACCGACACAGTAAAGCGTCAATTACTGATGGATCACTGCGCAAAAGGGGAATCGATTCATAGAGAACGCAGAAATGTATTTAAATTTTTGGCAGATACTGTACAAGACACCGAGATGAGATGATATTTACTCAAATATATCCTTTGATACATATTAAGGCCTTGTCTTAGTTTAAATTTACTTTAATATCTTTTTTTAAACATCGAGAGATTTCAGCAAAAACCGTTAAAGAAAATTTGCGATGATATAATGAATGATTGATAATAACCGTTTAATTCATTAATAATATGGCTCACCTGTATCCTGTCTTCTGGAAGATCTGTCCTCAGACTTAACATTTCGCGTGCATAGACATCAGGGTAATGAGCTTCTTTGAATGCCTTCTCCAGCTCCTCCAGCTGCTGAGACGTGAAGATCGTCCTGGAGCAACAACCACATGAACCTAGTTATATGCCATTACAACTCTTCTCCTAAGTCTAACCCTACAGAAATTTCCTTTTTACAAAACACCCAATTGTATATAATACTACACCAGTGTTCTATACACAATTATTTTGTAATAAATTTATTCAACGTTGATATTCTACATTTGTATAAATGAACCTATATTATTTACACAGGCTTCATTTAGTATTTGCTAGATTAGTTGATATTTCATGTTTTATGAAGATTCCATTGAAAAAAAGAGGTTAAATAAGATTTTTTGAGCATTATCAAATCTATCAATGTATACTAAAAACTATCTTTTAGTATATGAGATTATGTTAGATTAAGAAAAAGAAGATAGTTTATAACTCTAGACATATTAATCATTAGTTCAGCAAATTGACGGTTACCCGTCTATACGTATTGACAGGTGCACATCTGCTGAGTACAAAATATCCCTTGTCAAAAATGAAAGTCATTTCCTCTGCAATTATGGTCTTATTAAGCTTCTGACACCTATCAAAATCAAGTTATAACGTTTAAATCACATATATAATTTCAGGGTGTAAGCATTCAAATTTTGTGATTTGTAACAAAGAATTAAGTATAAAAAATCAATAAATATTTAATATAAAATGAAGCAAAAACGGATGCATCAAAAAGGAAATATATATAATGACGTTTTATTCCTTGATTACATAAATTTAATTATGTATTTTGTGGGTAATAACCAAAATATTGTTTCTAAACTTTTATAGTTTACATATACCACTAAAATAGTTTGATGCAAGCTATATGTGCCAATGAAGAGTCGACGCGACGGTGTTCAGTATCAGCAATCAATAATTACTGAGGATCCCTATACTAAATATATTGCTTCTCTTGATAAAAACTAATTTCCACTATACGATTAATGCCTTAAAACTTGTATAATTTTTCGTATCTCATTTTTAGAATAATTTAAAACATCAATTTTTTTTTTAATAATTAGGAAAAAGTCTTGATAAGTGTCTTATTTGAGTGAAATAATGCGGCGTATGATTGGATCAAAAAGCGCAGAATGGAACCTCGAAGAGAACAAAGAAAGAGATTAATGTGGGCTTGAAATCTTTTTAAAATGGCCGACCACCGTAGACAGGGATCCGTTAATTAATTCCTTATAGCGCAGCTTCATGGAAGACGTAACATTGGATGAAAGAAATTCTTTCATTCGTATTTTGTATGCTAATTTTCGGGCTGCGAATCATTGTGAAATCTCTTTGTTATGTTATAATTTTTTCTCATTAAGTTAATTTTTTACTTGGAGAGTTTATACAAAGATAATAATATCAATTGCGGACTATAGTTAATAAAAATTATTTTAATCTAGAAAAGTTAAATTTTTATCAGGGCCTCACCTATGCCGACGTTTTTTCTTTTTCTTCTTATTGAACCCTGAAAGACCATCAACTGTGAAGTCCTTTCCTGATTCGATACTATGCCCAACACCTGCAACAGAAAATAAAGTTCTTGAAAATTCAAGTCAATCATGATTATGAGACGAATATAACAATCTGATGGTGATACGAAAAGTTTTCCATACATATAATCGCTTGATTTTCATAATTATACGCAAACGAAAAATAGAATAAGTTTAATGAGTGGATGAACTTTATTTGAATGATCATTATTTAATTTTTGAATAAATATAATATTAATTCATATACTAGCTTAAGCTAGTTAAAAATACACTTAAACAATTGTTAAAAATAATTTTAAAATTACTTCAGCTTAATTAATGTATCCGACACTCGAAGCACTTTTAATTTTAGCAAATCATTATTCTATAATAATACTCATTAATTCAAAGAAGCGTATTAAATCGTACAATACGGACAGTGTCTATAATTAATGATTATTCGTGAATACCGCGTACTACTGCACACGCTGAATATCATATTACTCATTACACCCGTCGCACCAACAGCTTCCGACTGATTATAACCCTCCAGTCAGCAAATTCATTTATTCTAACGTGAAACAAATTTTAATTACGCGCCCTACCTTTAAAACTCAATCATTTTACTAAATCAACATTTATTATATGTTAATACAGAGTTTCCAACTACGCAAATATTTAATACCTTATAAATACGCATAAACTGAAGGATGCGTATATAAATTATTTGATTCTTTAGTTATTTTCACTTCGATAAATGGTATGTAATCAAGTGAAATTAATTTATAGTTAAACGATAATAATTTCAGCAGATTAATTTACATAGTTTAGAACAAAAGCTTGATACAAAAACAACTTTTGGCGCTTTTTGCTATCAACAGCAACAATTTTTCGAAATATCCGCTTGCAAGCATCAACCTATAGGTATTTTTTTCCATCCTTCGTAATTTCTGAGTTTAATTACAACTAAACTAATTACAAGAGAACACTTATACAGTTATACAGCAATCGCGCTAACGAATTTCAAAAGCAACAGCGCGGCATAGCGTCGTACATAGGCGAATTAGAAGGACAGGGGCGAAATCCACAGATGATTGTGTGAATTAAATTAAACTCGCGATGCCAGGTTTAACGAAATACACGCACGCACATACGCACAAGCGTCAGAGGCGTCGCGCTAACACATCGGCGCAATATTCGCGCGCGAGCACGTCTTTGAGCTTTGCTAATGTCGCGCGAGGGCGCGTTTCACGCGCACACGCATCTGCACTCGACGCGTCGATATGGGCACACGTATACGTACGCGCCTATACTTGTGGAATAGCCGTGTATAACTATATGTATACGCTTGTGCACGGGTGCGTAATCACGGCTACAGCGAGATGCCTTGCAAATTTTCGCGTTGGTGGCGGCCGCTCGCAAGGGGCTAATTAACTATTAATTAAGAGCTTAATTCCAATTATGAGTCCCTAGACTAATTGGACTCCGAAGCGAGAGAGCGCTGTTAGACGCGGTTATTCGTTTATTGCGCGTTGTCTCGTACGTTCCTTTCGTGCTTTTTCTTCTCTCTCTCTCTCTCTCTCTCTCTCTCTCTCTCTCGCTCTCATTCCCTCCCTCTCTATCACTCTCTCTTCTTCTCTCTCCACCACTCTCTCATTTTCGGGCTTATTAGGCAGCGGAGCCGGCGCATGCGACAAATGCACTGAACTAGCAAGATTCAAGTGGCCGCAGGCTTTTCCTCGATTAAGTCATTTTATAATGATCAGCTATCGATCGACTTTCCAGGTCATAACGTTAATTAATAAATGTTAACGCAATTGATTAGAAGTGTAATAAGTTATTAAAATATAATTATAAAATATTCCTACGGATATAGATATGAAGATATGATATATTAGAATTATGGTTTCGCTGGTTTTAGTTTTACTATTCATATTTTGCATAGCAAAAAGTGATGAATGAGTCATTGTCGAGACAACAGTTGCATATCACTATAAGGCTAAGAGAGTAGTACAGAAATGCTAGCAAAAGCTGCTTTTAAAGTTTCACTTTCTTCTATCTCTCCTTTTCTACAGCTTGCTCTTTTTCTGGACAACTTTACATTTTTCTTATACAAATGCAATAGGAATGACTTTCTTTTCTTTTACCTTATTTTTTCTCCGTTCTTATATACTATAACTTCATGCTTTCTCTCTATATCTAAACAACGAACCTTTATAACAGATCCGCTTCGTGATCAGCCTATCGACGCTAAGTTGGTTTTGTAAAAAAAAAAATTATCAATTTATTTCGAAAGAAATTCTCAAGAAAGTGAGGTAAAAAAGGGAAGAAAACAAAAACCGAGTTGAGCTCATAGAAAATGTTGAAACGTATAAAGAGACAAAGCGTGGCACATGAGCGCACGTAGAGAAGGCTCGCACGGGGAACCTACTAAGAAGCCCAAGGAAGAGAATTGAGACAGCCGGTGAATATAGACACATAAACTTTAAACTATATAGCCAGCGCGTACTGGCAAGCAGCAGCAACACATGCATGCAGTAGGGCTCACACACCTATACGAACGGAGCAAAAAAGGGAAAGCGGATGCTCGACATATACAAAGAGGGTGTGGTGGTTAGGACGAGAGAAGCGGACTATCACTCTGTATACACTTTAGCAGCAGCAGCGGCAGTAGCGGCAGTAGCGGCAGCAGCAGCAGCAGCTATTGCTCGCGCGAAAGAGGGAGCGAGAGAGTCGCGCTCGCGGTGGGTGCGCGCGCGCGGGGACTGGTTGGTTACCAGGCAACGAGCAATAAAGGCAAGCCTGGATAGCCAATGGCGGCCTTCAAACTACCCCCCGTCGGCCCCCACCCCCTCTTGGCAGTACTCCTCGCGGGGCTGCTCTGCTTGTTTTGCCAGGAGCCTCGCGACTGTATAAGAGAGAGAGACAGAGAAAGAGAGAGAGAGAGAGAGAGAGACGCAGCGAGAGCCTTCGCTTTAGTAGCTGTTATGGTCTTAAGCCCCGCGGCGACGACGGCGGCGGCGCACACACCCTGCTATCCTCGCTCTGTAGATGTACATATGCGTGTACACTCGCAGATGGAGCAGCGAGCGTGTGTGGGTTTATACGGGAGAGAGGAGGAGAAAGACGACGAGGACGACTATCTCGTTGCGCGAGGCCAGGGATAATTGATATTCTAATCCGCGCTCGAATATCTCGGGGAGGCCTGGGCGCCAGCATCAGCGCCGGTTAGATGTCGGGAGTCCAAATTCGCGAGGAATCCGCTCGACCAAAGGAAAGAGAGACGAGGCCGAACCGAGTAGGAAGGTATAGTTCGAAGCTGCCATAATCAAGCGAGCATGGTAATCGATTCTGTATTGCCCTAATGAGGCTGCGCCCCAAGCGTCGGATATACTTGAAAGTGATTCCTGCTGGCTTTTCGAGGAGTGTAGTCTGAAATTTTACTGTTTCGAATTGGCTCCTATCGATTCGAGTTTTGCTGTTGGAAGAATCGTTCTAGGGATCAGAAGCTAGTTATATTACTTTCTGCAGTGAGTGAAGCTCGTTTTGCAACTCCTACACACTGTTGGAAAATTGCTGTATCCAACCTTTTTTGAATACTAATAGCAAGTGTTATCTTTCACTGCTTTCCGTTGATTGAAACCTTTAAATGCTGATATATATATATATATATATCTATATATCTATATATATATATATTAATTATCGGACCGCATGCTTTTGAAACATCCGCAGTAGTACAGGTCTGGACTTCGTCAGCCTGTACGTGTCTTCAAAAATGTTGCAGATTTTATTTACGATTATAAATCCAGTGGAATATTATGAATACCGAGCTCTCTCGGAGCACTCTATGAAATTTAATTCACGGCGCGACCAGAAAGTCATTATTTAGTAATTCTACATATTTAGAGGAAGCACGAGTACTTGAAGGCGAATGTGAATTTAGAAGTAAACGCGATTTTTCAAACTCAGTTTTCGCTAGAAATGTTGCGCAAGGGCCATTAATTTAAATTATACACTCTGCTCCAAACCTCGCCCTCTTAATTTCTTAAAGTGAATCCACCAGCATCCTCTCACTATTCTGAACGAATTAATTACAGCGCTGAAAGTGACTCATATACCGTCGCATTCGCGTTGGATTTCAATGATAATTTTATAGAATCCAAACGTACAAATATTGCACATTTTTTATTAAATTTAGTCCAATAAAATTTTCCAGCCAATCGAACGTACCGTTGGAAACTAAGGTTCGAATACAGACGCAAAGACTAAAGTTTCTCTCTCTTACTCTCGGTCGATGTTACCCAAGCTCACATACTGGGATACAGGAATGGCGTGGCAAATTCGCGTCGTGCAAATGGAATCGCGCGAAGTGTTAACACACGTCTAGTCGAGGGTCGCGGCTGCACGCGCGCACTTGCTCCCCCTCTCTCTCTCTCTCTCTCTCTCTCTCTTTCTCTCACTGGTGCTCATCGTAACGTCGTCACGCACGAGGAATCGTCTGTATGTCGTCCCGCGGGACCAGACGCCCCAGCAGCAGCGAGAGAGAAAACGAGGGAAAGAGAAAAAACCGTACGACTATATGTGTGTGAGTGTGAAAGAGAGAGAGAGAGAGAGAGAGAGAGAGAGAGAGAGAGAGAGAGAGAGAGAGAGAGAGAGAGAGAGAGAGAGAGAGAGAGAGAGAGAGAGAGAGAGAGAGAGAACCTGTAGGATAGCTGGATATGGGAAGAGAAGAGCGGGAGTGGGTGCGAATTTAAGGAAGGATGAGAAGTAGCAAAAGACGAAATGTAGGAGGAATTAAATAACTTCTTTTTTTTGTTTAAAGTAGGTACATAAGATTACGAAGACAGTGTAATAAGTTATTTGAATGACTGTACTGCCATAATATAGTAGTGGCTCTAATTATGAAGCCTCAAGTCGTTTGTATCAACAAGTCACAATTGCCTGCCGCTTGGAATCGTTGAAATTTTGAAAATTGCTCAACGCTAACGTCATGCGTAAAAATTCTAACCAGTAAAAAATAATAAAACGCGGGAGAGTTTGCCCAGGCCAAAAAGAGTAAAGCAAAGAAAATAAATAAAAGCAGGACAGGAGAGTATACGGCTGGTGATGTGTATAGCACTCCCGTGGGACGTCTTCCACCGCCACTTGTCCGTATTAAGTCCGGGTACTAATCCCGAAATTTAATTTGGAAATCTCTTTCAGTGCTCTCCACCACCCTCTCTCAATTCTCCCTCTCTATTTCGCTTGCTCTTGCTTTCTCTCTCTCTCTCTCTCTCTCTCTCTCTCTCTCTCTCTCGCTCTCATTTTGCGGCTCAAATAGACGACATTACGTACGCTGTGACGGACGCGACGCTGCACTCGCGCGCTATGTACACCAGCGCTGCAAGACATTTTAAACTGGGAATTATGGCTTTGTATAGCGGGTAATTGAAAATTCGTTTCAATTCTCCATTCTCCTTCTATCGAGCTCCTCTTTCCTTTCTTGTCCAACTGTGTACAACAAGCTATATAACTTGCGTCCTTGTTTTGCTGACAGTATATGCGTCTCCAGGGTGTATGGCAATTTTCAATTCGCTCGGTCTTTGTTAGTTTTGTATATCCACATATCTATTACTTTTTTATGATAACGTATTCATGAAAAATTTAATATCACGCTTCTTTTGATTTTAGCAATAATAAATTTTATTTTTCTAAACAATTCAAATAGAAAATGAATAAAGCGACGGTTGAACCTGATTTCAATATAAGTATACAGTGATTGATCATAACAGTTCCGCCTCTGAAAGCCTCGAACCTTGGCATAGTGACAGTAGATGGCGCTTTTGGTACAAGCGTGCTTGAAATTCAATAAATGCAGATCACCAGACTAGCGCAAGCATTATCAAAAATTCATATACAAGCGGAACACACCGTCACTGCCACTTTAGAGATGATTAATTAATAAATCAAAATAAAAGCAGCAATTTAATCTCATACGTATAACAAATGCGCGAAGGCTCAAAATAGTCGATAAACCGGTGCGTACTAGACGAGCTTAGGGGGGTGGGTAGAAGATCGAATTGAGCAAATTAATTCGAGCCCATAAACATCGCGTGGCATTAGCAGCTTACGACCCCCGAGAGCTAAGCTGCTGCCTCCGCTTCTCCAGTCCGTTACAAGTGTTTTACACGATCGGGTACAAGCGCGGGAAGAGCGAAACATACGCGGGGGTCCCTAATCTAGCGAGACGTCCCAAGGGACGACACTGCGTACGTGTGCGCATCTAGTCGGTAAGCAGGCGCGGGTATGATACGCTTCATTCAAGCCGCTCTGGGATCGAAAAACGATCGAGTAGTGCGACTTTCTCTCGCTTCTATTCTCTCCTTCTTTTTTTTTATAAGTAGAACGGTGCTTTGGATAAATATTAGATCGAAAGCTCGCTGAGAAATTGAATCGAGAGTGCTGGGGTGTTGCGGCTCCGTATATATACAGAAGCGTTGATCAGCAAACATGCTAAGCGTGAAAATTGCGTTGGGTTAATAATGCATGCAGCGCCGAGAAGGGGGTGATTAATGGGCGCTATACAAGAGTGCAAATTTCACTCGTGTCATAGTTTTCACAATCATCGATGCTCTTGCCGGGGGTGATTTTTAATTTTCGATTAACTACTGCGATAATTGATGTAATCGGTTTGCATTTCAAGCTTGCTCTTAGCTAATAGCAGATAAGTCCAAGGGGAAGATGAATTAACGAAAGAGAAAGCTCGTGCGGATAGCTGCGTCCTTGATGGGCATATCCCGTATATATATACGTGGCAGTATAACAGCACCTTCCTGAAGGCTCACGTCACACAGCTCGCGAGAAAAAGAAACCCACGTATAGGCTCGCTCTTGACGCGCACAATGTCGCGTGCACAGTTAAGAGCCTAGAGTTCGTATAAGTATAATGTATACGCATCTACAGTATATATAGAAGCGAGCCGAGGTGAGCAAGGTGAAGAGAAATGAGAGGCGCGGGGGAGAGAAGCGAAAAAGACAGAGGCTTGTTTTCGGGCAATCAACACTTGGGCCATTGTAACCGACTGGCAGCTCAATAGCACGGCCATCATAATATTCGCACCAGTTCTCGGTATATATACCCTCTGCACACACGCTCACGTATATACGGAATGCGGCCGTATATAAAAGCTGAACAAAGTCGCCGGGCGAGGTGTGAAATTTGAAATGAGAGCAAGAAAAAAAGTGTGCAGTGGATAGAATGCGTGTGTGACCCTCTTTTGGCGAGACTTCGCGCGAAATATCCGATCTCCAGGGCTTTTGTCAGACTGTTTGCACGATTAGGAGACTCCGGTCTTTGTGATTCTCGCGGAGTTGGGGCTCGCTCGCGCGCGGTGCGAATTACACTACGACGAGAACACGCATGTGTATAATTTAATGCCTGTGCATGATGGTTCAATGGCATCGGTTACGCGGATGTATTTACTTCGCTTCTTCTTTTTTTTTTTTGTTGGCGATTTTATAATATATGTGTTGGCATGTATGTGACCTGCAACAATCTCAAAACCTTCTACGATTTTATACTCGCTATATGGATTTTAAAATAATAATTCGTATCGTTATAGTAAAAGTCGCGTAATTGACTCAGCGTCAACTCAACTCGACGATCAACGCTGCATATATACGCAAGCGGCGTGACGCAGAATCCAATTAGGCAGCCAGTCGACTTTTTTCTTTTTGATAGAAAATAAAACGCGAAAAGAGAAGCCCGCGTGCCAAATAAAGCGCGCACGGCGAGAGAGAAAAAACGATGCTGCTGTACACATGGCGCGCGCGCGTGTGTGTGCAGTGTGTGTTGAAACAGAAAAAGCCTCGCGGACGTTTTCACGTATACTGCAGCCCGACGAGAGTATATAGAGGGAGACGGCAGTGGCGAAGCGCGCGTTTTCGGACTGAAACATTTAGGGTCGCAAAAGGGTTTCGTTGTGGGGGACCGAGGCAAACGCGGCTGCCTAAGTGTTGCCTGTAGCATTTCTGAAATATCTGCAAATTTAACGCGCGAGCTAGCGAGTCGCCCTTTTGCTGCTACTGCCGCGGAAAAGCGCGGTTTTCATATTATAAGGTGCGCGCGCGAGAGCAAATTGCGAGTGTGTATAGCTGCTACTCGCGCGTGCATTATGAGGGATATGCGACGCTTTGAAAAAATAGTGCGAGGTGCGGCTGCTTGGATGTAAAGATGCACGTGTACGTATTAAGTGAATGGGAAATCGTTTTGGAATTTCTAAAAACGCGGCTGGATGAAGTTTTATACGATCGATCGTATTCTTCTTTTAAATTTAAAGATGCACGTATAGCGGAAATCGTATTTTCTATTGGATAATAAAAATCAATCTATACAAACAACTAGACTTTCACTAAGTAAGGCACCGCCTATACTCCTGAAAACTCAATGTACATGTTGAAATAATTAACAGCGCGTGCTTGTAACAATATCCAAACGTACATATAAGATATCAACTAAATACTACTTTGAAACTTACACATTCCGCGTCAAACATTAAAAGGTTAAATGTTTACCCGGTATAGTTCGAGAACTATAGGATAGAGCGAAGCAAAAGATCCGCGTTCGAGAAAATAGACGCGGACAGGGGCGTCAGTTAGATTACGAGAGAAAGAGAGCCAAGTCATGTGTGTGGGTTTAGCACAGCGAGAGCGAGAGGGTATATAGGGACACCCCTTTCCAAGTTGCGTGCGTTGGGCAGTGGTGCGCGCGCGGGGCGCGAAAGGGCATAAGTCAGGAATTCCGGGCATGCAGTATATTGCACGAGCGCGCTCCGGTTATAAGCTATAGTCTCGCTCGCCTTCTCTCTCTCTCTCTCTCTCTCTCTCTCTCTCTCTCTCGCTTGCTCTCACTCTACAGCCGGGCATGGCATGCACAGCCATTTACTTCATTATGTCATTAAGCTTAATGGCTCCCGCCCGCGCACCGGCCCTAACACGGCTGTAGGCTATAGCCACTCTTCGCAGTGGCGCAGTTCGTCCCCATTAACTCCCGGTGGCTTCCTTTCTCTTGCTCGTCCTCTCTCTCTCTCTCTCTCTCTCTCTCTCTCGCACTCCCTTCGCGTCTGCTTCGTGCCGGCATTATCTCGCTTTAGCTCACGATCTAACTCTTCTATACGTTCCGTAGCACTGTCCTCTTCGGCCCTTCCGACGCCCTTTCGCGCACTCTTGTTCGTCTGCGCTTGCTTCGCTCAAACTTCTTTTGCCGCCTTATTTTTTTTTTGTACTTCGTCGTTGTCGTTTTTTTTCTCTACCCTGCTGGGCGCCTTTTTTTTACTTCTGTTACGAACAGAAAGGAGAACGAGTAGGAAAGCGAAAAAGATGTAGACGCGGTCGGGATTAAACCCAGGGCCACGGATTAACAATCAGGAGCTCCACCACTGAGCTACGTCTACGATGCATTCGGACGTTATGCATCGTAGTACGGCTCGGCTGACTCTTATCGCTGACTCGTCTCGCTGCTCGCGTTGCAGACGTGTGCGTTTGTGACACTTCAAACGAGCTTTTTAAGTTTTTGTGCTTCGGCTTGCAGCTTTTAAGATCACTTGAATTATGCAGTTTTCTACGTGTTTAGTCCATTATACCCGCAATTGAGAGTTAATAAAGAACAAGTGCTTGTCCTCTTTATTATGTCCAGTGAATAGAGTTGCGGTGCTTGCTTAATTTATCCGTTTTTGAAAACATACAATATATTGTTATCGGTTACGAGCACACCTCGTAATTTCAAGTTTCTTCGTCATTTCCGATAATTGGAAACTGCTATTTCTATTAAGGCTCCAACTGTTGGTGCGCGTGAATAGAATTAGGCTTTAGAGGACTAAGCTCTGGCGGTCGGCGTAGGTACCGCCCGCTCGTACGAAGCGATGGAACAAAGAGCATCGACTTTGCACGATTGCTTCGCATTTATAATGTTCCTAGCGGTCCCCTCGACGTGACAATTCTCGAGGCAGGCGTAGCAAACTATAAAAGCACACAACTCGTTCGTCGACCAGGTGGATTATATTCACCGTAGTTCGCCCCGAAATCGTGTTCTTTGGTTAAATTTTTCAAATGAAAGATTAACGTACAAATTGCTTCGTCATTCGGGGGCGTGTAACACCGATTTCTATTTTGCTCGCATTTTAGAGTTTTCAGTGACACTTGATTGCTGTATCTGAATGATCGTCAAAAGCGATTGAGGGTCCTTTGTTGTATGTTATGAATGAATAAAAATACGTAGTTTTTCTTGAAAATAGTAAAACCGCGTTATGTACACCCAATCCGATAATTAACCGAATTAAGGAGAACTGTCGCGTCGTACAGAAATAATAAGCACTTAAGTACTATTTAAAAGCCAAGACGAAGAGCAGTGGTTTGTTATCTTTTCTCTTCCTCGGAACATTTCATCGAGTTCGCGTGTCTTGTCCCGCGGCTGATGCCAGTTTCCGGACGTCAAGCTCACACGCTCACACTACTGCTGCACACAGAGGAAGAAGCAGCAGAAAAAGAAATCACAGTGACAACAAGAGTGGCTCCTCTTTTTTCAGCCCTGGCGCCGAGTTTATCTGGAAGCGCGTGTAACGTTTCGGAAAAGGTGTTGATCGTCGGCTGTTTGCGGAGTAACCCAATATTTCTGTACGACTTGGCGCCAGACAAACTCGGCCTGACTTCTAGTGTGCGCACACACATGTCGTCCTCCAAATATAGATTTTCAGCTCGGATGCACACGCGGGAGCTTAATACACACGCTGCGCCGGCGTTGCAATTAGAAGTGAACTCCCCGGTTATTGGAGAAATCCGAGCTGCAACCGAAAATGTGTTGGTTTGCGCGAATGTGTAAAGTGCGAGATGACGAACTGAGTGATTGATTACCGAGTATCCTGCTTGTCGGGTAATGCAGTTTTGGGAGATTTATTTGTTCTACATCGACGTTTATCGAATCAAGAATCAGTGATATCAAGCGGCTTTGTTCTGGCATCGCTAATTAGCATACTATTTTGCATAGTATACCGGTGAAAAGTGTTATTATATGAAGAAAAGGAGAGGAGAGAAAGTTTGTGAAAAATTAATTCTTAACCGTTTAAGAGAACAATGGTATAATCCTACACAAAATGCGAACAAAAGCCACAGAAGAGTTCCCGAGTTTAGCTTGGCAGAGAGCAGAGCAGCTTTGACGTCTTGATCCGCAGTTACCCTCGCGCGCACCTCTCGACTTTTCCATCCATACATCCTCGGCATCGTGCGGATACAGGAAAAAAAAAACCTCCCCGCGTGTGTAGGTATAAGCATACACACACACACACACACACACACACACACGCGCGCACACACATACATAGAGAGAGAGAGAGAGAGAGAGAGATCTCGCGCGAAGAAAGAAGATATTTTCCAACAATAAGCTTCTTTCGCGCGCTCGCTTGCCTACTCGCTGGCAACGTGTCGCGTGTCGGGTATTTCGCGCGCGACGGATCTCCGGGAATTTTTTCGACCATTTGCTCTTTTCGTCGCGCACGACCCTCTCATCGTCGTCCTTTTCTCGCGCCCCTTTTTGCACCGATCCAGCCTTCCCGGGCACACGCACCGGAGAATCTCTGGAAAATCGTCGCGATTGTTGAAAAGGTGTGAATCTCTCTCGCGCAGTTAACTTCAGAACCCTCAAAAGCTGCGACAATGGAGCCAAACCTATATATAGTGCGGTGCGCGAGCGCGACAATGAGCTCCGAGTCCACAATGTAGGCTGGCATGTATGCATGTGTGTATACTAGAATCGCGATGTGTATGTATATCGCGCGATATTCGCTGTCGCGGGAACTTTTATAGCCGCGTGTACGTAGTATCTATACGCGTGTATGACTGGTGGAGAAAGAATGAAGAGGGAGCAGGTCGCTTGTTGTTATTATATCGCTGCTGAGGTTTGTAACAAAGCTTCTGCCGTTGATCAATTCTTTTTTTTGTACTATGTATATCGGCGAGGATTTGATTTTGTTGGTATCTTCTCAGCGGTGCTGAATAACGTTGCGCAGTGAGACTCGTATTGAATGACTTAATTAACGGCAAGGAGTCTAATTACGCTCGTTTATAATTACCTTTTGCCGCTGATATCGGCGGATCGATCGGTTTTTCTCTTAGTTTTTATTTCGTGCTTTGCTAATTGGCTTAAGAGGGAACGCATTTCGATCTATCTCGTTTAATAATTTTTGAAATAACTATTTTGTATTCGCTACAATGCCTGAGTAAGATAACAGTTACGATTATTGAAAACCGAAAGAGGCCAGTCCATTGATTCGTGTCAAAATAATCGTCAACAAAAATCTTTCACTCAATCGTATACAGCATTAAATCTGTCCCAAATGGGAGGATCTCGGCAGCAAAGGAATCTATGCAGCGTTTAATAAAGCCTGCAGTCCTGAATCAACTGTTCACTCCTTTCCCGCACCTCGTTAAAATAGGCATCGTAATTCTCAAGTACACAAAGGTGCCCACTTTTGAGAAGAAAGCGTGAAAGGGGGACATTGTGGCAACTAGATATCCAAAATTTTCATCGCTGCCGCGCCTACCACGCCCACAGATGTCAAAATATTTTCGGTGCGTATACACGTCTGCTGGATCAATCTACGACACGTTTAACGAGCGTACACCTTTTCTCTTTTGTCCTATTCTGAGAGATCGTGTCTCTTGTCGACGTATTTAAAGTATTTGTTATCTTTCTGTATAACTATAGTAATCTTTGCAAGAAAATAATAAAATTCATTGTTAAGTTTTTTTTTAGATCAACTAGATCATATATTATAATTCCAAAAAAGGTGAAACTTTAGGACAACATTATCGTTTCTCTACAACTGTACATCGGCGTACACACAACTGTACACGCGTATGTAACTCAAGCTCTGCGCAGTCTAGGCATAATGCAGCCATACACATCCGTTTTTGCACTATAGCTTTTTCGTGGTCGACTACTCGCTGCGTGCGCAGAGTGCATTTGCACGTACCTATATGTAACCGTGTAAGCTCGAGCTCGCCTCGTGCGTCGTATTTGCTATTTTAATATGCGTTTGTACATGTGTGCGTGCAAATGCACATGTGGGTGTGACTATAATAGGCGCGAGGAGACTATTGTTCGTTGTTCTGTGCGATGGTGGGATATGGCATCCTGCCATCGAATCCCTTTTGTCGAGTTACCAGCTGAGAGCCAAAATGGCTTCCTACATGTATGACGTCACATTATTTTGCGTACGTGTGTACGCACACACATCATGGTATGCTATATATGTATAGTCCATCGGGTATATGCGTATATGCTGTCCCACTACATGCGCATTCGTGAATGCGTCGAGTTGTGTATAGCCTGTATGTGAGCAAGGTATACGCGTGTAGCTTGCAGAGATTCAAGAATCGATTTTAAATGTCGTGCCGAACACATCATTTGGCTCGTGGAGTGAGAATATAAAAGCAATATGAACCGAAGAGAAAGGCTGAGCGTAAATGGGAACTAGAAAAATTTTTAAAAATTTGTAATTGGAATATTGCACAATGTCGGGGGAAATTTTTTATTTGGAATTTTTCGAATATTTAGAATTGGAAATTTTTGACCCGCTTATCGCGTTCTTATAGACGAATTATGCAATATTATGTAACCGTTAAGAGTCATTATAGACAGTTATAGCACGAGGGGTTCAAGTAAGCCCAACAATAGGTAGTTTTTGCGTAGGTAACAAACCGTTATATCATGCACTGGGTTCGCGAATAACGATAGAGGAAATAGGAAAGAGCCTATACGCCACCTATCTTCTTTGACTAGAAGCACAAAGAGTTGAAGCGTTGAGAGAAGGGTCAGTCCAAAACTGTTTTATGTGTGGTATATCGTAGAGAAAACAAATAAATTTGATAACGAATATGAGGTGTATAATCAAAGCAAAAAAAGATACGAAAATAATGCAGATTAACTCAAAACAGAAAAAAAGACAGACAACGTGAGAATGCGATCAAGAGCGAAACGCTGGAGTAAAAAAGAGAGAGAAAATAAAGAGAAAAAAGGTTGGGCTATTCAAAGAGGGGGAAGTAAATAAAAACAGAGCGAGTCACCTGAGATTCTATTCTGGGGCCGGACTACATTCTGGATTGGTCGGTTCGCTCTCACAGGGCGTGTGTTCAGCTTTCGTACTTTTCAGCATACACGCTGGGTAATTTGTTGTGCTCGTAGTACCTGTACATTGGGGTACACTGTAACCCACACAAGTCCTTAGAGTTGAACGTGAATTGCAAGGATTTTTGAGTTAGACTTTTTTTAAAAACCAATTTAGCACTAGGAGTTGGCCAACAGGTTTGTTATCGGAGATATGATCGATTTGCTATTTCTGTTTTCTTTTGGAACGATTGTTGTCGCGGGGGTTCAACGAGCGCAGGTACAACGCGATGACTGTCAGAATATTATTTGTCAGGCACCATTTTTTTACTCTTTTGATAGACTGTTTCCTTATTGCTTAGGTGAGTATTATTTTTGGGAACAGCTGAACGATGAACTGATGCTTGAAAAAACCTTAAAATAACACAATCACTTCTTTTTAGACGTGTGACAATACTCTCTTGAATAATGTTTTTGTTATTACAATTCATAAATTAATTGAAAAAAGATCACGAATCCAAAAACGTGATTCGACTATCAGATTGACTGTTATGACGTGTCGAGCTGTGACTTTAAAAACTTTAATAACCCGAGGCAGTGTGAATTCGTTATATAAAAAGCAGGCTGAAGGGGAGAAAAAACTCCCGCAGGCGATCTGCTTATCGACGCAGTGGCAGCAGCCCGCGTATACTGATATATATATACAAATACATAAAATTATCTACTCCACCTGGAGGTGTCAAGTGTACGGCAGCATATTGTCACAAGTGGCTTCTATCTGCGCTCAAGAGAGGCAATATATCGCATGTTTATCGATGGTGTTAATTATAAACTGTAACGCCCGCCTGCGACAGCCGTCGCGTGAAATCCACTCGAGAAATAATAAGGTATCGGAGTGAAAACGTACGGTAATTAGTGTACAAATTCTATATTTGTGACGAACGTCGTGTATTTATATTTAGCACGAGTATTTACTTCAACGATATCGTATCTCAATAAGTCAATGCGGATGTGAACTCTTTCGCGGCAGCGATCGTCATCATTTTATTTTAGAGGTATTGAATGAGATAAAATGAAATACTAAGTAGTCTAAAATTGACCATAAATAAAACGAAAAAGGTTATAATCTGAAAATTGTAAAAACATACAATTCCAGCAGATATCAAAATAAGAATCACAGTTTCAAGAAACGTTACAAATCCCTTGTAAGAAAACAAAGGAGCGACAAGTTTACCTGTCCTGTTCCTGTATCCATACAGACAATCCCCTCGCTAGAAAGTTAAATCCAAAATTAAGCGAGTAGACCACTACGTCGCGTCGCTTTACATTTAAGCTTTATTTAATGCGCGGCTTAAGCCTCGCGGCAAATCGGCGCGCCAGATGCTGCGTGTATATAAATATGCATGTACACACTGCACGCGCACTCGACTAATTAAGGCTGGCTCCGTCGTGATATACACGCGTGTTAATTCTTAATTAATTATCTTTGTCGCGACGAAACTTGGCTGCTGCTGCTACTACGTCTACCCTCGCGTTTCTGCTATTCCCCTTCCTTTTATGGTACTAGCGACCTTTCACACTTTTTCTCGTTTCCGCTCGCACTCGGCTCTAGTTTTATATGTGTATAAGATCTTTTTTTTTAGCCCGACTGCTAACTAGCCGCCTCTGCGCTTGTAACTAGCGTTATATAAAATAAGCTGATAAGCTGCACACCGGCACTTCTACATATACCTAATTATGCAAATATTCAAAAGGTAAGGAAAAGCCTCGTGAATCGAGTTTTTTTTTTATCATGTGATGAAAATTTTGAATGTGAACTGAATGAGGTCGTACACGTGAAGGTGAAGTATCTTTAAAACGAAAATAAATTGATCGTTTGATTTACGCTACTATAGTGATCTTAAAAATGTTGTGTAAGTAATTAAAAAAAAAAAAAAAAACGCGCAGGCACGTTTAGAGATGCTACATTCTCATTCAGACAACACAAGTAGCTTAATGAGATCATTATACAAGTGATACGTTTTTTCTCGTTTAAAAATTTAGCTTCCTATTTGGACGCGCAGTTAGCTTCTCAAGCTTCTCTTGGTCACAGACGTAAAAATAAAGAAAACTAAAAACGAAAAGCCCTTTTGCCGTGCCACGCGGTCTTTTCCTTTGCCGCTCTCAGATCGGACGATTACGCTTCCAAGACTTGGCGGCTCACGTTCCCACACAGAATCTTGTGGCTCTTTCCTTCGGGTATGTACGTGTGAGTGTGTTTCCTTTACGCGATAATTTCTCAAAGCTAATTGCTCCTTTATTCCCTTGCTGTCTCCGAACTGCCAACAAAATGGCGTTGCGCGACCGCAAGCCTGCACCGGCAAATGACTGCCATTTCTTATTTTGCCAAGACCAGGTAACTTTCTCTTTGAAGCGCTAGTTTACGAAGCGTTTTTCTTGGTAAACACTCCTTTTTAACTATTTAACATAAATATTTTAAGGCTGCTTTAATACACGAAATCACTTTTTATGTTTGCAATTACATTCATCTAGGATCTTCATCCAAAAGTTTCTTAAATCTAATACATTGTAAGTATAAAACAGTATTTACAAATGCCTATCTTGAAATGCTTACTATTTCCTGAAGGATACCTTTCTATCAACGTCCTTACGATAAAAGCTGTTCTTTTGAGAAAGAGGAAGTCCAATTAAACTGCATTACATTACAAATTGATATGGACACCTATACCTATACTATTGATAATGTTCCATAGAATATCAAAAAGACAATTGGGCTCTACTCTATTAGATCAGATTCCAAAAGTACGTATAACAGCGTGCATTTCTTTAAAGGAAAACAGGTATTTCCAAGTTAGAATCGTATTTCGTGTGAAAAGAAAAATATCTAGTTACCGATTAGCGTTTCGCTGAAGCGGAGTGCTATACAGCATCATTGCTCGATTGCACATTCACAAACCAATTTCCCAAATATTTTGACAAGAAATCTAATACGATCGCGTGTCACGGTGAACGTTGTTTGTTGCGGGATTTCGAACTGAATGTGAAATATCGTATTCTAAAAAATTATTTTGATCATCATTATACTAATGAATCTAGAAAATGTATAACAAACCAATTTATACACATCGTCGTACAAATTGAGACTCACATTACGAAGTTGCGATTCACTACTTCGTAACAGCCCTCATCAGAATTTCAAGTCCCTTAATTGCGTCTGTTGACGAGAGGTATTCTCGTATTCTAAATCAGCAGTATCATCGGCAGTAAAATAAAACTTTAGCGTTGCTTAATGAGCTGCACTTTGGTTCGTCGCGAACGCGAGCGTTGCCGCAGAGACGACAGAAGTCGTAAGAGCAGAACAAAAAATAATAATGATGATATTTGTTCGAGCGCGTCTGGCACCCCCGAAAACGAGAGTATCATCGTCGGTAATCATTTCCGACCTGTCGTTTCGCGTTTCGCGCGACATCGCTCTCGACTCTGTGTCCGCAAGAGAGGAACTTAATGGTTTGGAAAAATCGGAAGCGCCTGCCGCATGAATACGAAATAAGGCTGGACACATAGGTACTGTGCGTGTGTGTGTTTCTCACTTCTCTTTATGTCTCTCGAAGTAAGCGAACGCCTGCAAGTGACGTCAGCCCATCTGTATAGTACAGTCAAAAACAAGGGGATGCAGGGATGGCGCATAACTTTCGCATTTTCCGAACGAAGCCGCAGACTAACGGTTTTTTTTTCCTCATGCTTATGCATTTGCGAACTGTGTATTTTCAGCTCGCATGCGCATCGATATAGATAGTACGTTTTGACTCTCTATACTGCTTTATTTATGGCGTAAAAATGTGAGTGCTTAGACCTCGCGAATTTCATAAATTTTAAATAATACTTTTAACTATATGTACGTATGATTCGCGCGAATTTCAAGTTTGTTCAGCAATTAAACATGTATGCATTTAAAAATATTTTGATAATATTCAATTAATTATTATTTCAGTACTAATATGTTTTCTTACCTGGACTTGAGCTTGAAAACGTGTTTTTGGATTGTGAAAAGCCTGAAAGATAAATAAATTACTTATTTTTTTACAAACAAAATAATCAAACAAGTTTTTGAAATTCTACTTTAAAATTATGGTAACTATACGCAATACTTTACTACTTAATCGTTTCGGCAAATTAAACTTAACGAAGCACAAGTACTTCTGTGGTAAGTGTTGAGAAAACCTATACAGTTTAGATTTGGGGGCATAAGGACTTCCCGTCAATTGACTTGTTCTGTTTCATTTTCCTTATTTTTACTCAAAATGTTATAGCCAAGAGTAATAATCACTCATAATCCACGACCAATTAAAATGAACACAGTAGAGTTAAAAAAAGATATTCTTGATGGACTATACTTTCGATCTTTTTTCTTCCCTTAAAAGGGCCGGCAACAAAATAAAGGATAAAAAGCTATATGACCTAGGGTAAGAGCGCAAGAGAATAGAAAATCGATAATCGCAAAATTTGCAGATGGCTTAATCGTCGCAAGAAGTTTCTCGCAGGAACGAGGGACAATTATTGAAATGTTACCGGTTTCTATACACTGCGCTCTTATTAAGACATTTCAGACCGAACCATTTTCTAATAAAGTCGTAACGGAGTGTTCCGGCTCGGATTCGACACGAGATTGCCGAGACGGGAGAGCGAGGAAGAAGGAAAAGAGACGGAGAGCTTATAGTGTGGGAGAGACGGGAAAAACGAGGGTCGCGAGCGGCCGTGGTGCGCAGCTGCTGCGAAAGTCGACGGTATAAGGTATAGCGAGAGGGATGAAGATGTCGAGAAAGAAGAAGAAGAAGCTGCCGCGCGCGCATCTTCGAGCATCTTTAATGGGAGTCTTTTTACGCTGATGCAGTAAGCTTCTGAGTGTTTCGTAGAAAGTTGGCCATTTCTTTTTAACTTTTTCACCTCGTCTCTTTTCAACGTCTCCTTATTTTGACAGGTTAATTTCAATGGTCTTTTCAGGGTCTTTACATATATTCACCCGCACGTGCGCGGACGTCGTATGTTAATATGCTGGCGTTCACTTAAATCGTTAGCATTTGCGCGAGTTGTGTGAATGTCACGAGTAGAAAATTAATACATTTTATGTAATTATAAAGGTGGAACTTTCAATACCTATACACAAGACCTGTCACACCATACGAAACATTTATTTTCAAGCCTGACGAATTTTAAAGTGAAAAAAGTAATCTAGATATCTCACACACGAGCACAGTTAAATAATCTATTGTGACAATTTTCCGCACAATAGACCAGGCTACAATGCGATGATATTCAATATATTAGCCCGAGCAGTCTCCCGTAGAGTGAGACTTTTCACCACATCTCATTTTCAGCTTACAGTCGCATTGCATAGAAACTAATCGAAGTTGTTCACTTGGAATCTGAATCGCGCGCGTTGTTGGATCTGGCCTCTTTGTATTTTTTCTTTGAATTTCGAACTCGCTTTAATCTCATTTCTTTTCATTCTATTCAATATATCCTGTTGGGGTTCACTGTAACCCACACAAGTCCTTAGAGTTGAACGTAAATTGCAAGGATTTTTGAGTTAGACTTTTTTTAAAAACCAATTTAGCACTAGGAGTTGGCCAACAGGTTTGTTATCGGAGATATGATCGATTTGCTATATACACTTATACACTTATTAAAGCAGCAACTCGAAGAATTCTAATTGTCAATGATATGTAGGACAAAAGTCTGTTTCATAGAAGAGACGAGGTATGATGACGAACTTTTGCGGAATGTGCAAACATTTCGTTTTTTATCAATTGGAAATGCTTTAATGAAAAACGATGGTTATTATGTCAATAATTTAAAAAAACTTGTTTTATAGGTACTTTTTACCATAGCAAAACTTAACATCTTAATTTTCATAATCCGCCGGTCAACTCTCGTAATCTTGATTTATACATTCTTCTCTCCGCCGCAGTTTATATTAATACTGCATAGGACACAAATCGTTCCAAGAAAGCGCAACGAAACTCAAACCTCCAATCATTCACACAAAAGCGGCAGGCGCACACGCCCCAGCAGAACACGTAGACAAGTATACATGGATTAAGAGAGCGCGGTTTCGCATTTTTCTGAAAATCGATCAGGGCCATACACACACCGCGTGCCATCGGCCCCGGGGGAAAAAAAATGGGCGGAGTGCTGATGCTGCACGCACGTAGAGAGAGAGGCTCTCTATTGAGTCCGGGCAAGAGAGAGAGAGAGAGAGAGAGAGAGAGAGAGAGAGAGAGAGAAAATCTACTTCCTAGATCTCCTGTTACCGCAGCTCGATATTTTGACAGGATTTCATTGTCGCGGACCAGCTAAACCCTATTGACCTATTATGCGGCTATTAGTATTATACCGGGATTTGCGGTTACCAAATCCCTTAACGAGCCGCGCCTCCTCGATCCTCCTCTTGGCTTGTGTTCGCTCTATACCTACTTCTCTCGCGGCTGCGCTTACTATAATATACTTGCTCGCGTTAACCTACACGCTATTGCTCTCTTTTTTCTCCCCCCGTATATAGGCACACGCGAGAAGATTCGCTGGAACGCGTCTCAATTTTTTCCCCCGACTTGGGAAAGAGAGAGAGAGAGAGAGAGAGAGAGAGAGAGAGAGAGAGAGTGAGAGCGAGAGCTGAAAGGCAGAAGACGAGGACGATACGCTGATACGAGTATGGGACAGACAGCGCGGCAGCAGGCTGCGCTGATTTCTTCTTGTGTCGAGAGGAGCCCTCTCGAGACCAAGTCAGCCTCGGCTAATCCCGCTAAGCGATTGGATTTTTCGATAATGTTTTTCCGAGATTTCGCTCTCTAGAGATATCTCGCCTATGCGCAAGATCGATGGTCTGCGTAATACACATTTAATTTCTAAAGTGCCCGATGCCTTGGCATGTACGTATGTTGTTACGGATAGAATTAAGGTAAAGCCGCGACGAGGGAGAGCGGACAGAGAGAGAATGAAAGAATATGCCTATAGCCATAGCTATACGACCAGAAGTCGGTAACGACGGGTGCACGCGCGTCGGCCGAGCTCCCATAGCGCGGAACCGTCTCGACGGTTCTGTGGCTTCTAGCCTCCAGCTAGGGGTGACATTGTCAACCTGAGGCTGCCTACGACCCCGAAGGGAGCCTGCTCCACGGTTTTGAGGGTCCCATGGGTGGCAGGTTCTCGGCTGAGGAGCAAGGCGACGTGGCGGTAGCCCTTCTTGCCACGATTCGAAGTTCGCGCAATTCTCTCTCCTTCCGCGACTCCCCGGCGGTCACCAGCGGCGGATTAGGCGGCAATTAGCCATAAGTGGGGGGCAGCGGCGGATCCAGAGCGGAATGGATCGATGCAAGAGTCAGATGTACTCTGACCTTTGGTGCGAGCAGCAGCTAGCTAATAAATTAACTGCTAATCTTCGACGTTATATTCAATAAAGTCTCCATAGTACATTCACTACATCTATTGTCTCTAAGTGCGGAGTTATTTATCCTGAAGAAATCCAGCTTTATCCCAAGCAAATGTATTGTGTATAAATGTTGCAATCAACGTTATCAAAGCTGAATGTGTTGTTTATGATCAGACCTTACAACTAGCACTTCAGCAGAGTTTTCTCCGATCTTTCCGCGTGCAATCGAGAACGTGAAACACTGACCCTCATTGTATTCGTCGAAGGTGTCGAGAAGCAGGCAGATATCCCCCGGAATCCCGGAATCAGCTGCCACTTACGCTTGAGAGTAGGGATGCTGCTGGAGGTGGTTCATTCAAAGCGCGGCTGCAGCAGCGTGCGAGCCTCGTATGCCTCCGTCGAGCCTCTTAAATCTTCTTATGCCACACGTCTTCCACCCTGTGCTTTTCTCTTTCTGATTCAAGCTCCCAGTCGAGTGTGACCTTCTTCATTCTAGCCTAGCTCTATATTGTAGTATACTACAAGGCTACAGAATCGTCGTACAATTTATCAACCGATTTGAGTTTTCCGCTACAAAAAATAGGGAACAGACATGATTTTTAAAACCTTTTTTCCTACTCTAAAAAAGAGAGGAATCATCATTCTATTCGTTCTCTGATTGGTCCTCGATTGGCCAATAAGATTACGAGATAGATGGCGGGACGCGCGTGATAGTTTGTTTCTAACCTATAAAAATAGTGAATCTTACACAAAAGTACAAGAGTTACGATTTTTACTGCAATATTTTTTAAGTGATATTGTTTTGAGAATTCGGTTTGCTAATGTTACGTTTAAACGATTGAGAGCTCAGATGTATAAACGCATGTTAATTCTAATAAATAAAATCACCCTATTGTTTTCTCCAGTTAGGTCTTTATCTTTCAAGTCGCCATATTGGAGAGCTGCCGTTTAAAAAACTACTCAAACATGTGAATTTTTAATTAATCATATTAGGACCTAGAGGTACTAAATCAGCAAAAAATTGATACATAACGTATTCTTATATGCTATTTTCTACTGTATATAAGTATTTATATGTATATAGCAAAACCATGTCTGTTCCCTATTATACAGCTTTTTCGACCTTAAAACACCGCAACTATACTCGACGCATTCATCGTGCATAAGCCTCAATCGTATTCCAGTGCAGTGTATCGCGGTCGTGACTAATCACACACACACACACACACACACACACACACACACACACACACACACACACACACACACACACATATATATATATATATATACCTCACCTAATGCGCGCAGTAATCAACCATTATCTCCCGCAATCAATTTCTCCACACTTCCTCCTCTCCCGCTCTCCACTAGGGTTCTACCGATGCACACAGTCATACACAGACGCGTATATTACACACACCGCGGCTATATCCGCTCGAGACGTGCGATGCATCAACGTGCGCAGTGCACGTGCGCGTGTATCTCGCGACTGCACTGCACTCACACGCAGCCGAGAGGTGTGAACTCTCGCGCACACACATGCGAAGGCTCGAAGTACTCTTCAGCGAGCGACTCGGCTCTCTCTCTCGGCTCGGCGTTACAATCGAGGTGTTGGACTGGAAATCCATATACCAATTTGAACGCCGCCGCCGCCGCCGCCGCCGCCGCCGCAGCAGTGCAACGACGACTTCGCGCGCGCCTGTGTACACGATATGCCTAACTACCGTTTGTGCGATGCAGTAGCTTCGCTCCGTTGAACACGACGCGCGTATATACTCTCGAGCTCTCCCCTTTTTCTCCTCTCTCTCTCTTGCTTCTGCCGCGGATCGAATCCTGAAAAACGCTTCGTTCTCTCTCCCCGCAGTCCCGCAGTCGCCGACTGCGGCAGGATATGTATATGCGCGGCACGAGGTGCGAGGGCAACGACTATATGTATATATGCGGAACTGCAGCTTCATGCATGACCGTTTATCTGCAGACACCTTTCAGAGATGTATAGGGGTTGATCGGAGCTCTTTACGCGGAGCTGCGCAGCGGCGTCTTAACATCTCCTGATTACGCTATCGGTCCGATCGAGCTTGATGATTGGGGCTGTTTCTTTTTAAAGCTATATACGGAGGTAGTCCTTTGTGCTCTTATACGAGAAAGAAAAGTCGTTCGATTTCGATCAACGTTTCATGGGTGATAGAGAACGAACTCTGAAAACTTTTACAAAGTCATGAACTTGCCGAAAACTCCCCAAGTGTCCAATAAATCCTCGAAAAACGTCTCATAAATAATTTTCAAATTCCGTACCGTATGTTCATTTTAGACGAAGCATAAAAAATAGTCAATGCATTCGCTTCGCGTCCTCCCGAATACACAAGGACTTTTGGGGACTACTGTACGCGCACGGAGAGTCCAAGCGGTAAGTACGGTAATGGACATAGTTTGCCGGTAATGTCCGAGACTAATTCCCGTGTTATTTCATTAACGTCCCACAACAGCAGCAGCAGCGGCAGGTCCCGAGGGTCGTAGTAGGCTCGAGGGAGAGGTCGGCTAGTCGAGTTTGCGCTCGTGTACGGCGCTATAAGCTTGCATCCGAAACAAGCGGTACAGTGCGCGCCCTGTGCGAACAGTACCAATGGGAAAGGGACGCGCGACTACCAAGGAAGGGGGTGACCTTAAGTGCTTTTTTTCTGGTATGCTCGGGTTTGTAGAGTTGGGCTATGATTTTCAATGTAATTTTGATTGATCGCCTGGAATGATAAATTTCGGTTGGTTCATAACCCTCGTTAATATTTTACGATGTCGAGTCGTTTGAATTTCCGAAAGAGGATTATGCACGTTAAAAACGTCTCCTCGACTCCTCTCGAAAGTCTCGCCGACAAAGAATGCCACTCCCGAAATCTCCGAAAAAAGAAGTCGCCGAAAAAAGTGTAAAGCCAAGGAGAGAGAGAGAGAGAGAGAGAGAGAGAGAGAGAGAGAGAGAAAGATGTTCACTTTAACCCACTTGGCCCTCGGTAATAAGCGCGACGCCGCACCGCCGCTGGCGGCGAGACGTCGCGAAACTGTAGCCTCTACCACCCTGACGACCCCCTTCTCTTTTTTTCCGCCTCTCATTCGCTCGGCGGCTACTACCACTATACCAGACACTATATATACCACCCGCTTTTGGGGTCGTATCAGGCGCGCGCGCGTGTCGACTGAGAGCGGGGTGTGAAAAATTTACGAGGCGCGAGCCTCGCTGCAGTGTTCCGAAAAAGACCGATTGAAGCTGTTAATGTGCGATTGCGCGCGCGCGTGTGTGAGTTTGTTCAAATGTGTGAGTGCTACACACTGGCGAGACGACCACTCGATGAGATTTGTCTTTGGTTAAGCGCGCGATAAGCACTCGAACGAAAGATGAGATTGGCAGATAAGCGCGAATATTCTGAACTAATGAGCGGGGATACACGTACTTTGTACGAGCGAGAGAGAGAGAGAGAGAGAGAGAGAGAGAGAGAGAGAGTCTGTGAGAGTGGGCGCATTGCTGGATATAATATGTCTTGTGTTCTGCTCTGTTACCGTGTGATTAGATTTGCATCAATATGGAATTGGTATAAGATTTGAATTTTCGTACAACCTCATCTACTAAATAATGAAAATACACTTGTGGTAAAATTTCTAACTGAATGCTCTCAAGCTGTTAATTTATAGGTTCTTCAACAATTGTTATGAACGAAAAAGTTCACTATATACTTATTGCCAATATTATGTGAAGTAATAATTATGATACACAATTATACACAGTTTAGATAACGGTTTTATTCGAGACTCTGAGAATTCATCAGCCGAAGAAATTTCATCAGATCGTTACAAGGTTAGCGAACGCCACCAAGAAGTGACGGTAATACGAACTGGGAGAAAGATATAAGAGGGTGAGATGATTGGTATATTGAAGCGATTCAGGCCGTCGAGATGAAATAATCTGGGAAAATCATTCTCACCCATCAGCAGCAAATATTTTCACGAAATTACAAGACTTTATTGGCTGCTCCGTATAACTTATGCGATGTTTATACATTTTGCAGAAAACTAAAAGTATAGATTTTTGATTATATCTTTTTTATAACATCCATCTACAGCAACGATCTATATTTCTGTAATCTAATAACCACACCAAAAAGGACAGAGTCATCGCACAGCCATAAAAGCTGCATCCACGAATGGCCTGAAACTCGAGGCGGTGCATCGCGCACTATGTAGCAGGAGCATCAGCTCTTTCCTCGCGCGTTTTCCCCTCTCTCTCTCTCTCTCTCTCTCTCTCTCTCTCTCTCTCTCGCTCTCTCTCTCTTTCCTGGGCCTTCTTCGCGCGAGCGCCAGCTACGGCCTGTGTTATCCAATTATTCTAAGTTGTTAAGGCGAGTTAGGACGCTTAAGGAACTAAATTAAGACATTCCACGCGACAAATCTCCCAAGAATCTCAATTAACTCGGAGCTAGCAGTCGCGGAGTGGGGGCAACAGGAGACACACTGGATGAAGGCGACCGGGGGAGTATAGCGCTGGCCGTGCTCGACGCTCACGTTGCCTTTAATTAACTGTTTAATTTCATTTAATTTGCATTCGTAATTACGAAAAGCTGCGCGTAAAAACGCGCGAGGCCTTTTCTCTTGGATCCTCTATATACGTGAGTAGAGAACTCAAGTTTGCTACAACGAATGACGAACAACGGAAATAAAAGCGCGAGCTCCCAACTCGATGATACGAAAAAGAGAAAAAAAGCGAAGAGACACAGCATTGATTAAACACAGAGTGGTATACAAGAGCAGCCTGACAAAGGAATGTACGCGAGCTTCAAAAGCGCCGATAAAACTGAAGAATCGTCATCCCCCCAGCGTGCATACAAATTCGCGTCGCTTATATCCGCAACACAAGATTCGCGCGCTCGCGAATCAGTTTATAAATCGTGTGCTAGTCGCTATACAGGCTCATCGTTTCGAATACGCGATTTTTCAAGCTGTCCCCACTCCCACAAAGGTGAGCTTTTTAAAAAAAACACAGTAGGCAAGAGAGCGCGAGCGCACGTTATCGACTTCAATTAAAGAAGGCTAATTTGAATTGCAAACCACTTATGCGCCCGCGACGGTATAAAATCGCGCCGCCGTCGGCTCCCGCGCGCGCGCGTACAGCTCACCCAGCAGTTATAGCGTCGTCGTCATATCGCTATATAGAGTACACTTCAACACCTTCACGTCGACTCACGTTTTATTCGATATCGCTCTTGCACCGGCAGAACACTTTTGCATATCGCGCATGTGTGTGTAGCGCGATATCGCTTTTATCGTTCGCGTTTTTTTTCCGGGCAAAGGCGTGCACTTGATCCAGGCGGCTGTAATGAAACAAAGCACGCCCGCTCGCGGATTCATAATTCGCTAATTTGTTCAAGACTTCTTGCGCTCGAGTGTGCAAAGCGCGGGCACCCCGTCGTCGCCGCCGACGTCTGCTTTGTCACGGCAGGAGAAAATTCGCGTGTATGCGTGCGAATGAAGTGGGAGGAATTAAAGGGGGCGAGAAGCTGCGAGCGCGCGCGCGGGCTTTGAAGTACTAATCAGTCGGTATCGACCAGCTACACACAGCTCTGTCGACTTGCCTTCTGTCACGCCTACGCCTCTGTGTGTGTGTGTGTGTGTGTGTGTGTGTGTGTGTGTGTGTGTGTGTGGTGTGCAATACAGCTTTACGACGATGATATCCCCTACTTTTAAGCGCTCGTAGATGGGTTTCGCATAATCTCTCTTTCTCTCCTTTTCTCTCTTTCTGCGTACGTGTTGGCGCGTTTGCGACGATAGACTCTCACCTTCCACTTGCTTGCTACAAAGTCGTTTCTTTCATTTCAAAGAAGCAGTTTTTTTTTTCAATTGCTCTTGGTGTCTCGTGATGTAAAACGGGTGTTCCTGTGCATAAAAGCTTTGTTTCTTCTTTCGATGTTTGCCAACAACGCGACAGCGCAAGCCACGGCCTTCATCGAATTCCTCGTACACTGCACCGTGCGCGAGTATAAGCGCGAAGAACGTCCAGGATAGTGTCAAGTGCCACATATGCACGAGAAGGGTACAAGGGACGTCGCAGTGCAGGAGGGAGGAAGAGTGCCGCCGAAGAAACGCTCTGGAAATTCCACCTACATACTGCATTACGCTTGGCGCGAAGAAAAAGCGGGTGAGTCGAGAATGAGGGTAGCAAGGGAGGAACACACACGCGAGCGCGTGCACGCGTGGAACTAAAAAGCAAGCGGCTGTTGATAGGCAATCCAGCTGATTGCCAGTAGCCGACTTCAAACGTGCCGAGAAGGACGCCGTCAGCGGAAAAGAAAGCAGATTCTTTTTCGCTCATTCGCGGACGTTATATACTACTGCTGGAGAGTATATTATTCTGTTGCATCTGCCTCGCTTTTTATTACTTTTTCAATGAAAAACAAAGCCGGCCATAGTTCCTTCGCACAAAACGCTGTGTATATATACCGATGCTTTTTCCTTATATATGTTGCGAGAGAAGGATGGAGTTTCTTTCACTTCCGCTTTTCGCGCTGGGCATGAATTCCGATATCCTCGATCTGTGAAAGGAGCTCTCTAATTGGAGAAACTTAATACTAATTTTTTTTCAGCTATAGTAATACGAATCAACGGAATAGTCGAATATGTATAATAATACTGTTTTTCACGTTGTATTTTTAAACAAAGTTATTGCCCTCACGGAATTGCATTATACACAATATATACGATTATATATCGATAGGTCGCTAGAAGAGAAAACCTGCGCCTGGACGACAATGACACACATTGTTTCATTGGAATAATAAACCCCTCTTTCATATGCGTCATCAGGACTGGGCTGCACGTGCACCGAATTGTTTCGAAACGCCTCCCGAGTGTTTTCGTAGTTTTCGAAAAATGTAAAACTACAACACGCGTAGTTATACCGCATGAAGCATGAAATATACACTCGAGGACAGAGGAAAAAAAAATCTTTCCCACGTATAGTGTGAAACAAAATGCTTGGCACTTGTATACACTACTACAAGTCGAGACTACGTTATTTCGGCAGAAAATTACCTGCAAGCGATTACATACACACAAGCGCGCGACACGGCGAAGGAGTTGGCAATTAAAACCGTGGAGGAGCGTAAAAGCTAACGTGCGCGAGCACGCGCGACAGTTCGCCCTTCAAAGAAAGCGAGGAAAAAAAACGCGGCGTCTATGTCTATACTGCATACACATATATGAGTGTGTTATGCACACAGAGCACGCGAGCCGTGCAAAAACATTGCATTCTTATTGCGCCGAAGCTTATTTGCGCTTGCGCTTGCGCGCTGCTGCAGTAGCCCCTCGGAGCTGCACATGGCGAAGAGTTTCTTCGTCGACGATCCTCAAAAGCCCGTTTTGAAGTGACACAATGCGGAAATTAAGCACGAGAATATGAATTTCGCGCCCGCCCTCGCGAGTGCCGAGTGCCAGCGAGATGCGCGCATTGTCGACGTGTATCTTGTCAGCTGTGTCATGAAGTTCCTCTATCCCTCTCTCTCTCTCTCTCTCTCTCTCTCTCTCTCTCTCTCTCTCTCTCTCTCTCTTGCTTCTTCTTTCTTCTTTCTCTTATATCTCTCTGTGTGTCTGTGGTGCATCTCTTCGCTCTTCTTCTTGTGCGCGATGCTAAGTTGGCACTATTCCTCTTTGCGCAACTGACGTTAGTCTGTTGTTGTGCCGGGATGATGCCTTGGCATTGATTAGCTCTTTCGAAGAGCGTTGCCAGCGTTATCATTGTATTTACAGAGTTTTTCGAAAGTTATATTTTTCGTGGCGTCGAGCGTACATCAAGTTTTGTGATAAATTTTTCTCCGGGAGACTCATAATTACGCGTAACGGTAAACAAGTGCAGTTGAAGTGGTTGTATATGTTGTACGAGTAGCGCGTGTGGTTATTAAAGAAGGCAGCTTAAATTGTTTTAATTACGAAAAAATGTTCATTAGTCATATTTTATGCTCTTGATAACATTATGTTCAAAAGCGATAATTATGCTTGATGATACGCAAATTGAACTGAGTATGCAAATTTCAAATTTTGCTTCCTCCTCAAGAATTGGTAATTTTTCGATAAACATATATAACTCAAAAAATAAATAGTTAAATGTTTTGAAAAAATTCATGACAATAAATAACAACGACATCTACTAGTTGTAAAAATTTTAAGCAATTTTGGCGACTAGTTTTTGAGATAAAAATCAAAAACTAAAAAAAATGTTTTTTTTATGTCGTACGATTACGGGAGTAAAAAGGTTTAAATTGAGTTGAAATTTTAGGAAAAGATTGATCTTTTGATCACTTCGGCTAGGTTCTTTTTGTAGCTTATGAAACCTTTTAGTTTAAAAGATATTAAGATTCAAATTCTTCAACTCTCACCCTGTATACTCTGTGTGACTGAACATTATTATTTTTGTTAAACCATATAAATTGATAATTAAAGCTTAGTATATTTTGAGAGTTTTCATGGTTTTATAAAATGTCCGTGCAGATGGTTTTGTCTGTGTGTGTGCGTGCGTGCGTGCATGCGTGCGTACGTATACTGTTATAATTATGGAACTACGTGATCGATCGTAATAAGATTGGACGTACATATATGTTTTCTGATTTTGAATTCGCGTAAACCTATCCTTTTAGTATCGAATAGTAGCGAATATTTAAATCAAAGAATGAGTTGATTGTCACATGTAATTATATTCCACTAGCAGAATAGGAGGAAGCTAAGTGCTAATGACTTGGCAGCGGTTTTTTTATTTTGAACCGATATCGCGAACAGAAATGAAGTCAAGACTATAATACAAATTGGATTGAATAAACACTGAATGTGTGTTTAATGAACTTTATTCATCATCGACCTACACACTCACATAATGACAATTAACGACATTACCTACAAGCTACACTTTCATATTTATACTTAATTTTGTCAAAGCCTCATAAGTATATAACAAAACAATTATGGATAATCTCCAAACACATCACACAAACACATCCGTTTCAGCACCAGAACAGCTTATACGAATGTAAAAACCTCGATCACACTCGAAACGCGCACTCGTACATATATGTGTAATGTACGTATATGACCAAAGAGTTAAGCTTCCGCACAAGCTTCCATAATTTACCAGGCGCCACAGACGTCGATGATCGCATCCGCGCGAGATTCTCGTCACCTTCGCCGGTTGGCGTTTGAGGGACATTTGAATGAGGGCTCAGGTGATAGCCCCATTCACCCCTCTCGCTTTCGCTCTCTCCTTCTCACGTATACATATAGACTCTGTCGTCGAGGTTCACGCCTCTCGATCAGCCTCGCACGCGGCCTGGATCGATCTAATTATGTCGTTTTCGACGAAATTGCCAACGCCTCGACTTCCCCTTCTACGGATCCTCTCTTTATTCCCTTCTCATTTTCCCCCACTCTCGCGCAAGCGCGCGCCTGCGCACACATTCACGCGCTGCGTATTGTGCGCGCGCGCGCGTGTGTGTGTGGTGTGTACGCGTTTTCGAATCTCTGTCCTCTAGACTTAAGACAAATAGTAACGCAACAACAATACAAGAAACGAGAAGCAGTGGCACACGCGAAGAGGTTGAAAAAACGGATACGCGAGCTAGTAATTCGCTGAAAGAGAGAGAGAGAGAGAGAGAGAGAGAGAGAGAGGGAGGGAGAGAGCGTTAAATAAATGCGCGCTCGCTGTAGGACGAGGTGCCAGAGTGACGTTTGAATGGCCGAGGGCCGAGAGGATGCCATTGTGCGGATCGCCGTACGTTTTGTGGGCCCAGGGAAACACGACACTCTGGAATCGTTCTTGAAATTTGGAGCAAGCGCAGCTCGTCTCGCTGATGCTTATACCGGCCACGAACCTATAAATACCTTTTGCTCGTATACGCTTTTTTTGTTTGTGCGTACGTGCGTTCTCTTATTAGGAGCTGTCGTTGTGTGTATTGGACGTGCGAGGCGACTGTCGATCGTTATTATTTTTGCGACTTGTGGGGAAACACCGGTATACTTCTGGGTTGAATTATCCGCAAATTTTTTTACATAATATTAACTTTTTCCGCTTTCGACTTTGGATGAGGTAAACTGAACAAAGATTTAACGATTCGTTGCTATGAATCTTGAATTTTTCGTGAATCGGCTCTCCTGAAGTTGAGAACAGTTCGAGCCAGAGCATATAAGAAAGAGAAAGAGCCGAGCAAGGGAAAGAAAAAGCAAGAAGCGAGCTATACGGCCATTCCTGCTTTTTTGTCGAGGCCTATTGTGCCCTGGTGGGACATTGCGCAGGTCTGCCGAACACTCGACTCATTATACCTCTAATTATTCATAGCGGCAAGCCTTTAATCGCGTATAATATAGATACTTTTCCCGGAGAAAATACTCGATCCTTCCAAGCGTATATTATTACATTATGAATATTAACCCTCACCTATTTTTTGCAACCTTAATCCTGGGTTACAATAGACTCGAGACTATTCGTATTGTGTCTTGAACGAGACTGCAATTAACCGTGATTTTCCCTCGTCACGGTGTAAGCGAGCGCTCGCGCTGAAAATCGAATCGCCAACGCTCGGGCGCTATCGAGTTATATATATTATAAGTACTGTGCGCGAGGACCAGGATATACATTGTTCAGGAAGCATCTGCAGCAGCGTGCAAGAAGAGTAATTCCAATATAAGATGGCAAGAAGCTTCGAAGGTATAACAATCATAATACGCGTCGCGTTCGACGACGAAGGCACGATCCTCATTAGCATTATTATACGAGAGTGGCGTTGAGCGCGAGCGCGAGTCAATTTGCAATCGGGAAAGCTCGATCCGCCAGGAGTGCGGATATTCGGGGCTGTGGAAGAATAATAGCGGATGCTCGCGATATTGGCGAACCTGATTGGTCGACGCACGAACGCGGTAGTAATTAATTTGCTCGCAAGTGGGAGGACAGCCGCGAGCAGTTAGTTATATAGTATAAAGGCACCGGTGCGCAGTATACGCGTGCATCAATGGAGACGATTTAATTGTGGGTAGGCAGAGTTTGTTTTGTTTTTTTCTTTCTTCGCGATGAGATAATTAATCGATCCAGTTATCGTTTTTATTTATTTGTGGTGGATTTAATATCCGAGCGATATAATTTTATAAGAAACAGAGGAGAATTGCTTAAATTAAATTCCACCCAACCCCATCATTGTAGTTTCGAGTGTTTCCCGGAAAAAGCTTGGTGTAAATAGTCCGCTCTCTGACTCTCTGATAATACTCTACACGAGTCTCGGCACACCCCAAAACACACAGAAACCCAGCTAAAGCGAGCTCGCGACACACAAAGGTGTATCGATTTTCGGTAACTCGATCTTGAGTGGCTCTCCGTTACGTTCAGTTGTGGGCGAGAGGAACGCGGTTAGTGCTTGTTTTGCGCGCGAGCGCTCTCTATATAGGGCCCGATACGCCTATTAATTTACTCGGGCGAAGACGCGACTGATGTCTTAATGACGTCTTGATGTTCATATACTATAGATGCTGTACCCGAACGACGAATTGTGCGGACACATTATTGGTGGAGTAAACAGGGAAACAGAGCAAAACCTGTTATAGGATGCATTGATCTTCGATTCGTTGACTACAAATTGATTCTACTGTCGCGTTGTAAAATTTGAAAATACGAAGGCTATCAGATTCTTTAATCACACAGTTATAATCACTGACGTGTCCATGTAAATGTCTTGGAGTATTAAAAAATCATGTTCGATATCACACGTGCGAAAGATGATTTTCTACTATCATGCAATCGACATTCTCGTTTACTCAACTGCGCGAGACGGCTAAAATCAAGTTTTTCGCACTAAAGTATCGACAACTCTTACATTACCGCCTTGAAATATTGAATAATAATAATAATAATAATCATATATTTGAGTATATTTGTCACCTGTTCGGGGGATAGACTTTTAGAGTCGGAAATTTTACTTTCGAAAAGGTTAGCGAATTCAGATATTTAGGCACAACTATAAATGATCGAAACGAAATCAAAGCCGAGATTAATAAGAGACTACATTTGGGTAATGCCTGCTTCTACGCCGTGAACAAACTACTAAAATCCAAACTGCTGTCTAAAAATGTAAAAATTAGGATATATAGGACTATAATAATGCCGGTAATCTTGTACGGATGCGAAACTTGGGCGCTCACTAAAGCAGAGGAAAACCGTTTTACGGTGTTCGAAAATAAAGTTCTGCGAAAAATATACGGGCCAAAGAAAGATGAGGAAACCGGGGAGTGGAGGAAACTGCACAACGACGAGCTACATAACTTATACGAGTCACCGAATATAAACAGAATAATTAAATCGCCAAGACTAAGATGGACAGGGCACGTTGCAAGAATGGGAAATGATCGCACGGCAGCGCGTATAATCAAAGGAAAGCCAAATACGTCGCGACCTCTCTAGGTAGACCTAGACGCAGGTGGGAGGACAATGTAAAAGCGGACTTAACTGAAATCGGGCGGGACGGCGCGAAATGGATAGGGTTAGCACAAAATAGGGAGGCGATGAACTTTCGAGTTCAAAGTGCCACTAAAAAAAAAAAAAAATAAATAAATACAAATATCAGCTCCTAATATAGATATTGCGAATATAGTAACAAGTTTTTATAACAATTCAAGTTTACTCAAAAAATAAATGCGTAAGTCGGTTAAAAATAAGAAAATCAACAAAACAAATTGTGTATATTCTCTATATTATGTGAATGGCTCAATGAAAGAAAGTCAGCACCGATCACTGATACAATTTATGCTGTACGTTTACTTTGAATGTAGAATTAAGTAAAAATGTACATAGTGCTGCCTTTTGAGTACAGAACATAAAATACTTGGGCGTTTCAACTTCAGCAGTATACGTACGTACAATTTCAAATGACAAAAAACAAGCTTATTGAATCTGCTTACCGTGAGGCGAGCTGTGCTGAGTGGGACTGCCCTGGTGATGGTTGCCCGAGACTCCACTGCTGGACATCATGTGTTGCGCGTGTGCCGGATGAGCGCCCAATCCGCCGGGCGATTGTCCGCTCAGCTGTCCAGGCTGATGCATCTGATGGTGGGCCACGTGATGCGCCGGGTGTGGATGATGAGGTGGCGGCAGAAACGCCGCTGCCACCGCCGCCTGGGCATTGAGGTATGCCATCCTCGAGGCGGTCAAATTGCCCAGGTGGTTTGTCAGCGGCGTCATGTATTCCCAGAGCTTATGGTGGGGCGCGGTCGGGGCGTAAGAGACCGCGCTGACGCCGGCCGGCGGCGAGCTCTGTGGTGAGCTGCGCTCATTGTTGTTGTTGTTATTGTTGTTGTTGTTGCTGCTGTTGTTGTTGTTATTGTTGCCGGAGCCGATGGGATTGCCGGCCCCGTTAAGGCCCAGCAGCTCCTGGATGGCGAAGGGCGAGCGCTGCGGCATCTTCGCGTTCGCGCGCGACTGCTGGAGTGACGCGACGACGACGCTACTACGTGCCTCAGGCCTGCATCCTCCGCTCAGGTCGACCACGTCCACGCTTTGATTCAGGATTGTCGTTTTTTATGGATTTACCACCCGCGAGAGGGTAAACGCTTGTTTGGTGGGATAATATGCTGTCTTCGGATCGCTCGATCCGAATAGGTCGTCTATAGCTTTCTACAGTTTCGTTGCTCGTGTCTGTGGCTTCGTATTTCCAATGAAGAGATGACGCTAGGAACTTTGTCGATGATTTTGGCTTGACTTCGTTGTCGTCGTTGTTGCTATTAGCGCGAAGAAACTTACCGACGGACGTCGGCCGGAGTAGAGACCCGTCTGTTTAAAAGCCTGCGCGAGATCATAGCTGTCGAGCATTCGCTGTCCGACGGATCGGTGTGCACTGCTGAGATACGCTTTCCAGGTGATTATTTCGTTGATTTGTATAGAGATTAGTCGTTGATTCGGTTATCTACGGGTTTCGAACGAGCTGCGACGGAGAAGCAATTGAGGTTATGTTGCAACTACCGGGTTCTCTTGAGTTACTCGCTATTCGAACTAAGTGTTTTCGTAAATCTCCATGTTCTTTTGAGGTTAGATCGATCGATGTCCATGCGTGAATATCGAAGGTGCGATCTGTCGGAATAACGGAAGCGAAATTCACGTGAGAATGTGCGACTGTTCTCGATCCGACGGTAAGTCGAGCGACGGCAAGCTCGTTTAGACTGTCGTTCCGTCAGGCTTACCTTACTTTGGCCTTCCTCTCGTCTCCGCACGTTCCGAGCTTCTTTCTACTCGATATCGGGTAAGTACAGTTTGCAGTATTTTCTTGATTTTTCAGCCAGAAAATACCAGGTTGAAGTTTCACCTCGAGCCCACGTCCTTTTTCACTGGCAGTATGTTCCGAGCACAGATTGGTAGTCTATACCGTCACGAAATACGGAGATGAATGAACGAGAGAGAAACGGCCTTTTTATCGCACTGTTTTTTATTCTCCTCGATCGAGGCCTTTCAGTGAGCAGTGATTAGAAACGGAGCCTCGAACAGCCAAGCACGAGTTCACTGCTGGGTGTTAGGCACGTCGCTGGGAATTCTTTTGTCCATCCGCACAGAGCCTCGCGCGACGAGGTTTCGAGTTTCAGGGCCCGCGTGCGCGGCTTTTTCTCTTCTGCTGCTGCTGCTGCTGCTGCTGCTGCTGCTGCTGCTGCCCCTTCTGTTCTCTCCTATACAGCACTGCTTCGGAATTACGAAGAACTAATTCGGCGAATTCGCTCCTTCCTTCCTCGGTGTTGTTGTCCCCTTCGTCTCTCTCCTCGAGTACGCGACTGCACGTCGTGGGGTATAATCACAGCTAGCGCGTGCACAAGTCTATCAATGACGTTCGTTGAAAAGTCCACATATACAGCGACGATCACAACTCAACAGTCCTAGAACGACTCTCGCCACGCGATCACGAGAGCGCGAATCCGAGCTGACGTCGCGAGCGCGCGTGTCTTTCTGTCTTATACTTAGGCCTGCAGCCGCCGCTGATGATAGATCTTGCCTGTCGCGCGTCCGTGTCGTAGTCGCGGCCGTGTGCAACTGAACAGACGCTCAGCCGCGTCACGTTGGGGTGGCTCTCTTTCTTCCGTAGTCCGACGGCGCTGGCGTACACGGCGCAGCTCGTCGCAGACTCTTTGCGCGCGCGTCGTCCCGGACTAAGCGCCGCGAGTGCGAGCGAGAGAGCCGAGAAAAAGGCGTCGTCGCACGCGTCGGAGGGGGCGGGCTGAGTACCTGGAGGGGGGCAGCGAGGGGGCACTCCCCTCCGGCGACGCCCCTCCCCTCGGTGGACGGCACTCCCCACCCCTCCAACGCTGCTCACTCACGCAGCGGTAGTCTGCATACGCGAAGATGTCGCGGCAGCACGCGTAGCGTCGCGCTGTGCCTACTTCACACACGCAGCCGGCAGCGGCGACAGTGGCCGTCTCGCATCGCCGGATTGGTCGGTTTTTTCTCGCCGAGACGGCTGCCTGGGCCATAGCCCTAGTTAAGGCGAGCGCGAGTAGGAGGAGGAGAGGGGGCTCAAGGAAAAGGAGGTGGCCTCTCTAAATGGCCTGCGACACGCCTGTGTTATCCCCTCCCCTGCGTGGCCCCTTCGCCTGCCACCCCTGGAGCCATTGAAACTTTGTGCTGTCTTGATGTGCGAGTGCAGTTGGCCCTACACGCCTACGAACGGGGAAAGAGTTAAGACGCTCGGGACCTGCAGTTTTTCGCAGTTTTTGCACTGCAAGAGCCTATAGAGATGGGCGAGACGGCGCGAGAAATATGCTATATATGTTGTATAGGGTTGGTCTCACCGATGTTGACGCGGTATATTATCTGATGACTGCATTTTGAGTTTTGATGAGTACAAAAATTAGAAATGTATACGGTAGCTCTGCAAGCACTGTTTTTGAAAATGAATTGGGCTTTAACTAGAGGGAGGGGGTTAAATTATTATTTTTGTGAATATTTGTTATTCAACAAGACTAATTTTCAAGTTTTTATAGAAATAATGATACGTAGTCATAACAGTGGTAGTATGAGCGATTATAGCTTTTAAATAAATTGAGATTATTTTCAGTTTAATAAATGTATTAGTTTCATTTTCGTTGGAGGTGCTTTTTTTATACTATATTTTTAACAAATGCTCTTATTGATTCTAAACTAAATTACATACGCAACATCATTTTATATGCGTGAAAAAAAATTTTAGATGAATAAATTATTGTTATTGCATAATTATTTTTGCTAAAAAAAT
Source organism: Pteromalus puparum (assembly GCA_012977825.3). NCBI lineage: Eukaryota > Metazoa > Arthropoda > Insecta > Hymenoptera > Pteromalidae > Pteromalus > Pteromalus puparum. The sequence goes on from CM053170.1 coordinate 67,655,024, forward strand.
ACATCAGTGTCTCGCAGACCGTAAAATTTCGTCCCAAAATATGCTTTCATGCTATTTTCTTCACTATTCAAAATTAAAAAAAAGAGCATTCATTTGCAAAGTAGACGTGAATCAGTGTGTAGAGCAGAAAAGTTTTATCCCGATGAGACTTCATACGGCTCTGTGTACAGAGCAGTATTTTTCAACGCAGTATAGTATAGCTCGGCCGCTGGCTCCACTCTTTTTCTCCTGTTCCCGCACATACGCGCGCTCCCAGTTCTATACTATACGTGGTAGCAGCTGCAGTCTCTATTAACGAGGAGGGAGTGGCCTGCGGAGGGGAGGCCAGCCAATCGGAGCGCGCCACTTTCGCTGCTCATTGGCCGGGCTGCAAATCGATTTACGTATAACTTACCCCTCGACGCGACGCTCGATGCGCGAATTTTGCCCCTAACGCGTCCCGACGCTTTTCGCAGGCGAGCCTACACCACCAATTTGCTGGGCCGCAGAAGCGGGGAAGTCGCCCCCGCGTGGGGTGGAAGGACGCGGCCGCTGACTAAATAAGGGAGTTTCCCCGATTTCGCTCCGAGAACAACCGAGATTCGCAGCGCCGCGTAAGCGGGGTTAATTTTCGAACAGAGCTCTCTCTCTCTCTCTCTCTCCCTCAGTCGCGAATTCGAGTAATAATTCCGCTGCCGCGGATTTTTATCATTTACAATTCAGCCTCGCGGACACTTTTTGTTTCATCCTCGTGATTGTTTCCAGCTTTGTTTATGGGATTTATTTTATCGAGTTGAATTCAGAAATGTTGGCTGTGTCCTTTGATTGCATATTGTATCTTGGAACTGAAATGAAATTTAAATTATTGTAACGTGTATATTTTTTAATTTTTGTTAAATTTATAATCATGCGTTAACACTTATAACAGTGATTATTTTCGTTTTTTTTAATAATTCCGTTGTTACAAATAATTCAACTTAAATGCATTTAAAAGATAATAAAATTACTTCCTTTCCTCGTTTGGTCCTCGGGATTGACCGCTCCGTTTGGAAGATAAAATGAAAAAGGTGATTTAAAAAAAATAATATCTCTGAAACTAAACATCATAACCACACGAAAAAAAATATGTTGATAGGTTACGTGTCAAACTATATTCCATTAAAATTTCAAGTAATTTAACTACTTATTTTGTCAGTAATAAATTGAAAACTGAAAAAAATGAGTTTTTTTTTGAGTCTCGATTACGGGCGTAAAAAGGCCTTATTGCACTGGAGATTTAGGAAAAAGGTAGATATTTTATATGTTTTTGCTAAGTTCATTGCGCAGCTTTGAAATCCCTATGGTTCTTAAGATATCAAGGTTTGAATTTTTCATTGAAAATTTTTTGATTCCTTCGATCTCTAAAACAATGTAGTCAAATGCTTCAAAATTTTATTTGGTGATTCACCATAAACGAAGATATCTGCTGTTAAAATTTCAAACGATTTTGTTGAGCGGTTCTTAAGTAAAGAGCTGAAATGTAAAAACCGATTTTTCTAAAAAATTTGGCTTCCTCTTATAGGGTTGTCGTTGCACGAAGTAAAGTCCCTCCCTACGAATTTATGTCATACTCATAATATTAAAATAGCATAATATTTTATTTATTGGGACAATAAATTTCGTTGGAGGAAGCTACGTGTATTTTTTTTAACACGCTTATAATTTTGTATTCTAACTATAATATTTAACGAAATATGATTCAAACAGTTTCATCAAATCAGTTCCCATCATTTTTTAAATTATTATGCTTCCCAGAGTACGGAATTGTATACTTATTTCCTTGTTTTGTGAGTATTAAATTGGCTGCGATCCTTTAGAAACAGCCGAAATTCCGGCATCCTGTGCTACGTGGTCCTTCCAAGCGGTCAGCTTTACCGTTTTCAACTAATTTGAGTGACTAATACTATTTCTCACCTTCCGCACAGCTTAGCTCCTAAGTAAACGAGACTTATGAAATAATGCCCGACTCTCCCAGACCAGCGCATGCTTCCTAAAACATCTTTGACGTTCTTTTAATAAGCTTTTCGATAATCAACAATATAGATCCCTCATCTTCACAATATGACGCAAATGCATGGATTTTTATACATCAATTAATATTTATGCAAAATTTAGATTTTTTTGAGTGCATTGAAATCTACGTTTTATTAGATTATAAAATCAGCTTAGAAGATATTTTTCTTTGAAAAAATTTAATTAAATGCTTTGAAAGGAAGATAATTGCTTGAGATTATCCCAACCTATATTTGGTAAGGTATGAATTCTCGGAAAGGTAATCTTAGAAGATTAATTTCCTTAAGTCTTCAAAGCAGAGAAACTTATTTCAAGTTTTGAGTAATTTGTATCGGACTCCCCACTTGTATAAATACCTATACCTATATTAAGTCTGTCTAAATGTGCAAATATGCACATTTGTGATCAGTTACAGCAGTAATCTTTATATAAGTAATTTCGCCTTGAGGGAAATTGAATTCTCGTCTGATTTCTCTTTCACAGACATTTTCGCCGAGAACTGCAAAATTGTTAATACGAAGCTTTTCCAATTATGTACTTTCAGTCTACTGTCTTAATCTCTTTTTATCCCATTTCCCTTGGATTTAACCCTTTGTAAGCGAAAATACTCTATTCATTGATCAAATTACGAGGAGCGTCTTGATTAATTGTAAGCATCTCTTTTCAAAGGTATAAAGTTATCTTGATAGCTATCATGACGGATTTGTCATTTTTAATTACTTCATTTCATTATATGATAAGGTTTTAAAAGATATATTTATAAACTAATTTCCAAATAAAAAGTTAAGGATGATGGTACCATTTTACCATATAGCTATTACAAAGTGGTTTTGAAGCTTCCTCCAAACTAACTTTGTTTGTATTATAATCATTAATAATTTGTGTAAATCCAACATATTAATTGGTTCGAAAAAGATATACATAATATCTTACAGTAAATTAATTAGTACATGGATTACACAAATATCAAGCAAACTATGCAGCCTTTTTATAACAAAAACAATACATCTTGCTCCGGAAGCGATGGAATCGGATACCTGACTTTCTCAGAAATCGGGCGCTATTTGAAACCTTTATTCGAGCTTCTTGACAGTCGTTCAACTGTTTGATTCATGGAGGAGGCACATACGTGAGTGTAAAGTAAAAATTGTTGAGACATGATAAATATATTTTTCATAATTATCACATTTCTATTTCATAAAAGATGATTCTTTTTTTTTATACGGCAGACCACCCAAAGCCCGCCTATTACACAGACTCAGAATTATCCCCTCTTTCTTTTGACATCTTCCTAAGAACTCGAGGAATTACGCTCCTTTGCACGCGCGAGTAAGCATTAAAAGTTACAAGTCATTGCGCCTAACTGATCGTGTTTCTTTTAATCCGCTTCTCTCAGACGGACTCTCGGACCTTTAACGATCTGAAGCTTGAGCCACTCGACTTTTTCATAATTTTTTTTACTGAAGGCGCCACACGGATGGCCTGTAAATCTTTTTCTCGCGCATGAGAACGTTATGGCGCTTGTGGAATGGACCTTAAGAAAACATTATTACTGTAATTATATATATCATGAGAGCAAAGCGTAGCAGTTTTTCTCAGAATAGAATTAGCTCAGTTAAAACGAACAGTACTTATGTGAAAGTTATAAATAAGACCATGCGTAAAATTTCCTGTATATATATATATATAGATTATATTATACGAAACGAAAATTATTATAAATTCCAAAGGAAAAAATTGTATGAATGTCATAAGTCAATTGTTTCATAATAAAGTATAGACGTCATCATAATGCATCATACTACTAATACAATTATAACTAACAAGTTACTCAAACAATACTTCTACATAAATGAATTCGTAATTTAATAGCATAAGTCATATGATAAACTTCCTTACTTATCCAAGAGATGGCAGCAGCTGTTCCGTCGGTAACTCTAAAAGTGCTGCCTTCTGTATTTAGATGGTTGAACTCTACTCTTTTGGTACTTGAAACTCTGAAAAGCTTCTGAAATATTCAAATGAGTCTAAAGATTTTTATCGATATTTGTTTGCAAAACAAGTTGAAGCATTAAATACATAAAACAAAAATTGAACAAAATAAAATGATACGATGAAAAATCACTGGAGTTATAATGTATGAAAGGGCTATAAGAATAATTGAGCATTGGTTTATTGTAAAATCCTTGTATTCATAAGAAAGTAAATGTATAACTTTAAATTAATTCTACAAATTTTCCTAATTTGTTTAAACGATAAAAATAAAGAGGATAACTGAATTACAGAACGCTACGTACTTTTAAATTATTACGGAATTGATGAATGATAATCAGTTTTGTAATATGATCCTTTACCGAAATATTTTAAGTATTTTTCGAACCGTAGGCCCTTTATACTTGATTCTCCTTCCTGTAAAAGAATGATTTCGATTATATATCGAAATAATCGAATTGACGTGTTCCTCGTTTCATCGTTCGTTTATATTTGTATCATATTATTTTATATTTCAAATATTTGAAAAATATCTTAATTAGATTGCCCTTTTCTGTTGAATTAAGTATATTTATTACATATAAAGTGATTGTTTTTCCTCAAGTGAAAAATAGGGATGACAGAGTTTCGACAAGTATCGAAATCCAAAGCGATATCAATTCATCAAAACGAAGCAGTTTTGGACTGGCCCTTTCGTCGCCACCTTAACTCTCCGTGTCTGTGGAAGGTCAGTGAAAATAGGTGGCGCATAGGCAGTTTTCCATTTCCCTCATAACAACATGCGCGCCGTGTCTAGATACAGTAGTGATGTGCTACCAATGCTAAAACTGCCTTGTTTAGGCCTACTGCTTCGGCCGCTCATGCTGTAACTGCGCGTGTTTATTAAGGTGGCTAGTATATTATATAACATCGATTCTTTTATTTTAAGTAATCCACGTATCTGTCGGTCGTGGGATATCGCTTCTTACTTATATTTCCCGATGATAAAATTACTTGTTAGATATTGACGATTTTGAAGAGTGATTTCCAGATGTCAATACAGAGATTTGTATTGGATGAAAACGTGTATCGTTTAAGCAATACATCTGATTTTTGTTTTAAGCATTATTACGAAATGTTAAATTCAAATATTTCGTAATGTAGTGAGCAGTAGATATGCAGAAGTAAGATGCTGGCTTGAATTATACGATTTTATCATAATTTATTGCAGGCTTGCAGCCTATTGCAGACGCTTTACGAAGCTAAATGAGTACGGTTTCAAAAAATTGAACGATTGCTTTTAACTGGATCTTCTCATTTTGTGCGTGAAACAATAACGATCAAATCTAGGAATAGTAAAAAGTTTTTATCAAATTAATTGTAGAAGGTAAATTTCCAAAGTTCGATAATTTGATGCAATTTTATAAAATCGCAATTAGTTCATTTTATATACAAAGTACAAAAATGTGAATGTTTGATAAGATATTTGTTGTTGTTTGTTATTGAATATAAACTGGGTGGCAATATCTTATATCATTATAATAGAAGCATAAACAACTAGTTGCAATATTAGAACCTTTATACTCGCACCAGAAAAAATTGGAAAATTTAGAAAATATTCCAGTTTTGCTTCCTTGTATAGAGAAAGCTTTGCAACGTTATTTTTCTTTTTTCATGCAGCGCTTTAAATAATTTAATGCTTATAAATGTTGCATAGAAGTCGTTTGAGATTCATTAAAGCTATATTTAAATTACACCCTGCAATAATTCACGATACTGTGGACAACTCAACGAGCAATTCATCTTAAAAAAGAAAATAAAGCTGGAAATAATTATAATTTTTTAAGTCTATGTACAAACTTTTGCATTTGTTAAACTGTTCAAATTATATGCATCTTTTAATAATTATGCTTTGAATTTAGTTTTAATTAAAAATAATTTAACTGATACTTTGACTTATATAAAACATGATTTTAATGCTAAATAATATTTCAATAAATTTATAAGGCATTACCCGAATAATCGTTCTAAAGTATTTAAAAGTTATTATATGTTATGAGCGGTTGACTGATGGTAACCCGTATAGAAGAATGTATATATATGTAAGAATGTAAGAATATACCTATGCAAAGTTCGCGCTTGGCTGAATTCTAACAGCTTTTAGAGTTGAAGTGAAAGCGTACTCGAAAATAGTACGATATAATGATCGGTGTCGATCGTCTAACGCATTTAAATATAACGGTTTGAAAAAAGTGCAGAGCTTATTGTTTTGCTTAAATTTTAAAGCGCAACGAATAATTCTTATAAGATCGTTTTTCGAATATTAAATGATATATAAATACATGATATTTTCATTTTGTACTTGAATAAAGCATTAAATTGCAATTGCATATTTCAAGATATTGTTATTATTATCTCGAATATTATCCTTATACCGATATATAACAGAAATCATAGCAATAATGCACAAGGTGTCTATCAATTGAACTGGAGATTTTGCGAAACTGATAAAATAACCCAATCTTATGATTTTAGAACCTTTATTGAAAAACAGACACTTGAAAAAAAGAATAATAGAAATTGAATTATAATGAAGCTGTGAGTAAGGGCGGGGCTGATTGTTACCGACATCGAGATGCACTATTTGCTTAAAGCGCCATGTTTTCGTAAAAAAATTTATTCTTCGTTAAAAAAGGGAATATGCTATCTTTACTTATTTAAAATCAGTATTTTTATTTGTTGTCTTTGACTTGCTGCTATTAAGTCGCAATAGCCGTGGGGAGTGATAAATGCTAAATCGTCGATATTTGTGCAGGGAAAAGTATCTGCGGGCGGGCTAATGGCGTCCCACTATGCACCCCCTTGTTATATTTTCGCTCAGTACTTACATCGCTCTTGAATATATCTTGCGACGGTTTGTTGTACTGTGAGAAGGGAAGCTTACGGAGAAAAAGCATTGTCAATCGATTCCGTTAATGATCGTTTCTGTAAGAAACATTTGTAGATCAACAAATGCAATTACGTGGTGATTTTCTAACGTTCAATACTCAGTTTATTTGTGGTTTGCTCATTTTAAATATATAAGTTATAACAAAAAATTTGGGAAGAACTGAAGTGAAAAGTGACGTATTTTGATGTATATGATTTTTCCGGAACAAAACATTTTTTCAGTGCATGCAAGATTTTCTCTTTTTGTAAAAATTTGACAATTAGTAGACATCTATCTTTGCATTCATCGCACTATTCTCCAAAATACGCATTCTAGGAAGGAGAAAATTCAACGTTGTATTTTTAATTTTGAGGTTTTTATTAAAGAACCAGCGTGTTACTTAATTGCCGTGTATATACATAGGTATATTGATTTTATTTCGCGCGCATAGTTATAGCAAGAGCGGCCGAAGCAGCATAGGTAGTTTTAGCATTGGTGGCACACCACGTTATCTTGGATCGGCGCGCATATTGTTATGAGGAAAATGGAAAAGTGTCCATGCGCCGCCTATTTTCACCTGTCAGAGACACGGAGAGCTTAGGCGGTGAGAAAAGGGGTTGCAAAAAAATCAGTCCAAAACTGCTTTGTTTTAGTATTGGTATAGCTTTAGCGGTCCACACATATGCTATATACATATTAAAATTAAGGCTATGTACATATTAAAATTAAGTTTAATTAATTTAGACTTGCAACGGTGTTTCCAAATAAAAAATGTTTGGTACATAAGTATGTTTCAAATTTCGAGAAACTCGCGACAATATAATGAAATACAAGATGTAAATTGCTTCTATCGGTCTCTACGAGCACAAAAATAATTTTTGAAATATAGGCTTAGCATTGCATACTCTCACAATGGAGATCTGTAATGCAATCTAGCCTTTACAAAAATAAATAAAATAAAAATGGCGTTTCGTCCTAGCTGTCAGAGTGGACTCCTCAGTTTTTTTTTGTGCTCGTAGAGACCGATAGAAGCAATTTACATCTTGTTGGATTTTTTCACGAGCGATAGAGTCTCTTTCTATCTATAATGAAATACACCCCTTAAGGCGAAAACAATTGTTATCGTGTTTTCTCAATTTTTCACTTTTTGAGATTAGGAATCCAAACATACTCAGACCTTCCGCGGTAAAATGAACTGATAGCGAATTGAATGATTACCTCGTCTTTTTTAGAGTATGTTTCTAAGTGGTGTGACTAGATATAATCATTTTTATTAGTAAATTACATTACAAAATTAAGATCTTTTTGAAGATATACTATAGGTATATTTTGAAGTTATATTTATTATCACATGCCTTGTACAGATTGCATTACTTTGTAATTAATATAACGATTATATTATACAAGTATATGTATATCAGGTTTCTTGTAATATCTCTATAATAATATGTGCATGCAATAAATTCTAATGATTTGTACTTCAATGGTACATTTATTTATAGCAATTATTGATTATTTGTAAACCAACCAGTATTATATAAGTATAGTTCATCATATCCTAATGAGAAGAGTAGTCTTACGCAACTGAATAGTTTGCGACGGGGTTCAGCGGCTACACGCTTGTGTATCGGTAAACGCGTGTATATAAAAAGTATCCCGCATGTTGGTGCAGTTCTATTGGCTGTCAGGCGTGTATAGTAAGGCCTGTACCAGCCAAATAAAACTAATTCAAAGACTGTAACGCATGCAGTTGCAGAGGGTTAGTTAACAATAGAGTAGCGGAAGCTCGGCCTACCAGCTCTCCAAAACTGGGCCAGTGGCTTACTTACCCCCTTCATGCCCCTACAATGGCGACCACATGTATGCTTTAGCTAGCTTGGTAGGAGGATCCTATTTGGCTCGTCGCGAGGCTCGACTGCTCAACTGTTTAGAAAGGTGGGAATCGAAACTCAACTCTTGCCCTCTCTCTGTTAACACTGCATTCACATCTTTTTCATTTCCTGTGTCGAAGTGTGAATAAGTGATTCGAGACGTGTATTTCTGGAGTTTTTGATTTAGCTGTGATGTATATACTGATTTATGGTTGTTTTCTTATAAGAAAGATTACAAAGCATTTTGTGCATGCTCTCTAACATTTCTATCGTAGTTATATAATGAGGTGAATACAATTAATATCTTTGTATTATATCTTATTTTATTTTGCCATCAAACTGTATCTCTCTATATTATAAAAAAAGTTTCGCCGCCGCCGCCGGTTCAGATTTTTTCCCCCTCAATTAATCCCCCCCCAAATTTTCCCCCTCAATTTTCCCTCTCAATGCGTATCGTCTCAAATGTACATTTTAGAATTCTTTACTATAGATTCTGTAGTCTCTCTATATTATCAAAAAAGTTTCGCCGCTGCCGATTCAAGAATTGTGCTCCTTAATTAGTGCCCCTCAATTACTGCCCCTTAATTCTTGCTCCTTAATTACCCTCCAATATTGCCGTTCAGCTATTACCTCTAAACCACTGTTAATACTTATTCTGTAATAAGTTCTAATATTACACACACGGTTAATTCAAATTTTGAATTCCGGAAATTTTTGCCAGTGCCGGCCGCTTGTTAACTGGGGCCGACGCGCATGCGCTCTATATCAAAACGCGGCCACTCGCGTCCAGCGCATGCTTGTCGGCTCTGGATATCCCTAATGGGGAACTTGCATGAAAAAATTTATCAGGTCCATCAGGCAGAATATCGAAAAATAATCGACACATATTTTTTCTTTTTTCAATTAAACGATTATTAACAAAGATGTAGAGAGTTGAAATGTATGACGTCACTGATTCGGACTGTGTATAGTATATTTATATCGTCCGATTCAGTGACATCACACGATATTTCAACCCGCCGTACCTTTGTCAATAATCGTTTGATTGAAAGAAGACTAATAGATTTTTTCATGCAAGTTTCCCATTAACCTGTGACCAGCACTGGCGGGAGTTTCCCGAATTTAAAATTTCAATTAACGGTATGTGTACTTTTGCATGGGGTAATCGGTTTGTTTCCTTCTTACACAATAATGAACATCCATTTCTATTCTAAGATTTCATACAAATACATGAAACAGAATATAATAATCCCTTTAAATTTTAAAGATACAATTCACATTCATATTTATACAGAACAACATTGGTAGAAACGTAAGCCAACCATTTACCATTAGAAAGCCAATTGGACAATGTTGGTCAATGATTTACAAACGCTTGGATACAAAATCGTCACGCAATGAATGGAAGCCTTGGCTTATGGATAGCTTATCAAGGTCTTAAAGAAGAGGAGCACTCTGTTATTTACTAGCATTCCAGCTTTTAATATACAGATGTAAGTTGTGCTTGAAGATTATAAGCCTGTCACCTGGGACTCCGGTAGACGATGTCCAGGTGTGTGGCAGAGAAAAAAACAAAATCTCGGTAACGCGCTACGTGGCTTTCGATGTGAAGATAGATGTAAGTTGTGCTCGAAGATGATGAATTCTCGACAAAATATGTCCTGTGCTTGCAAAATTTTACCCTAAAATTCTATAATTATAAAACTAAAGGACATAAGGCAAATTTTTAAAGCGTATTTACTGAAGCCACATAAATAATTTATTGTTTTTCCGATCACATAACCTCCCAAATGCTTGAAAATGCGTTTAAAAGCAATATTGAAAATAAACAAAACCACGTCCCAGAATAGTCACGAGCACATGAAATTCAAGTAAAATCAAGCTGCAGATAAGAATAAGTATATAAAGATACAGTTCACAATTTAAGCAAAAATAAGAATAGTTTTTCTTCGTCGTAGCTAGATCAAACGAAATATTTAAAATATTATTACAAATCAGTATGACCAGAGGGAAGGCAAAAAATTAATTGTTTATAATACAGCTATTAGCCGTGTATGTAGCAAAGACAAATAAGTTGATATTCAATGAGCAGAAGCTGTTATGTGCATTAACGGTCAATTCAATACCCGACGATAAAATATCACATAAGTCTTTCCTTATCTATATTTTTTCATTAACTTCTTCTCGCAGACAGGCAGACGATTTTTAAGATCGTGAAACTCAAGATGTTCAAGGAAATGGAATTTACTTCTAAGTGATTTGACAAGGGTTAGCAAGATTGGGACTATACTGAATACCTTTTATAAGAAGAAGTCAAGGGATTTGCGTGTTGTAATAAGACTCCTTTCGACAAGAAAGCGATCTCATTAATACAAAGGGAACAACCGATTTTAGATTATTATGAAAGGGCTGTGCCAATTCATGAGATTGAAGGTACTTCGTATTACAATCTATTAAACAAGCCGATGGACGTAATGACTTCTGATGTAAGTTATCCTAAAATTAAAATGGTCACGATCGATCACGTCGTTCAAAGAGTTGCTAAGATTCGTCTACACTGAAAGATCTATAATGTATTTAAATTTATTAAGAGATGCATTGGTTTGATTTCGAAATATTCCCTTGAGATGTTTTTTAAGTAGTTTTAAGGTTTAGTTTTTAACGTGGGTAACAGTTCTGCCTCTTACATTACCTATCGGTCGACCCGCAAACTATACGACAATAGGTGCGTGCACGCACGTTGTTGTAAAATTCGAAACGGCGTAACTTTTGCAACGACCGATTTATTGCGACAAATCAATACAGAACAATTAAGACGTATTTGAGCTCTTGATACAATAAAATTACTAGAGATAAAGGGTGAATATTTATGTAACTTCGGCATTCTACTCTAAATTCGAATGGTTTTTTATGTTAGCAATTTTGTATGTATAAAATCTGCAAATTTTAATATTCTACTGAACAGTGTGGTCACAAAGATGTAGATATTAGTAAGTATGGACCAGTACACTCACAACAATGTCTTCTTACTCCATAAGAAGTATCAATCTTATTATAGCTTATGAAAATCTGCTTTGTGTTACTTGATTAATCTTCTAAACCTAATCTGAATCTTCTAAAACTGATCCGAATCATCTTGTGCAAAGAAATAAGCAAAATCATAAGTAAAAGAATCAAGAAAATACATCTTGATTATGGAAGAATCATTTAACACAAAGCCGATTTTCATCTTGAAGCTATAGTGAGATTAAATCTTCTTGGAGTAAGAAGAATTTTTTGTCAGCGTACGAGTGCAAAAATTTGAAGGATGAAAGAAGCCATTGCGACGGCTCATTCCTTTGACTGTAGTCTCCCTTGATAGTATGCACATTGAATGTGTACACGGCATGAATAGAGCGTATAAAATTCTATATCAACAAAATCAAAAGTCAAAAGTCAAAAGTAATAATTAAAATTGCAAAGATCAGTAAAGTGAATACGAGAAAAATTCAGCCTCGAGAGGTTAACACAAATTCGAATGCTAATATTAATGTACTATTATTATATAATTATAAGAATTTTTTGCAAAGTAATAATTACAGAATACTTGATTCATCTGATTAATAACCCTGGTAGAAAAATAAGCTTACGAATTTGCTTGGTTAATAACGATAAGCTTATATCAGTAGTAAAAATAAGCTTACATATTAACTGATTATAAGCTTAAATTCACGTAATTTATCCCTCTTGTAAATAGTAACTAATAGTGATATATTATATCACTTATTGTGTGTATAAATGAACGTGATCGAAATACGTTTACGAGTATTATAGGCGTGAGAGAGTCAGAGAGATAGAGGAGAAAAGGGGTCGGAAGACAGCTGTGTGAGTGGTGTATATGTGTTACTGGGCATATACTCCGGCCTGGGCGTTGATCAGCGCGTAACCACGCTATTGCTCCGAAATTATTTGTTATTATCCTCTGTATGGGACAAGACTAATGTCAAGGGTTCAAATAAACTATAAAAACTATTGTCGATCTTGAATCAAATTGTATTTATGAAGTCTAACAAAAAAAGGTCCTTGCACGACCTCTGGCTCTGTCGAGTCGCCGCTGCCAACTGACGTAACGCGCATTAGTCGCCGCCGAAAACTCGGGCCCGCTAAAACAAAGGGCTTTCCCGAAGACCACCGAAGGGACTCGAAGCAGTGCGAACGCTCCTCTATATCTATATCTACGAGTGCAGTCATATTCTCCGTGCAAACGTCTCCCACCACTCGACCTCTGGCCTGGCAGTCACAGATCAGCCCATCGGCTTCTCTGCACCGTGTTGATCTTCACAACTGCGGAGTAAAACTCCCTATGTGAGATCTGGAAGTCTAGGAGCGATTAAAAAGCACTTCTAACCGTGTTGGCCTGTCGCCACGAAAAGCACCACCAATTCGCGCTCATAGGGTTCAAATGGCTCGGAAACGTTTGCTGAACTATTGCAAAATGAATAAATAAATATTCATAAATATCAACACGTCGCACTTGCTCTTTTTCCTGATTACCCCTCGTTACGTCCGGAACATCCTCGATATTATCTTATGATTTCAAGTGAATTTGTGGTGCACATAAAATTTTGCAGTGAAACGTGACGCGTTCTGAAGTCAATTTGATGCTTTTTTTCTTTGAAAATTGATAAAGTTTAAAAACTTAACCTCTTAACCTATAAATTGATTGAGCAGTAGAGCAGTAAAAAGTACACTTTTTGGAGTTTAAAGCTATTTCATAAAAATGAGTAAGAGAATTACAAACTATAAAAATTTTCGTCAAAGGAAAAAACAGAAAAAAATGGACAATTTATTAGAAGAGTATCATAGACTGATGTGTGATGCAAAAATAGAAAGTGCAAGTCATACATATGTGGAGAATGAAGAATCAAGTAATCAAGATTGTTCCAAGCAAGAAAATGATAATTCTTCTGACGACAGTGAATTGGTATCACAGGATGATATAAAGTTTTCGCAGTCAGAAACGATGAAACAATTACAAGAATGGATTGTGGAGACGCAAACCCCTCAAGTACATGCAGACAAATTGTTAAAAATTATGCGAGTGAAAGTTTTACCAACACTACCAAATTGCACTAAAACTCTTTTAAAAACTAATGTGAAATTCAGCATAGAAGATATGGAAGTAGCTGATGGTACAAATGGCGAGTTCTATTATTTTGGAATTAAGAAAAAGTTACAAGAAACAGTGAGAGTTGAGTTACATGAGACACGAGTATTGGAATTAATGTTTAATATAGATGGGTTTTCGCCATTTAAATCTATTTCAGTTAGTGTGTGGCCGATACTTTGCAAAGTATATACAAAAGAAGACAAACATTATCAACCTTTTAGTGTCGCAGTGTTTGCTGGTAATGGAAAAACAAAGTGCTCGTGTTCAATATTTAAGTAAATTTTGTGGGGAAATGCAAGACTTATTAACTAATGGACTGACGATTAATAATTTACATTTTCAAGTGAAAATAAAGTATTTTTGTTGTGATACTCCAGCACGATCACTTGTAAAGCGCATACTTGGTCATACAGCCTTTCGTGCTTGTGAGAGGTGTAGAGTACTTGGCAAGAAAGTTGATGGAGTAACCGTGTTTTTGGAAGTTGACCAGTCTAGAAAAACAGACGAAGATTTTCTCAATTTGATTGATTCAGACTGTCATACTGGTGTATCATTGCTGAGTCTTTTGAACCCTCCAGTCAATATGGTAACACAATTTGTACTCGATCCAATGCATCTTTTGTATCTTGGATGTACAAAGAGAATTTTGGAGTTTTTACTGTCTCCTTTAAAAAACAAGATTCGATTAAGTGCAAGTCAGAAAATGGAATTGGAGCGCAGAAGTGTTCAAATTCATCGAGATATTCCAGATGAATTTCCAAGAAAGTTGAGATCAACGAAGGAATGGTCCAAGTACAAGGCAGTAGAGCATAAATTTTTCATCCTCTATACGGCCCCAGTTATTTAAAAAAATATAGTTTCTGATGATTTGTACAATCATTTAATGTCGTTCAGTGTAGCGTGCCGGCTAATGTATATTGAGAATGTACTTCTTCGGCGGTTTTTTTACAGTTGTGATGACAAGTGTATCAAAAAACCGCTGCCAATTCTTTGGCACGTAGCTTCCTTCAACATTATATATTGCTTAATATCATAATTGTTTTTACTTCATATATATATATATATATCAATTTTGCTTTTGTTTGATGGATACAATTATTTTGAATCAATTACATATATATAATTAAAGCTCTCTCTCTCTCTCTCTCTCTCTCTCTCTCTCTCTCTCTCTTCCTCTCTCATATTTTCGAAACTAACTGGTATCGTAAACAACTTAAAGAAAGGGATCAAGATGCTATATAATACTAACGAAATCCAAAATTTCAAATCGGTTATTACCTTTTTACTCCAGTTATCGCGTCACGTAAAAATAACGATTCATAGTATACAGGGTGAGAACAAAAATTTTGAAGCTTCATATCTTCGAAACTAATTGGTTTCCTAAACAACCCAAACATAGGGATCAAGATGCTATATAATACTAACTAAATCCAAAATTTTGAACTTGATTAATGCCTTTTTACTCCAGTTATCGTCTCCCATAGAAAACGACTTTTTTCAGTTTATGATGTTTTTCTTCGATGAACTGACTTAAAATTAAAGTGGAACATAGTTCTAATTACCTTCAATAATCATGTATTTTTTTAGAATGATTTACTATTTAGTTTTAGAAAACGACTTTTTTCAGTTTATGATGTTTTTCTTCGATGAACTGACTTAAAATTAAAGTGGAACATAGTTCTAATTACCTTCAATAATCATGTATTTTTTTAGAATGATTTACTATTTAGTTTTAGAAAACGACTTTTTTCAGTTTATGATGTTTTTCTTCGATGAACTGACTTAAAATTAAAGTGGAACATAGTTCTAATTACCTTCAATAATCATGTATTTTTTTAGAATGATTTACTATTTAGTTTTAGAAAACGACTTTTTTCAGTTTATGATGTTTTTCTTCGATGAACTGACTTAAAATTAAAGTGGAACATAGTTCTAATTACCTTCAATAATCATGTATTTTTTTAGAATGATTTACTATTTAGTTTTAGAAAACGACTTTTTTCAGTTTATGATGTTTTTCTTCGATGAACTGACTTAAAATTAAAGTGGAACATAGTTCTAATTACCTTCAATAATCATGTATTTTTTTAGAATGATTTACTATTTAGTTTTTGAGTTATAACGATTTAAAAAAATTTCACTTTATGGTGTATAATAAAAGAACGACGAAAGATAATATAAATTCTCCTCGGTAAAAAGATAGGTACTTTAATTCTCTTTCATGTGCATATTAAGAAATTTACTTTTATTAACTTTTTCAATAACTTTATCGGAGAAAACTGAAATCTCAAAACTAAAAAATCGCTATAAAAAAAAAACATGCCTACAAAATGTAAAACGGACTGTTTTCCCATCATGCTATAGTAAAAACGAAGAAAATGAGGGTTGGTGGATCAAAATACACTGAGTAGAAGCTGAGATACAGATGTCGACGAACGAACACACACACACACACATCCATACGGACATTTTCTAAAAACACTATTTTTCGACTAAAAATACATCAAAACACACTTTCTACATGTTTTTACACAAACTCAAAAAATCACTATTACAAGGCTTCCTTAGGAAGATTTAATAAAAGGTATAATAGGTTCTATACTTTGCGCTGCTAAAAAATGGGAGTGATTATATATGCTTTAAATGTTCTACGACTATTATAATATCAGATTATTTTATTACTGTACTTACTAACTATAAGTGTAACTTATAAAACTATTTTTATAGATGCGATATGCCAAAATTTAAAAGTAAAATTATTTCAACACGTCTATCTTGTAATTATTATAATACATAATAAATTATTAACATAATTTAACCGCAATCTATGCCTTGATTTTATAATATTCCCTCACCTTTTTACAAAGTATCACCGTGTATATATGAGACGTGAATAATTCAGTCAAAAATTTGTTGGTTACGTTTGATACCGTATGGATTATTCATGTCTATATGTACAGCTTTTTCATATTATTAAAATTATTAATGTAAAAATGAATAAATTAGACTTTTGTTGTTAGTTTTTAAATAAAATAACCGCATGAACGTGTGAATTGCGGGCAATTAAATAAAAAGAAATTCGCATCATCATTTAAACTAAAATAACAGGTATTTAAGCTTATAAACTGTTTAAAACTGTGGCGCTGTAAGCCTTACGTAAGCTTAAATCGTAAGCTTCCGTTCACTAATTGTACTAAGCTTATTTCCAGCTGCCAAACGGCTAAAGTTTCTACCAGGGAAAGTAAGTAAAATTTCAAATAAAAATGGATTCATGGATAAAACTAAAATCAAGCTGTATATAAAAAAAGATTTTAAGTATTTTATTTTTTCACAGCTCACTTAAATCCTTATTTCTTATTGAGCTTCAAGCGATAAGCAAAACAGGAAAGTAATTATGTACCGCCTGTCTTCGTTGATCAGAGACATAAAGAGTTTATGCGGCGGGGAAAGGGCCAGTCCAAAACTGCTTCTCTCTCAAATATCGCGGTTCTTATACACAGAAGTCTAAATAAATCTTTGGTTTAGACAACAATTAACAAATTGGAGGTAACCTCAAGATTTCGATTTCAAAGATAATATCAAAATACACGTTTTGTTATCTTATTCTTAAGTTTTTTGCTATTCCAGGCTTATGATGATATATTTTACGTTATCTTCTAGCCGAAAACAATCGGCGAAGGTGCTTTTTTGAGGTTACAAGAACGTAAAGTTTTAATTTCCTCAATTAGCTAAGGATTATAAAAATCTTTGATTTTGTTCGCATTGGTCATTAATTATATTTGAAAGTACATCATTTAATTGAAATCAACTACTTTTTAACTAGATAATCGTAATTTAACTTAATGATTAACCAAAAAACCGCTGCCAATTCATTGGCACGTAGCTTCCTCCAACGAAATTTATTGTTCCAATAAATAAAATATTGTTTTCAAATGCAGTATGTGAATGCTATTTTAATTATTTCTAAGTTTAATTATTTTGCTTTAAAAGCCAAATTTTTTAAAAAATCGGTTTTTACATTTCAGCTCTTTACCCGCTTAACGAAATCGTTTGAAATTTTAACAGCAGACATCTTCGTTTATGTTGAATCACCAAATCAAATTTTGAAGCATTTGACTACATTGTTTTAGAGATATAAGGAATCAGAACATTTTCAAAAAAAAATTCAAACCTTGATATCTTAAGAACCATAGGGGTTTTAAAGATGCGCAATGAACTTAGCCAAAACATATAAAATATCTACCTTTTCCCAAAATCACAAGTGCAATAAGGCTTTTTTACGCTCGTAATCGAGACTAAAAAAAATGCATTTTTTTTTCAGTTTTCGATTTATTACTGAAAAAATAAGTAGTCAAATCACGTGAAATTTTAATGGAATATAGTTTGACACGTAACCCATCAACATATTTTTTTTCGTTAGGTTATTATGTTTAGTTTCAGAGATATGAATTTTCTTTTAAAAATCACCTTTTTCATTTTATCTGCCGAACGGAGCGGTCAATCCCGAGGACCAAACGGGGAAAAGTAGGTAATTTTATTATCTTTCAAATGCATTTTAGCTGAATTGTTTGTAACAACGGAATGATTGAAAAAAGACGAAAATAATGTTTTTCGAAAATCAAAAAATGGCCATAAAAAAGTAATTGAAAAAATTAAAAAATAAATGTTTTTCCCGAATTTAGAATTCAAAAATAGATATGCATGTTAAATTTGATTGATATTGACGGAGTAGTTTCAGAAATATCACGGTATACATACGCACACACACGGACACACACACACACGCACACATCCATATGGACATTTCCTAAAAACACGTAATTCGAACTTCTAACATCTAAAAACATGTTTCTATGAAGTTTTAGCGAAACTAAAAATTTTACTATTACAAAGCTTCCTCTAGGAGGAAGCAAAAATCAGTTTAGTACGAATTACGACGGTTATTAGATTTGTTCTCCCCATATTCAGTTTATTTTTCTCCTATAGTAGTTTTATAATATCAAGAAACCCATCTCACAAAAAAGAAAGATATAGTATTTTTATAATATCAAGAAACCCATCTCACAAAAAAGATAAGCAAATGTTGTCATTTACATCGGTAGATCTTATGATTAAACATCGCAGTGGGACCGCGCATGCTCGTGCAATACGTAGCCGAACCTTTGAAACGCTAGAATAACAATACGACCGCAAGCCTCCCTCAAAACCTATACACATAGTTATAGAATTCATTTATCGCACGGGATCTCTGGCAGATGCCCGTTTCTCACAGACAATTGAGCTATCCGTAGCTGAAACCCCTATCTCGTTTGCTCTGCCCGATCGGACCGAGATAATGATTATTTAACGCCTAAAATGACGTCGTGGTGTTTGTGAAAGAAAAAAAAACTTGAGGTGGCTCCCAGTAATTGACGGTTCAAGTGGCACGAGACCCTCAGCCTTCCTAGATTTCTTAATAAAAGTCTTCCTAAACATGGGAACGCGGAAGCGGATTCATACAAATGTGGACGCATTATACGTGTATACACACCTGGCTTAAAACGCTAATGATTTCGAGCGAGAATTTTTTTTCGTCGCGTTCATCTATTAATGCCCGTAACCCACTGCTCCTCCTTCACAGAACAGCCGTTTCGGAGTTAATGGTTTATGATTGGAGTATTTTCCTATAATAACGTCATTATTTAGTATGAGCATATAAGAGGACGATAGGCATCGGCACATTTTTAAGTTCATAATTGATCGAGATGGTTTCATAATTTGTTAGTTATTCAGCTATGAAATAGGCTGAATACACGTCAGCCTTCAAATTATAAAATAAAGCTTGTTTGTTATTAAAAATCGAATTTGATAATATCGTATTTTTAAATTTTTTATTTAGTAAGCTGAATATTTTTAAAATACAATAATTTTTTGTAAAATGTATGTGTATTTTCATTTAGGATGTTTTTACTGACTAAAAACTTTTGATTATCATACTATGATATTAAAAACATTAAGATGAACTAGCTCCTTTTTGAGGAAAAGCTACATAATACAACAATAAAAGCCATAAAAGAATATTTCATTTGGTATTGTTATAATATTATATTGGATTGTGCGGTCGAAGTAGCAGGCCAAACAAGGCAGCTGTAGCATGGTAGCATAGCACCACTATATCTAGACTCGACACGCATATTGTTATGGTGAAAATGGAAAAGTGCCTATGCGCTACCTATTTTCACCTGCCAGAAACGCGGACTTTTTAAGCGGTGGGGAAAAGACCTACGTAAGGGCCAGTTTAAAATTGCTTTGTTTTGGTATTGATGTTGCTCTAGCGGTCCTCACGTATACGTTATGTACATTAAAATTAAGTTTAATTACTCTGCATGTTTTAATTTTTTACATTTTTAAGGTTGAGTAGAGTTCTTAGATATGTGTGCATACATGAACGACTTATTCATAAGAGTCAGATGCAGACTATCCTTTTTGGCATACAGGTGAAATTTTCTTTTATTCAGAAAGTATTTTCTTTGAGACTCTAAATTGGTACATACCAATTTTATAGGTTTTGTCGTGCACTGCCAAAATTCGTAAAATTCTAAATGTCAGTAACTATTTGAATATAATATTTATACATTATTTCAATATTTCAAATAATACATTATTTCTTCACTTACCATTCTTATAAAATTTGAAGTGCAATTTCGAATTTAGAATCAAACCGCAACCGCCTGACCAATCAGACAACAAATAAAACTCTTCAAAGGGAGCGACCGAAACTGTGAGGTAGGATTGTTACGTAACAAGGTTAACAATATACAAGAAAGAACATTTTTAAC
The DNA here is from genome assembly GCA_012977825.3 of Pteromalus puparum. Lineage (NCBI taxonomy): Eukaryota > Metazoa > Arthropoda > Insecta > Hymenoptera > Pteromalidae > Pteromalus > Pteromalus puparum. The sequence continues at coordinate 67,675,793 of CM053170.1, forward strand.
GAATGAATATCTTACAATATAATAATATACAATATAATTATCTTTACTTTCTTACAATTCGTTTAGTGATATGTATTGTATGAATTATTTAAAACGTTAAAGAAAAAAATGCATATTGTATATTAAGTAAATATTGCTATTTAATAATAAATTAATAAATATAGATATTTCAAGAGAAAGTAAAAAAAGGATAAGAATCAAAGCAGCGACGGACGCAGCGTTGAACTGCCATGCAAAGAAACGTTTCAAAATGACTCTTGGAGTCAGTATAAGACACAGAAACCCTGTACAAAAACAACATGCATTTTTAAGTCAACTGAAAAATTAGCAGAAGTCTACTTACGACAATAATTTCTTTGCAAGACTTTCCGTTTTTTTCGTTCTATTAACGCCATCAGAAAAAAATATACCTATACCTATACAGACTTTTGAGTACTTCTTTCTTTACAGATATATTTATCTTCATTAAATACATGAAAATTGTTCACAGATATGCCAATGTTTGTTGTTAAATTGTTGAATACAGTTTCATACATGCAAGCGGATAATTTTTTTTTTAAATATAATTAAACATACTGTATTGAATAAAAATATAAAATTGAAAACACATTAAGACATCATTCATCCAACTTCACTTTAGTACTTTTAAAAAGATTGGTAATGATATAAGGGAGGGATCAGATTTGTCACGAATTGTTGATTTGTGATGGATATAGCCTTCGAAAAATGGATTATTCTCGAATAATTTTTATATAAGTATATATTAATAAAATAGTAATATGGAAATAGCAATGTCAAAATTTAAATGAATAGCAATGTTTTGGACTGTAACTTTTGTATATACTAACTAAGATTTTTTTTTTAAAGTGACCCAAAGCTGAGAAAACTTAAAATATAGTTATAATCTGAACCATTAGAAAATTATGAATCAATGCCATAATTGATTTTCATTGTAACAGCGACGAAGTTCTTTCTGTCAAGAGAAAAACCAAATGTTTATTATCCGATTACCACTCTTACACTTGCAGACATTCCTCGATGATACGATATCATATATTTCGATGATTTCAGAATTTTTTCTGCGCGGTATATCACAAAGCGTCCCTCTAGAAAATTGATAAAAGTGTCAGTTCATAATTATAGTCTTACGAAATTGCATCCTTACGTCTATATGGACTTAAGGTAGACCTAAGAACTGATTATAAAATCACGCCACAATAGCAACGTACGCACCATTAAATCGTAAAAGGCGGACTATTCGCTGGAGAAACAATCGCATTGTAAAAAGTCAACTTTCTTCCGCGTCCGTCGCGCGTGACAATGGTTAATAGTCAGCAAGAAAAAAAAATAGGAGAAATTCAGAGAAGAGATAATATACTATGCGGCAGCAATGAGGCACCATCAACCTGGTACAATGCAGCGTTCTCTCACATAAATATATAAATAGAGCTGGTGCTAAACAATCGACTCACCCGCGAGATCAGTAATTGCGTTCATTTGGCCAACCCTATATAATCGAGAGCTAGAGAGCTAGGGGAGCTAGCGAGTGCAGAGCGAGCCACCTTAATTTTATAATCACGCGACGAGTCGAAGGGGCTTTATCGCATTAGTGCGCAGAAAGCCAGTAGAGACGAAGATAGCCTAAGCAAGCTCAGTCATCTCTCGTCTTCAGCGTGAGGCTTCGCGCTCTCTTGCGCTCATCTCTCTTATTCTTCGTCTTTCTCGCGCGCACGCGATGTCTTTTTGTTTGAAAACCTCTTTGTCCTCTCGCCGGCTATATACGTATACGCATCTACACAGCCGAAGCATGGACATACGCGCACACAGCTTCGACCGAGCGCGCATTATGTGCTACAGTCTAATGCCCGCCGGAGGCTACATTAGGAGACAGAGAAACTGCAACCAAGCGCTGCTGGATGGAGAAAAAAGCTGTGGGGCGAGGATAGGAGAGAGAGAGGGAGGGAGCTAGCCGTCAGAATGAGCAAAGAAATACTAAATATACTGCGAGAGAGTGTGTGTTTGTGTGTGGGTGGGAGCGAGGAGAAAGGGGTTGGCGACGTCGGTGGTTGTGGCCCAGCGGCGAAAGCAGCACAACAATTCACAAGGCACGGGAAAATAATTGCAAGTTCCGTCGGCGCGTAGTGTGCTTCGAGCGCTTTTTTTTCGCACTCTCCCGCGAGAGCGCGAGGGAAAGAGAAGGGGTGCGAGTGCGCGAGAGAGGGCGGGCTGGAGAGAAAGAAAGAAAGGCGCCGCGCGCGCGTAGAGGAAGAAGCAAGAAGGCGCGGCAAGGAGTCGCGGGAATATGGGTATTATGTGCAGCTCTGTGTGGGTGACTCCGCGCGTATGCGGCTCCTGAACGTAAAACTTGAAAGGAAGAGAGATGGAGCGGGCTGCTGAGGGAGGGTGAGATCCAATTAAAAATATTACACATTACTCGCCACACACCACCGCTAAAATGTGTTTACTATTTAAAAGGTGCTGCTGACAGACGGGCCCCACTACTACTTCACGAAACCACCTCCCTTTTATACGCCTCCCTCTCTCTTTTTTTTTAACTCTTTACTTCTTTCTCTCCTAGCTTTATCTGAGTTTTTCTCTCTGATTTAAACATTTACTTCTTTGTTGTACTGCGCCACATGCATAATGTTGTTGCACATGCATCGTTGTACAACTGAAATGTGGAAATTTTAATCTCCTTGTCGATGAGGTACGTCTCACTTAGACATCGTATATAAGCTCGTAGATTCTACTAGACGTCAATATTTTGGGTGCTATATTGACTTGTAGTAATGCACTATCATTTGGATAAGAAATTAAAACAATAATTGGCCTGATAACGAATTATAGGCCATGATTATAATATGCGTATTATATAAACGTCTGCATAACGTGCTTTTGATGAAACATTTTTTTCCCGTCATAATATAAAATAATTTTGTAGCGTTTTTTTTACAGAAAAATTGGTTAACAGTACATAAACACAACAATTTTTACAGGAAACAAGTACAATTAAAAGTTGTTTTCTCAGCTCTTTTATTACTATTGAAAGGTTTTTATAATTAGGCACTATACCGCGGTACGCAAGTGCTTTATTTTAGTATACTTTACTGATTAAAACACAATTAAGCTAGACATAATTTTTACTTTAAAGAGCCCGTGGAACAAAATTCATTCAAAGAAAAATTTTTATAGGCTATAATATATAATACAGAACGTAATGATTACAAAAATTATGAAAGTAACTATAATCTATTTCTCATAATATGTGTATTAATCATCATTTTACCACACGCATCGTCTTGAAACAGCATAAAAATGATTGGTATTCAAAAAAGGAGTTTTAGAAGTTTACCATTTTGTCAACTTAAATTCTCAAAATGCTTTCCTGAATCAGGTAAGATAGCTAAAGCTATTGGATTTTTACATGATACTAAAACGATTATCAATACTTTCTAACTACTCTATTTCCAAGATTTTATACGGATATGTAATGTAAGTGTGTCTAGCAGTAGTCTCCTCAGCTACTGTATCATGCTTGTTCAGTATCAAAAATCTAATTTCAGTAATCAGTATCTAAATCTAATTCAGTAAAAAAATCTAAGGATATTTTATTAAATAAAAACACAATAAGAATTAAAAGTGAAAAGACAATGCATTAGTAAAAGAAAATTCCATTACAGCTTGTTCCATTATACGGTTACTATTGTGCATTAAAGTACCTAAATTATTACGTAATAATGATATAATAAAATACAAGTAGTATCGATAGACCAAATATATAACGGCATGGTGTGTATTCGCGCCAAATCTCGATAAGTACGGTGTAATAATGGACTATTTAGGCCACGGATAGGCGTGACATAGGTATATAGGTGCAGAATTATGTCAGCCGGTGCTATAAATACTTTTTTTCTTGTATTCCATATGCCCTATAAGATATTAATACAAAAATTATTCTAGATATGCAAGACTTTTTTCTATTTATACGTTACAAGTAATTGCGCTTTTTATAGATGCAGATAAAGAAGATATACAGATATTTAAGAGCTTTGATAGCTATAATAAGACACAGGCTACAGCACAACAGATTTTTTCGTACAGTTATATGAGGAAATCTACGCAAATCGGTCACTTTTTGGGGTCGCGAAATGGCAAATTTTCAAAAAGCGAGTAAACCTTTCTAACTTACTTTATATTGTTCATTGTATCATAAAATGTACAAAAAGTCAGTGGAACATGAGAAAACTGCTTTGGGACACTGTTTTTTCGGCCCTTTAAATTTAACCAAAAATAGCCATTGTTCAGTGGCATGTACTTAATTTTCCGTGTGCACCTTTTGCCATTGAACAATGGCTATTTTTGGTTAAATTTAAAAGGCCGAAAAAACAGTGTCACAAAGCAGTTTTCTCATGTTCCACTGACTTTTTGTAAATTTTATGATATAATGAACAAGATTAACCAAGTTAGAAAGGTGTGCTCGCTTTTTGAAAATTTGCCATTTCGCGACCCCAAAAAGTGACCGATTTGCGTAGATTTCCTTATATATGCGGCTCAAAACACAACGCACAACGATATACAAGATTTTGCTCTTCATATGCATACAGATATACTAGCTATGCTAGCACGGACCATAATTGTGTGCTGGATCTGCTTGTTTACGATTACAATAAAAAGTTATGGTAATAACTAGCATACCGTTCAATTAAGTTCATTTTCCGATCATTTAAGTCAATTGCAAAATAATTTATCTGATTTAAAATTTCGTACTGTCAAATTATCATCATATTTCTTACCAAAGGAAAATTTGACAAATCTGAGCCGTAATATGTACTGTAATGTACACTATAATTTACCTTTTATAGTAGATTCGTGTGAATACTTTCGATCATGTACATTTGTCTCACCGCAAATTCATCGAAAACTTAGCGACAATTTTTACCATACACATTTTTCCCAGTATATAGGTATACAAATGCGTATGTTTTGCGTATGCTCTTGTGGGTCTCTAAACCATAGAGGCTCACATTGTTCTGAAAATAAGATCCGTATATCAGATCGATGCCAAGCTTCAATATTAAACTTGACATGTTTTGAACACAGTCGTTTCATTTGCACGTATTTTAGATTTCTAAGGGTTGTATGTATGCGCTTATTCTTCCCACGTTGTACTGTTGCTACAACGTAGGGACTCGGCGTCGTCTCATATTACCTTCCTTATATACATATAGGTGAATATATTTCTATGTTACGTGTCGCCCAAGACCGGAAGAAATTTCGATCAAAGTAATATGAAACGATACCCAAACATTGTGTATGCGCAAAAGTGATGCGGAAAGGAAGAAAGCTTTCAAGAAAGTGTCAAACGATTGGAATAATGAATGAATCGATCTTTTACGGCAGTCCATATCCATATAGTAGAAATCCATTCGTGTCCAAACATATTCAACTTTTGGAAAAAGTATCCGAAAGTATTAAAAATTCGTATCTATTAAGTTGTTGTTACAAGCAGTAAAAATTCAAATGCATATTATCGAATGATATGAAGTAAATACAATTTTCAAATGTCGTATGATCCAATATTTTCAATTTCGTACATATTCTCTGTAATGTATTTGCGTAAATAAAGCTTGCTCGCTGACGCGTCCGTTATCGTTGGCTCGAAGAAATTAACTCTTCTACGAAAAATATCAATTTTTCAATCCAAGAATGATTCAGATCAATCAAGAGTTCGCGCGATATTTTGACAAGGGTCTCAGCGGACTTCCGGGATAGCATATATAGAAAGCACAATGGAGCTCACTCTCGCGCGAGGAGATGATTCGTGATGGCTTTACTCTGAAACTGATCCTTTTTAATGTCCGCTCTGCTTTCGCGCGATTATACTCACTAATGCTGACATTACATATCCTGCCTGCGGAACTCGCGGAGCTCTGAATAAGCCAATTAGACGCAGGTAGGAGCAGCATACTATCCCGAAACAATAAGTGTCGCTGTCAAACCCAACCAAAATAAAAGCCATTCAGGCCCCGGCGAACCCGCTCAGCAACAACTCCACGATGGCCATCGCGTATGTGTGTGTTATTGATAAAAAGGTGGTACAAAAAAGTAGCAAAGGTCCTACTGAACGTATACCGAACGGAAGGATTGAGTACCGAGAAAAATCTTGCGATGGGAATAGCAATGAATGGTATTTGCACACGTTTCTTAATAGCTCAAATAAAAGCAGTGGTAAAGAAAATTTTCAGATAATAATTTTATAAGTACAAATATCTAAGATGACACGTGCTTAGTAAACTATATTGTGGTCTGCGACGTTTAAGGAATTGCTGTATTTACCAGATTTATACATACAGTCATGTCTTAATTTTGTTTGATTGTCAATCTTGTTGATAAGAAATCAAATCCGTCATTTCCGTAATTACGTTTACGTATTATGTGTCGACGAAGAAAACTGAAATCAGAGAATTGGAATTTTATTTCATCATCTGTAACTTCTCTAGGCAAACAAAAAAACATCGCTGCCAAATCATTGGCACTTAGCTTCCTCCTATTTCGCTAGTAGAAGATGATTGCATGGTTTCTAAAAAATCTGTACGGATGTATGATATTCCTTTAACGATTTGAGAGTTTAGATGCATGCACTCTATATGAGTCAATCAGGTTAAGGGGTAGAATATCAGTTAAAGGGGTAGAACCGAAAATTTGATTATAAATTTTTTTCTAGAAAGAAGCTGTATAGGGAAGGGGAGGGGGGATGGTTACCAAAAGGATAGGTATGCGGGGCTAAACGGGGAAAGTAAGGTAATTTTATTCTCTTGTAAATGCGTTATAGCTGTATTGTTTGTAACATTCAGATTATATGAAAAATGCCAAAAATAATTTTGCAAAATTCAGTGAACGGCCATAAAATGAGATTTAGCTAGCACAATTGAAACTAACTTTTTTTCCCGAATTCAGACTCCAAAAAAGGATATACATGCCAAATTTTGTAGAGATTCATAACCTGGATTCGATAATATTGCGGTACACATACACACACACACACACACACACACACACACACACACACACACACACACACACACACACACACACACACACACATCCATACGGACATTTTTTAAAAACACGTGATTCAAACTCCAAACACCTCTAAATACGTTTCTACGAAGTTTTAGCGAAAGTGAAAATTTTACTATTACAAAGCTTCCTCTAGGAGGAAGCAAAATTAATATTATAAGGAGTATATAGTAATTTTGAAATATTACGAGAGCCAACATAACACTATAGCTTTGTTCCAAAGTAACCCGGTTATAAGTAACATACTATTTCTTAAATGTCAATGGCGAATATTTGTTGTATTTATTTATAAACGTTTACAGTCACAATTGTAGAAACGTATCGTTATTCAAGAATTTTGTTTTAAATAAAATGTAAAATTTATTTCGTTTCATTTTACCATTCACCCAACAGGTCTAATTTGGTTTGGCGTTTGTCTAATCACCTCAGAACTTCGCACTTCAAACCTATCAGCGCAGCAGGTAGTATGGTAATTTCAGGGACTTCCGAACTTGAAGCTTGCCATTCGTACACGCACACCCACGCAATTCCTTGACTTATTACGACGCTTAAACTATCGTCGTGTCGACGCCATCTTCACGAAATTCGCTGATGCCATGACGCACGTACGCTGGCATTTGGCTCAAGGCACTCGTTTCTTGTGTTAATTGAAAAAAACTATGCTGATACTGCGAGCCCAGTTGCAGAAACGGCTTCAAAGGGATGTATTGCTGCGCTCGCGCCTTCTCCCTCTCTTTCAGTCACGCGCGGGAGATAGAGAACGTAAGGGAAGAAGAGGCGGCCTGCAACAACGATGTCGCGCGAATATAGAGTGTGGGTTGCATGTACGCGCCGGCAAAAACGAAATAATACCTCTCGCTCGAGTGCACGAGCGCGCGCCGCGCGCCTCCTTAATGGGACGCTTCGTTGCATTAAAAGCTATAGAGTGAAGAGCGCCAGATACCCCGAACACTGTAGCCTCACGTCAACTTCCAAATTGAGTAATTACGCCGGAGACGGCTGAATATGCGATATCGATCGAACGGGCGCGCGCTTCCGCGCGGCAAAGGGGAATCAGCGTGAATCTCGAAATTTCGAGTTTCTTTTGTGCGAGGCCGTTTTCATCTTTTTTTTTAACGCGTGAGATTCACTTTCGATTTTTACCATGGGATAACGAGCGCGTGCGTGTAACTACCGCGGAAGTGCTTTTGTTTTAATTTAGGGTTCTGACATTTTTCTCGAGAGTTTCGCCTTTTCGAGAAATAGTGCGACAAATGGATTTGACGAGCTTTTTGTGGTGAAACGGTGTATCGGTCTTTTTGTACTTTATTTATAGCTATGTCAATATATGTTAAAAATAGAAAAAAGTACAGAAAATCTTAATGCGTAGGTATCCTTTTAGAATCTTAATTGTGATGAATTTTTATCATAATTAGAAAAACAAAGTTTGAATGTAATTTGTAATGATATTATTTCGTATCATATGGCGAGTTTTATTACCTTTATTACAACTCATTACAAACATCAAACATCTGAACTTTATTTGATTATATACTGCATGTATAATACACTCTTGCATTTGCAGAAACTTTTATTTGTAACAGTTTAGTAGTCTTATTTGTACAACATAAAACTGTCCACACGCAGTTTGAAAAGTTTTAGCTTTCAATGATCTGTAAGGCAATATTGAATACCTATATTAGAATTGTAGAAAATTTATGTAATTTTTACAAAGATTTCTTTGAAGGCTTATGCTATTAATTTAGATTCCATTTTTTGGAGGAATGAATCTGAATTCATAACTCTTGCTGATTATAAAAGTATTTCCATAAACAATAACAACAACAAATGAACGTCAATGATATCCAAAATAGTGGTATACTGTATGATGTCCTTATTTTGTATTTTCCATATATGTTCCTTTTTATCTATTTCAATTTCTATCAACGAGATCAAACTCGACATCTGAATAATCACTGCTTACTTAAAAAGCAAAACCCTCAATCTTTCTAAAAACCACGGGTGGGCTGTTTAAAAAACGATGACATTTCGAACTAGTGCAACTCAAAACTGAAGTCTTCTTCCCTGCGAGGCTGCAGCCAAAAACTTGTACATTACAGATCGGAAAACAAACGCGTATAGCTTGTTGAATAAAGAGAATCCCTACGCAAGAAATGCGTCAACAACGGCAGTACAATGGTAGGATGCGCGCAGGATGCAACTTTTATGCACGTAGGGTGTATCCGGGCATGATTCGACGTGTCACTGCATACATTATCTTCTCGAACCCGGGCGCACGACTGGTCTAGGAAAAGGGAGTAGAGGGTATGGGTATATGTGTGTACATGCATATATATATATATATATATATGTATGTATATGTATAGTATAGGTATAGCGAGAGCCCGAAGAAATAGAGAAACGCGAGAGAGCGAAAAAGCGAGCGCGCACGGTCTGTGACTCCCGTGAAAGAGAGACGAAGAGATGAAAGCCCGAGTGGAAGAGAAAGGGCGAAAGAGAGATAGAGTGGTGCACGCTGTCGAGCGGGAGCGGAGGAAGGGAGAGACAGAGAAAAAATAAGCGCGCTTGCGTGACGAAGACAGACGCGCAGGCACACACACACACGTACACATACAGGGGTGGAAGAAGAGAGACGGGGTATATATAAAAGAGAAAATTTTTCTCTGCCTTCTGATTGGCGGTTGCCGTGGCAACACACCACCCAGGCACCTCGCGCGCTCACTCTCGCGGTCTCTAATTATTTCCAGACACTGAGAATCGAACGAGCCAAGTCCCAGCTTCCATAGCCACCCCGGGACTCTACACGTCTGTGTGTGTTCGCTGCACTTCGTACATATACAAAGACGCGCATACTTGCATCGCCTTACCTTCCGTTGTACACATGCGCCTCACGCTTTTTTTTCGCCTGTATTATTACACCTCTCCTATATGTATTCCGCTCACCTTCTCCCCCCTCTCCCTCCCTTCGCACCCTTTGCAGCCCTTTCTTTTATTTAACGCGTCTGCGTCTGTGTGTGGGTGTGTGGAAGTGGGGGAGAGAACCAGAGGCGGTGTGTATGTGTGTGAGTGTGTGTATGCAGGAAAAGAAAGAGTGAGAGAGAAAGAAAGAGAGAGAGAGAGAGAGAGAGAGAGGTGCTGCGGTCGTGGGAGGGATTGGTTTACTCTTTATTACAAATATATGCTGTATACGGAGGAGCCGAGAAGCCGAGAAGGGAGGCACGTTCGATTACGAAGGGACAAATGCACGTAGCGAGAGCGTTGTGGGAATCATGTCTGCACCGATTTGCATATTCACGCGTATATATATATATACATATACACACACACACACACACACATATATATATACATATATATATACATGCATGGAATCGCTGGGGGGGGGGGTGAACACGCAGGAGGATACGCGTATAAGTGCGGGAATGCATTTGATTGATTTTAATATTTGCGCTTGGCTGCTGATGCGACGTCTTTGTACGTAACCTAAGACCCGTCAGAGATAGCGAGCGACAGAGTCTGAAGGGTGTGATTTCCAATTAGGCGTCGCGAGAATTCGAGGAGGATATTATTTTTGAGGTGATATTGATGACACTGCCCGCGCCCAAGACTCATTTATATTGCGATCCTGCGCCATCCTCGTTTTCCAAGACTTTTTAAGGGCTTCGAGACTTCGAGGTTGGATAATAATATTATAGTTGTCTGTTGGTCTTTATAACTGAACTAAAAGTGAGTTGATGCATTTTACATTCATGAGTTATGAATTCCGAAGTTCTCGAGGATTAAATTATAGTCAAGATCTGTTTTTAATTTTAAATTTTTGTATATGAATCAGCGTTATTAATTATTTTATTCGCAACAAGCTTTATACGCACTCTTTTGGGGTGGAAGAAATGAAACATCTTGATATTCTGAAACATTTTTGTATCTTTTTTCAAATGTTAATATACATTTTTATTCAGCTCAAAAATGTTTATAAAACGTTTCTTCTTGGTTATAAACTATATGCGAACTTCTTGGTTATAAACTATATGCAAATACTTTATAATATAAATAGCGCTGCAGTTGAAATGTAAAGATACAAGTGATTCTTTTTGTATTAGTATTTTCTTAAGGGCTGAGAGTATTATTTTATCCTTGATGAAGCTGAATAAAAAGCAATTCATGATTGAGGTACTGCTTGTTAGTGATGTTCTAAAATTTGTGTTGCAATTTATATGAACTGACGTAACGATATCCCTACAAGCAGATCATCAGTGCAGCTCAACTAATTACTAATTATAATAATGAACTCGAGTAACTCAAAAAAAAAAAAAAAAAAATCACAGAACACAATTATATTATATTCTCACAGTATATACCTCTGGCCTCAGTTCTAAAACTCGACGCCCTCCTCTTTTCTAAGTAGTACGAAAATTCTTCCACTCTCCCTCCCTCTTAAGCTGGTAAAAATTTAAGGCTAAAAAGTTCTCTGTATGTGTTACACGTTGCAAGCGACGGAGACAAACGTCGCCGCGCAGTGAATATCTTTGCGCATTCGCGAGAGTTATTATACGCTTTCAGAGAGGGGGAGTGAGAAAAGAAAAGGCTGCATGTGCGGAAAAAATAGAGTAGTAACAATACCACGCCACAATAATGAGCATTTTCAGAGTTTAACGACGCGCGCTGCCAGGGCGACGGCCATTATGCGTTTTTCGCCTAGAAACACTGTGCACACTGCATGCACGCCCTGTGCACAATGCACATGTGAATGTATGCGAATGCATATACGACGCGCTCTGGTCGACGTGGTGATTAAGCGCCTGAATGCTCGCTGGCGGCCAATTTTTCGAAGATGATGAAAAAGTAACGCAAGCTTCGTTTCAGTATTATAATTTGAATTTTTTCAGTTTTGCTCATGCTTGACGACCGTTAATGGTAACTTATCATATCCTAGATGAAATGCTAAATGTAATATGAATATTACCTGAAAAAGGCAATCATAATCTTGGTTAATATAAGAAGTATGAAAAAATGCTAAGATACAACTGAAATAATGCTAAAGGCTCGTATGAATCGTGATTTGTAAAAGTAATACATCCCAAAAAGAGCATAGCATAATAAGTATTGTGCTGTAGATCTCAAAATCAACAGATTAGCTTCTATAGGAAAAAGTAGGCTTGACCACCGTATTGTGAAAAGGATGAAAAGAAAAACTCCCGCGTGATCACACAAATAATACCTAAACATTGGCGTTATTGTGGTTCAAGGAGGGTCCCATATTTTCCAGCTTACTCATATAAACACGGCAAGTTTTTCAGCCTCCCAAATATCATTCATAAGCACGTCAAGATTCCAAATCACACTTCATATATCTGCGGTACTCAAGAATAGAAATCCAAAAAAGACCCAAACAGCGAAATCCGGTCGAACATCTTAAACCATCGATCTCATAAGCGCGTGGATATAAGAATGCGACATTCATTGGAATCGCGCCTTCTTTTTTCGATTGCTTTCTTCTTCTCCCAGGCATTTACAAATAGAACACCTATACACACATGTATACAGAAACCAAATCGCATTAAAGCTGTACAGCACAGCTACGCTGCAGTGAGCGCACGACACGTCACGATTTATTATCGATACTCTTGCGTTCTTCAAAAAAAGGCACAATATGTCCCTGCTGCAGCTTCATGTGAAAAAACACGGAGCCCTGAGAATACACGTGGATCGAGAGGTCATCAAGGAAGCGTGTATATAAAAATGTCAGGTATATGTCGAAAAACCGTTCAAATTTCAGAGCCTCCATGTGCTTGCGTGTACGAATCTATCCTTAGAATACACACGACTTGTTTCTCTTTTCTATTCTCGCTCCTTCGTTCTGGCAAATTCAAAGAGTGAGTGAGGAAAAGAGAGAGAGAGAGAGAGAGAGAGAGAGAGAGAGAGACGTAAAAAAGCATGACGTGTGACGAGTCCCGGACGCTCGCGCGTTTTTGTTGTCAGGCCTTCTTTGCCCCTCCTCTCCCCCCTCTCTCTCTCTCTCTCTCTCTCTCTCTCTCTTACTCTCTCGAATTTCAAAACTCGATTCTCGGGACTAATTAGCTTGGACATTCGGTCGAGCGAGGGAGAGTAGTAGAGGGGCGCAGAATTTTTGTTTGGCCGTGCCTATACCAACCTATACACGATGGAGGAAGGATCAGCGGCAGCGGTTTTCGCACAGTGCTCGATCTTTCACACCTTCCTCCTGCTCCTTTTTTCTTCCTCTTCGTGTTTTCGATGCCCTTTTTTTACGTATCAGCTTATACCATGATCGGTGGATATAAATTTCCATTTGCCTTTTTTCCACCCTAAACAAAACTTATTTTTCTTTCTGACACTCACACTTCCTATTCGTTTACGAAGATGCGAAAATTTCTTAACGAAAACGAAGCGTGCCGCTTTTCATCAAAGAGTTAAAGCCAGACTTGAATTTCACTAAACCACGAAAGTGTGGCACGTAAAGCCTTGTTTGTGCTTAAATTAAACTACTAATTTCATGGAAGACGAGATTCACCTGTACGCGAATTGTTACTTCGTTGTGACTTCAGGAAAGCGCGCAAGTATAGCGAGTCACCTAACCATGAACTTCAAATTTCATTTCTAGCGCAAGTCATGTTACCGTTTTGATATTGAATTTCCTGTAAGTGTCTGCCTTGCCATTCCTGCGGAAAATTTATACGGCAGCCTCGGGAATGTCTCCAGCTTGCCGGCATACACCGCGAAAATGGGAAAAAGGGAATTTACGCGAGATGGGTACTTTCCACGACAAATAAAATTGATGTTATTTTTTGCTAAAGTGGTTGCATTATACATATCTAGTTACGAGCATAGTGGTCACTTTATCGAAATTATACTGAAAAGATACTTCTACGTCATTTTTGACTCGAACGTTACTCTACATAAAACAACATTATGCCTTTTTTTGTTGTTTCTGCGTTTATAAGGGTGAAATTTTTGTAAATAATATTGAAACTTGTTCTAATTGTTCTAAAAGTTATCTCTATCTCAATACTTATACAAGATGGAATAATATAAAAGCATATGCATGAACCGTAAAAATCTTGATACATCATCGCTTTTTCAATATTTTTAATATTGATTAAAGATTGTTAATATACAAATTCATGCTTCATTAAAATAATAAGAAACAATAAAATAAAAATTAATTTTCAAAAAAACTATAATACACGAAGAGAAAGAGTTATAACGCGATATAACGTATATTTAAAACAGCTGCTCTCGACTACCGAGACTCCGCGATCCGACGGACAGCGACCGTAAAAGGTTCCGTCGCACCAGTGCTAAAGTCTAAAATGCCTTCAATAATGGAAGTTTCTAAAGTTTTTAGCTAAAATGCAATATCTTAACGATAATACCTTATTAAATGTATAAATATATGGAACAAATAAATTGTTATGGTTATTTAATATAGTCATTATTAATTGAAAAAAAATTAATAATATATAATATTTTAGAAATCACAACACTCACGGTTTGCTGTTGTACACACTTATTATTGGACGTGATTCATTTTACAGCTTTTTAATACTTTTTGATGAATGTTAAAATGTGTATTAAACATAACATATATAATAAATTGATACTAATTAGGTAAACATTCTAATTTTGAAAGATTGTTAATCATTTTTAGATTATTTTTATGTATTTGATTCAAAAATATATGTTTTATGAAACGAGCGAAGTGAGCGAATATTGTGCTCTATTATTTATTTGCCACATAACGTATAAATATAGCTGTACCTCAATGCAAAAAATTGATGTAATATATATATATATATATATATATATATATTATATATATATTTATATATATATATATATCTATATATATATATATATATATATATATATAGTTCTTGTGATAGCACATCACCATGATTTATTTCGTGTTAAATAAATACCCTTTGTTGAAATAATTTAAGTAATAAAAAATAAAAAATAAAATTATTCGATCCTTTATAACGTTTGATGTAATCTGTCTTATATAAGTAGGAAATAATTGTAGAATACCTATAAGTTAACCCTTTTTCAGAATTTTAAAACAATTAAAAGTTGTTTACTGAAGTAATCATTCCGGACATGAAAGGAACTATATCAAGTTTTTCTCGAAAAATAAGCAATCAAATTCCTATCAAAAAATAGTAATCTTCAAAGGTTGTAAAGACTTCAAAAACGCGATTTTATTGGTTCTATAGCGACTTTCGTGTTAAACGGCGCCAAAAGTTTACATTTTGTGTTAATATGTATAATCTTCGATGTTTTGTTAAAAGCTTACGTTGCTGCATGAGCACATAAAGAATATCATTTGAATGAAGTATACATGAATTACACATAAAACTTGTCATCAATCAACTTACTTTAGTTTTGTAATGTATCTCTTCACAATTCTCGCGTTTTCGCATTAACAGTATGGGGATTTAAGTATCCGTTTATCGATGAGTAGAGAATATTTAAAAATTATCAGTGGGCAATAATCATTATTGCCTGCTGTTCTAAACTTCGTGCAATTGTCACAAAAAAGTGCTCATTTTTTACTTGTACCGCAAACTTCACACTTGCTAAAAAAAAAGTCCACTTACGCGCTTGATACACGTATACTATATTTTTCAATTATACTGTATTTTGCTTCTAAATTGAAACATAGTTCTAATGCTTTTCCAAAAACTTTAGAAATTGTGATTACAAAGCATTTCTTTGTTAGGAGAAAGTATGTTGCAAATGTAATTTGAAAATGTATAGTATCTGGGTATCTGGTTAGCAAACATTAAGAAGTAACGTTATTTCTTACAGGAGGTAGTGAAAATATGCAACTTTTACTAAGAAGGTCTTGCAATTGTAACATTTTTGAGTTCGGAGAACCAAATTACAAACTTATTGTAAAGGAAGACTCGTCGTGATTTATATTTTAGAAAAGACTTTATTGATCTGACTAAAGTACATCCGCTCCATTTGCAAGTTCTCGCGCTACTCCCGAGCAAACGTGTCCAGGATTTCGTTCCCAACACCAAAAAACAAAGAAACTCTCGTTTCGTCTAGCAACGCATTTCACTCCCCGGCAACCCACGCGCCAAATCGTCAATACAGAGCTCGAATCGAACATTCTTTGGAATCTCGATCGGATCAAAGTTGTTCTTCTCGCTCGAGACGGCCGACCACGAAATAACCTGTTTATTTCGCGCCGTTGCAGCGCGGCCCAACAGGAGGTTATGTGCTGCGAATCTATTATAATTATCGCGATAATTCACGAGCCGATCCGCCAGAGTGAGCACATCGACAAGAATCCTGTATTCTTTCGATCTCGTATCGGCCCCAGAGACACTATTTCTCTCTGATGGACACGAGGCGACTAGCCACGAAAGAGACACATCTTTCCTTCGTGCTAGGGCATCGCGAATCCTCGCACGAACTTAACATTAGAATTAAAATAGACCTTGCATACGAAGCCGCTACAACACATGTTATACTTCTTAACTTCTACACTTATTTTCAAAGGTTTTAAGACCAAATGTATGTTAATAATATATTATGATACAAGTGGCACATAGCTCTTTACATGCACGTATACTACCGATAGGCGTGACATACGTAGTGTTTTATAAAAAATGTCCATATATTTTCATACAGGTAGATACGCGTCTCTGCACGTGTGTGTGCGCGTGTAGGGGTTTCGACAATGTCCTATTCAGCTTGGATATATTCTTAGAGTAATTTTTTTTTTCTAATTTGAAATTCTCTTTGCTTTCCCCTAGAGAAGCTTTGTAATATGAATTTTTAGAGTTATAGTATCAGAGCGAATAAGAAATGTGCTTTGAGGTATTTAAAGGCGAAATATGTATTAAAAAATATGTCCGTGGTGGTGTCAGTTAACCCATACATCTTAGTTACTATATTCAACAGATTATAATGCATCAAAAATATAATTATTATGTTTTATACTCTAAAAAAAATTAGTATTCATGAAAATAAGTGAAATCGTATAGAATGCTTGGTCCGATAGCTTGTCGAACACTTGTCCCCAAAGATTCTGTAACGTCATTCTCACACCTACTCGATAGGTTCATATAGCTATATACAACTATAGGGCGTACCAAAACATTCTGTATATATGATGCATCCACACGTATTTTCCTTTATTTGATTGAAATTTTTCTGTGAGTAAGGTCCGCATACAAAACATCGCCATACAAAAGTTTCCGTAGTTCCGTCGCCGCTGCCAGCGCCGAGTCTAAATATTATCAGAAGCAGATGTTTGGAGCTGTCGATGATCCTTCAGTGCCTTGACAAGACTTTTAACATAGGTGTGAAAATTCGATGCTAGTTTTTCTTTGATGGGTTTGGCCACCAGGTAGGCGATGCTTTTTTGGCCGTACACGTTTTTATTGTGCAGTATATATAAAAAAGCCAGTTGAATTTCAGACGTATAAAAATAGTTGTATGAACAACAAAGATTTTAAAAGTTTATGATTACTACTTTCCAAGATAGAACTTTAACTGATTTTTCAATGTTTTATTTTGATGAAACTAATTATACGCAGTTCCTCTATATTAAATTTAACACATTTAATTTGTTTTGACTCTTATTTTCTACATTAAGGTAAATTAAAAAAATATAACACTCGATTATTAAATTGATAAATTGTTGCATAAGACAAATGAAAAACGTATTTTTTCACTTGCAAAAAAAGTAAAGCGTTATGATTACATAAAAGGCAATATCACACCATTCTAGTGTTCAATAAAGAGAATATTTCTGTAATTATAAGATCGCATATAAAAACAGTTGAATAAGCTATACAGCTTAAAAATATGACTTGCAATAAATGCATTATAAAGTTTTTTTACTGTTATAATTAAAGTTACGCTAAAAGTAATTTTCTCTGATAAAGTTATTACTTACTACATGAGAAAAAGTTCTTCAAATAAATAAGTATGATCGACTGTTGTCGGGAATGAAACCGCACTTTCGAAACTGACTTGCTGCTGCAACTGGCCCGAGTAGTTCCCTAAAGGAAAAAAAATACAGTAGACCAACATTCTAAGATGCCGGTCCTGGCCCCAAAGTCGTCGCAACCAGTCAGAATCCAGAACCATGCTCTCGCGGTTAATAAGTGCAATTCTGGTAACACCTTGGCTCACATAGTCATATTAACAATACGGAAAATTTCAATATTCTATATAGTATAGTATAGCAGCATGGTGTACTCCCCCTGATATGCTCCATCATCCCTCTCTTACTCCTTTTTCACTAGCCGTGCCTGTGCCATGTTTTTTTATGGTACAAATCATTACAAGCAAAATGTGAAAAAAAACGTAAACAAAGAGGCAGGGGCGTGACTCACGCGCAGTCAAGATGGCCGTGTACCCGGGCGACGCGACGGGGCGGGAGCGGTAGTGCAGCGTCGGAGCCGTTTCTCTCATATTCTCGCGCGCGCCTCTTGTCCTCTCTCCCCCCTTAATTAATGCAAAAAAGCGTCGCGCGCGCGCGCCATGGAAGGCGTGTATATGATCTTGGTGCACAGGCATACAGCGCATAGAAGGGGGAGAAGGTGGTAACGCGAGAAGAGCAATTTTTTCGCTCTGCGAAATGCCGAAAGGAGCCTATGCTCATGATGATATTATGCCGTTCGACTGTATAGAATTTTTGGCATGTTTGTGGAGCAGGTATTATATCGGCCTATACTCATTATGCTTCCTTATTTTTTTAGGTGGAAGGGAAGATGAATTTTCACAGTCGTCATAGCTTCGAAACGCCTTATCTGACTTATCTCTATGCGACTACTTTTTTGAAATCGTGAATATTGATATAGGTATTCGTAATAAGAAGACTTTTCTAATGCTCCTAATCATATCTAATTTATCAAGGCAATATCTAGTGCACAGATAAATAACAAAAATTTTACTAATTTATTATATAGCAAAAAAGTCGAGCCAGGGTGCAGTCATTTGGCTGTATGTACGTATCGAAACGAGAAGGTGGGGGCATGTCGCAAAGTCAGTTGCGCAAAAATCAGCATGGCAGCAGGTACAGCACACGAGATGGCGGCCGGGAGGGTGAGCACCCGCCCGGCCGCGGTCGCGATGGGAAAATCCAATTATCAAATTTAAATATCAAATCGCACTCGATTTCTGGGCTCGCGCACTGGCGGAGGCACACGGGAGAGTGAGAGAGAGAGAGAGAGAGGAAAAGAGAGAGAGAGAGAGAGAAAATGAAGCAGGGAAATCCCGACTAAATAACGGAGCTAACGAGCCGAATTACGCCGCGTGATTCGCCCTGCGAATGCGACTTTCGACGTGGCCGTAGGGAGTGCGGCCTTTGAAAATTTGCATGACACTTTCGTTATCTCCGTCTCGCTCTCACGCAGCCGGTTCATGCAAGAAAGCCGCCGCTGCTGTCGCTTGCATACACTCCCCCCCCCCTCTCTCTCTCCAGCCGAGGATTTATTATTCAAATGTCGATAATAAGGCGAACGTTCACTTATATATAGCTCGGCTTCTACTCCGCTACGAATTGCAGAGCACATTGGCGAGAAAATTTCATTCCACGCGTTGCTTTCTTTGCAGAGAAGAATAACTACTGATTGTCACTTCTTCAGTTCTTCGACGCAGATGTAAATGTCTAACCATTCATATTTTGTCCGGTGAATTTAACGTTATTGTAGTGATCGTTATTATCTGGATTTATATTCGCCTATCGGTTGGTTTAGTCAGAGTAGTGTAAAACATTTATCAACAATAGCTGATGCGACTTCTGAGGATAAATATGTACTTGGAGATATTATAAAGAGTTTTGGTCAATTATACAATATAATAGTTGAGAAAATCATAATCATATTTTCGTCTTCGAAAACTTTTTAACCTCGTTATCGTATTCGATTTATTAACGAGTCGACGAAGATCAGTATAATGGGTGCGTACATCTCGCGTCAACAGCGGAAGATAAACTACGACAAAAAACACTGCCAAAGCCATTCAATTAGTAAAGTGGATGCATATTATTCTCTCGACAATCATCAAGATGCGCGAAAGGGGTATACGACGGGAGCGAGTGAAAAAAGCTCGCGCATGCAACGCGCCAAAAGAACAAAAATCTCGCAAGTGCGCTTCAAAATTCGTCTGAAGGGTCTGGGAATCCCGTCTCGTTCTCCACTTTTTCTTTCACCCTCTTCGCGCCGATTCGTTTTCTTTCGCAGTAGTAGTGCTTGCCGCCTCTCTCTTTCTATCTCTCTTTCCCTTATAGCCCAATGCGAGCATGCCTCGCGCTATAATCTATTTCTAGGGGTGTGCGTGTATACCCGCCAGAAGTGTATACGGCGAGAGACCGGCAGCGAGGCACTACGGGAAAAAGGTATATATATATACGTATATAGACGAGGACTTTCGAGCCATATCCGGAACGGGCTGTGAAACCATTAGTAGAAAAATGTTTTTCAAAGGGGCCCCTCAGTGGAATGAAAGTACCGGCAATGCACCAGTACAGACACACGCGCTATGCGCGCACGTGTGAAAGCTCCCCTTTTAAGTTGCCTGGCAGAGGAGGTGGCTTCTGCGCGCGTTGAATACTCGGACAGACACAGAAGTGATATAAATGACTTACGCATTCCGATTGGGAGACTTAATGACAAAATGGCGACGCTACGCCCTGCGGCGCAACAAGCCTGACATGGAGAACGCGGGCTGACACTGTAAAAGCTTCACGAGACGCTCGAGCTTACAAGCGATATGGATTAATACGGAAGCTTTGTTGGAACTCGACGTCAGCTTTTTCATTTGTGAAAAAGTCACTTTGTTAATGTGTTTTTACCTTTTCACAATTGTAATGCCTTCTTTAGACGTCGCATCGCGACGATAGCGTGTCACATATTATGTTAAGTAATGAAAGTGCGTGTGACGAAGATTTTTAGTAATTCGTTCGCTTATACGCTGTTTTGGCTCGATGCGGGAAAGATTAATGAACGAAAAGTTACTTTCTTATCTTGACTCAATCTGTATAAGAGCGATATTAAAATAATGATCCTTGATACCAGCTAGGGATATAATATGTATGATTGAAACTGTTCCGAAAATTGTCCTTGATGTCTGTTAGGAGACAAAAACTACTGGGCGTTATATTACCATTTCGCGTTAGTATCATTCCATATAATATATCAGTTAAAAAAACGTGTGGCTTTTTCTTATGTTTCATTATATTGATCGAGAAAAAATTGCAATATGTTTCACAATAGGATTCTATTCGTATTTCAGAAGGGATTTCAATGGGACCAAAGTAAACATATTCACAATTAATGGTCAAAGAAAGTAAACATCAACTATTCTACTTCATCTGAAAATAGGTATCGTTTCGCAAAGACCTTGTCACCGATGATTGCAATGATAATACTGGATACTGAAATAAGAATAAAGAGAAGAGTGATTCGATACCATCACCTCCCCCAACTCGTCCTCCAAAGTATTTACTTTGGAGTCATATGGCAATAAACAATACCAACCATAAATTAAATAAAGGGGTTGAGACGCCCCAATCACAATGTCCATGCGCGTATTATATAAGGCCAAGGGACGCGAGGGAGTCGGGTGATCCTTTCTTCTCGTGTATAAGATGGCGGTACCCACACCATGCGCACCCACGCGCTCCCGAAAGCGATACGTTATATACACACGTGCCGACGCAATGGCGTTGTGGCGCCGGAGTGAGCTATGAACTTGAACGCCGCCGCCGTGTGCTCACTAAAAAAAGGGTTGATGAAGAAGACGACGTCACCAGTATAGGGACGATGTAAAAAAAAGAGCTTGGAGAAAAGACGACCTTACGGTCTTGTGCCTCTATACACTTAGTTTGGACTCGACAGAGCGTAACGAGTCGATATTATGATACACTCTCTCGCCTACTGCAGCAGTTCTCTTTTTGCTTCGTGTTTTAATTGCGATGATTCTACAGCCATGGCGGATATTTCTTTTACACTTGATGAAGGACTTTCTTTGGTGGGTAGAATATTGTAGAGAATTCCGGCGTTGTTAAGGGGCCTCCACACCAATATATATGCCATATATATATAGATATAATGGCTGGGCAAAACCGGGGTGATTTTGCGCCATTAAATCTTAAAAAAGAGGCATTTCTCAGCGAGGAAAAAATACGGACATGTTCCTTGGCCCAAGGAAAGAGCGCCGAAGCGAGCTTATGTCGTTGGATTTATTTAATTTTGTATAAAAAATCTACGAAATTCAAACAAATTTTTTCGGCATGAGCTGTCGAAAACATTTGAATATGACAGAATCGGATGCGCATAACCCTTCTTTTTACTTTGAATAATTTGTATTAGTAATTTTAAACACATTTTTTCTAGTTCAAATACGATATTAATCTATTTATGTGTTTGTATTAAATTTACTTTATCCTCATTTTCGCTTTTCTTGAATAAGATTTCCGTTGACTCCAAAATGGTTTTTTTCTGTTACAGTGTCGTTTTCGAAAGGGTACATTTGTAAACATTTTTTTTATGTTGGTATACTTGTCGTAAGATGTTTTATAAATA
Source organism: Pteromalus puparum (assembly GCA_012977825.3). NCBI lineage: Eukaryota > Metazoa > Arthropoda > Insecta > Hymenoptera > Pteromalidae > Pteromalus > Pteromalus puparum. The sequence goes on from CM053170.1 coordinate 67,698,442, forward strand.
TAAAATAAATAAAATTGATGAAACCTTTTTTTCTGAAAGCTCGATCATTAGAAGTAAAAAGCAGGGTTATGCGCATCCGATTCTGTCATATTCAAATGTTTTCGACAGCTCATGCCGGAAAAATTTGTTTGAATTTCGTAGATTTTTTATAAAAAATTAAATAAATCCAACGACATAAGCTCGCTTCGGCGCTCTTTCCTTGGGCCAAGGAACATGTCCGTATTTTTTTCCCCGCTGAGAAATGCCTATTTTTTAAGATTTAATGGCGCAAAATCACCCCGGTTTTGCCCAGTCATTATATCTATATATATATGGCATATATATTGGTGTGGAGGCCCCTTAATGATTTTTTTTTTCGTGACCTGGCTCCTCATTTCTTTTAAATTTAATTATATATTCTAAAATATATATAATATAGAGCTCTAACGTAAAAATTACAACTTTGGTGTATAATTTTTTGAAGCTCGTTGTATGAAACATTGTTCGCTAGACTAGACCGGTGCTAAAGTAGTTTTCGTACAATGAATAGTCATGTATCTATTGTATTAGATCAATTGTAACATATAACTATTCACATAGGTGCAATTGTAATTTATTCATGCAATATTTCAAGAAAAGCAATAAAAATAAATAAATTAAACGTTAGTATTGAGGTTTGATTAATCGGATTGATTAAAATTTCCAGATAATCAAGAGTTATGGAAATCATGACGCGTATAACGCGCATATTTTAATCTACGAGAGTTCACATTCAACTTGACATTTCAATTAAAGCAGTAATTTGACGGCAAAACAGTATACAACACTGTACAGAAACAAGTACAATTATAATATGAAAAATACGTGCAATCGTAGAAACGATCGTTTTTCGTTGAAATTTCACCCTCCTGCAATGAGAGCGCATACACAATCACGAGTCACACGTTCAATGCGTTTTTCAACGCGGGAAAATAATGACGAGGGCTAAACATATGCGCATAAATCCATTATTAAAATTCGAGCTAGGGCTTTGTGTCGCGCCGCTATACGGAGCGCACCGGCGACATTTTTTTCATCCCCGCATCAGACGTATGCCTGACCCTTGCCTAACGTTATAACACGATCGCGTGCAAATGTAAGCTCGCTCTCGGCGTACATATGGAGTCTCCGTGTACTGTCTGGAATCCGAGAAGTGCGACATTAAGCATTTTTTTCTTTTCTGTTCCTCCCTTTCGATTCCGCGGTATCCATATGCTCTTAAAATTCTGCAACGACAACTGTATCAACGCTTTCGAGGCGAAAAAGCTTTTTGCGATGTATATGCGCACTCGTCTTTATGTATATGCATATTGCATACTGTATAGTGCAGATCATACTCGACATCGAAACCCTTGAGGTTCTGCGAATGTCTACCGTTGCTTGTGTGCGTTTTTGTATTGCGTTGAATGCATGTGATTAAAAAACGCGACTGTGAATATTCAACGAATTCATTCTGGGACCTTATATCTATATTATTTTGTTGTTTTATTGTGCAACTCATCTATTTATTTAGTCACCGAGTTGTCGCCATCGTGCAGTCTTGTGTTTTGACTTCCTCTGAATTTTGAGTTTACTAATTGCGAATGGATTGAAAATATGTTGCCGAAGCAAAGGCATTGTACACGAGCAACAATGAAAAAAAATCTCTTTTCTTTGTTATACGAAACATTGATGCATCACGACGAATGATACCACACGTTGTAATACACAGCAGTGCTTTGGAAGCCATAAAGCAACCCTCAACAATTTCATCCCTCAATTCAAGCTGATCTGTGGGAAGATGAAGAAAGTGGTAAAGCCTCGCGTCTCTTTTCATTCTCTAGTCACCCCTGGATGTAGCTACAGAACGAACAATTTTCCTTGGGCCACTAGCCGTATTCCCGCTCGAACGCGCCAACAAAGCCCGTCTTCTGTCACTGACAAGCATTCAGCACGTCGCGATGGACAGATATATGTATAAAGGTGTATACAAGCTCGGGTCCACCCGCACAGCATTGGAAAGTCGCCGAGGAGCAGCCTGAGGGAAGCGAGTGAATTTTTCGACCCTCTCTCTCTCTCTCTGCGCGCGATTTTTCCACAATGGCTCGTAGACGCGGTCGCGAAACGACTTTTTTGCGGACCTTTAGCGTTATTGGATAGCAGCGGGGGAAATGGAGGATAAGTCCGAAGAGGAGGACAAGAAGCGAGACATAATATAGAAGCAGATGCTGTTCTTTCTGCTTCTGGCAGCTCGCTGCTCTTGAAGAAATTACCGATAGAGATTTGAGCAATTTTCCAAATGGACCCTTTATTCGTGTGCAAGCGGTCGGTCAATTATTTTAACGCTGCGCTCTCGTGGACATAATATCAAGAAAATATGACTGTTGGCTTATCTGTGACTGTGAAAATTTTTGGATATTAAAACATATTCTATCGTCGTTTTTTTTTTTAGTTTCGTTGCGAATGAGTAATTATGATTGATATTGATGTTATTTGGTTGATGCATTTTTTGTTATTTTGTTAAACTACTATGTGATTCACGTTAAGAAAACTTGTAATCTCTTTCAAACAGAAATATATACAAAGCTTTCATGAACATTGGACAATATAGATCTGATCGTAAAAACATTTTCCCATATACAATTCAATCTATTTTCTACATTTGAAGTACAAAAATCTTCATATCAATAGTGTATTCGTAAATATGATGTGATTCAAGAAGTGATAAGCGATAGTGAAAGAAGCTTTATTATTCTGGTCAATAAATTGGTAGCGGATTTTGATGCAACTTCGTCATAATTATTGTCAGCTTATGGACCTCTGAAGAACCAGGCAAACGATGACAATAATTACTCGAAACTTGATGAATCGATGGTTCACTTCAAATGATTTCTCAACGCACGCCTCCGCATCTGTTTGTTCGACTCACTCGATTTTGTCATCTTTCATCCCATTTCAAAGTTCCCGTTAAATAACGTCATCCAGCTTAACTCGGCGGCGAGCAACAGCGCATGAGGGAGCAATCAAGCCAAAGTTTAAAGATCTTTGAATTAGTAGCCTTGAAACTCGATTTTCCGTTCGGGCGAAGAGAAAAAAGATGAACCCCTATATAGTACAGAGAAAAAGTCTATCAGTGAGTTTCTCCCCCATGGAGAAAGGAGTGCGAGGCGAATCTATAAGACAGAGAAGAAACAGCGAGTATAGAGCAAAAGCGCGCCCAGGCAAGCGGGAGGACACGATCGTAATGGCTTTACTGTTTGCAGCCAGAGGGGCATACACGGCCATTTTCTAGCAGGAGTTAGCTCGTTAAACGTTAAACGTAATTACGTCACTTCGTCGGGAGCCGCGTGCGCCACGTGCCCCTCGTAAACGCGTTTATACACAGTCGAGCAAAGGGCGGGCCGGCTGCTGCTGCTGACGGCGGTTCTTTGTAAAGGGCCTCGGGCGCGCTCAGCTCTACTTTCATTGGATGCTTTGAAATAAAAAAGCGAGGCGAAAAAAAGCGAAAGAATGAACGAAATTAAGGACGACGAAATATGGTGGCTGCAATGCAGGACGAAGGGGGACCCAGCGGGTGCATGACGGTTTTTGTGTGCCACTACGTGCACACCCGGAGGTCGAATATATTTGACGGACAACTCTATCGATGAATCTCATCGCCATTAGGGTGAACGGTACGATGATGCGATAAATGACTTGGGACAACCGGTGAAATTTGCCTGCGTTATTGTGCGTGTATTGTGTGAAGGACGGTTTTCCGGGTAGATAAAATGAGGGAAAGCTCAAGAAGAATCGGGGACGCTTCCATTCTCAGCATGTCATGATATTTAACGACGTAATATCGATGTTTGCAATGTGTGCATATACTGAAACTGTATAGGGGTTCATTTGTTTTTTTTTTGGGTAATGGCGAGCGAAATCTAATCGCGCAATGTTATCTTCTCCATAATACAATCATTCTTTCTTGACAATTACGTCGCGAGCTTTTCTAGATATTACATTATAATGTGGTACGAAAAATACCTCGCTATACCAGCGTTATTGCTGTCTCAACTATAACGGTTGTCTGAAAAAGATTATCGATGGAGAACATTTTCGGAAAGCAATCGCTTCCTCTGCTCGACAGTTGAGTGTTATTATTCATAATCGATTTATGAATTCAAGTAGGCAGATGCACAAAACTGAAAAGTAATGGTCGGTTTAATTTTTTTTATTTTTATTATACAGTTTAAAATGCGGAAATCTTGTGAGTTGTGACGTAATGCTATTGGCAGTAAATTAGAAAGCTATTATATCGTAATAATGCGGTAAAAATTATGCTACGAACTCCGGTGAGCTGGCGGGCTTGACGCCAATATTAATAAAAGTTGCGGTATTCTATGCGATTATCCTGTGCTCGTGCAATCCCTCTCTCTCTCTATTTTCCTCTCCGAACGCTTTTTCCGCATATATACTGTAGGCGATGCCTGTACTACGGAACCATTATCGAATTTATTATCAATTTTTGGGGAACGGCAATTTCCCGGGGCATTCTCCAGGCGCAGTTACCGTTCTTCCTGGGTGCGGAGAGGAAAGAGCCGATCGTCGCTAGAACGACTCCATTTCTGTCTCCAGTCTGCCGGAAGTCTCGAGCGAAAGGCTGCTCAGCCATTTCCGTGGCGTCGCCTCTTCTATCCCTTCGAGAGAAGAAATCGAATGAGCGAAAAGGTGGGCGAGCTGGTGCGCTCAAAAACGTTATATAGAAGGGGAACTCATCGCTTCTCGCTTTACGTCGCTCGAGGGCTTTCAAAAAGATGATACGCTAGATAGGTTAAGGAAATGCGTGCGTCTCTGCACCCTTCGAATGATTCACTTGCCTCTTTATCCCACGTAAGCGAACGCGTGGAGAAAATTTAACCCTCGCGCCCTTATAATCCTATCGAGACCAAATAACACGAAGGTTTTTTGACGAGTTGTCATATATTGCAGCAGATGATTAAGTTATGCTGAATAATTTCATTTGGAATCGGATTCGTTTTAGAGTATTGAATTTGTTAAATTAACTCGGCTAATCTTTGATTATTGTCTGAACTGTCCTGGTACGTGAACCACGTATTCATTTCTCGTGATTTTTGAAATTTTGGAGCAGTGGATAAAAGTCCGCAATCCGGTCACCCACCGGACAGAAAAAAAACACTTCAAGCTTGCTTTTTGGGCTAAAAACCGCAAAAATTGTGCACGAGACAGAAAAACTGATGCGTGTTTGTTTTTATTTGGAATTCTTCCATCAGGCTTATCAATAAAAATAGCGTGTTGTATACATTCAATAACAAAGAGGAAATCAGCTTCTGGGTATGAATTTGGCTAACTGTGGAAATAATGTATTGAGTATGAAGGGCGCGAAGCCGGCTTTTTGAACCGAGTATGGAGTTTGCAGAAACCAGGACGATGAGCTGAAGACGAGCAACCAGGGGAGGTCCAAAAGTCTATTAGCTCTTGGTGCACGCACAATCATATGATTTAATTGAGAAGATATAATTTGGTTTTGCAAAGTCACCTGTATCACGCAACAGCAATGCACAAAGTAAAAAGTATATACATATAAGATGCAAGACATCGCTGATACTGCTGTCTATACAATATCTCGAATAACCGTGTGCACGAATTCCTCGCAGCGAAGCGTATACGTGCGACACGAGTATTCCGTAATAATCTTTTGATGGCACGTGAAAGAATATACAGTAGTGTATACGTTTCTACGAAACCAATGTCTGCCGAACTCAAAACAGCGAGAAAATAACGACCAAAAGCAGAGAGATCGTTATACGCGAAAATATGCCGTCAGCGATTCCTCGTATAATATACCCCACCCTTGAGACCCACTCTCTATCTTCACGCAATTACGTCTCGCGATCCCACATCTGCAACAAGAAACAAGTGGTGGCTGTATACCCGTAAACAAACCCAGCAAGCGAAGCTCCGACTATGCACAAATCGCAAAAATCTACCGACACCCTCTACATCTTTCAATCAGCGATAGTCTCATTTTTATGCATGCATACTTATATGTTCCTCGCGCGCATATAACGAAAATGCATGCCTCCCTCCACACGGATCTAGCTTTACGCGAGTTCCTCCTGCATCCATATTATCCCCGGCACATACGCTCGCTCAAAATGGGGTGCTACCATCGCCGGAGACATTCCGCTAAGGCAAGAGAGTATGTATGTGTGTATACACACACACACACACACACACACACACACACACACACACACACACACACACACACACACACACCTATAGAAAAATGAATATTCGCTCTTCCTCCACAGCATATTACATATGCGCGCCGAGTCCTGGCGAACCAATTGCTGCGCAGTGGTCGGGGTCCGCAGGCGGCGGAAGAGTCGAGCGTTTGGTGTGGAAGGGCGCGAAAAAGGGTGGAGAAGGACTTGCCGGCGCGTGTGTCGTCGAGCCGACGCGTCGGTACGGGGGTGTGGGCTTGCGCTCTGCAGTTATGGAGGGCTTCGTAGAGATATAAGTCCAGCGAGCTTTACTCCGCCTGTATAAAGCGCGCGGAAAAAAAGTCAGCGAGAAATAGACTGCGAGCGGGTACAATGCAGCGCGGCGCAAAGACGGGCTCTCGCGCGCAATTCCAAATGCAGTCCTCTCGGATTGGAGCACGACGAGGGGTGGTAGGCGTGGTTTCCTACAGCTGCCTTATGATTTTATATACAGAGACTCTTCATGGACTGCTATGCAGCGCACCCCTATAACTGCACCCTGCCAGCGGTATATAATCCCCCCACCCCCTTGCGCTACCATACTTTTTTCGCCCTCTCTTTTTCGCTCTCTCTCTCTCTCTCTCTCTCTCTCTCTCTCTCTCTCTCGATCCATCGGCCATCTCTTTCTAACTGTCGCGCAAAGCCCCCTCTTTCGTTCTCTCGATTCCTCTTCTTCGCGTTTGCTTTTCGCCCGTGCGAGCGTTCTCTCTGTACTTATATACTCCGGTTGCATTCAGTACTCGTGCGTATGGGCGCAGACGAGTGTGAGTTTACGCCCCGTACTTTTTTCTCTCCAGCCCCATTTGCATCGTATCCTGCCGCGCGTACACCGAAAGAAGGGAGGTGGGAAGAGATAGCAGAGGGAGAGACGAACGAAGATTCGGATAGAAAAAATTGGAAAGGGACTCGCTCCGCCGTGCTTGGCGTCGCAGTCTCGAGGGGTTGACGCGACGACACTGAAGATCCGAAGAGATGAGAGCCCACGGCTGCTAGGAAGGGAAGGGATAGAAGATATCTAGAAGAACAGAGAGAGAGAGAGAGAGAGAGAGAGAGAGAGAGAGAGAGAGTGCGCGCTGTATTTTTCGCGTATTACCGAGCGCTCGGGAAAAATGGACAATATTTTAATGTGCCACTCTTTCCAAACTCGCGCATTATGCGCGACTCATCCGACGATGCTGCAGCGCCCGCGTGCTCGCGCTCCTCCTTTACTTTTGTATATTTTTTATTTCGACTCGCAGACTGCTCAACAATTTCGTTCATCTCGAAAAATGCACCCGCTCGATACGTCCCGCAGGGCTAGATGGAGTGGAGAAACTTTCGAGGAGATCGGAAAAGTACTCTTCGCGTTTACTCTTAATACCTATACGGTTATTGTGCAAAGCACGGATGTATATTTTCCTGGCATTGTTCGTCGGTTATAATATAGTTCTGCGAGCTGTTGAACGCGGATTCGTTTGTTGAAGCGACGGACAATCAGGAATCGTTGAAACAATTGGCAATCGTTTTTCTGTAAAATGTTATAATTCGAAAAAGCAACGACGAGTGAAGATTTACATATTCCATTTTTTCTGAGTAAACAGTCAACATTAAAATCGCTATTGGACGGAGTTCAAGTGCAAAATAAAATTTCAAAGCAAATATTATCGCCTCCTTGATTCTATGTGCCGTATTCTCGATAAGAAAATTAAATCGTAGACATATCCAAAGCGCAATAATTCAAATGAGCTGAGTCATTAGTTCGATAAATCGCCTTAAGGGCCTTTCCCGCTATACATATAGCTGCCGAGGTTGGTATAGACTCCGGGAGACGATAATGCGGAAATAAAAGCGAGCCATCCTCTCGATACTACTTGTGCCTTGCCAGCAGCAGCTTAAAGATTGCAAACCATGGATTAACATAGAGGGAGGATCGACAAGCAGAGTCGCGGAGATACAGCAGCGCATCGACAGCGTTGGCCAAGTACTCTCGATATCCGAGCTTCAGCAGCCTCAGCACTTATTAATATTCATACAACCCCTCTCCCGACTAACACTACACAACGTGTTGTCGAGCTGATTCACGTGGCCCATATTATAGGCGTTATGCGTTGTGCGACCATGTAATATTCGCGGAGGTGAATAATTTCGTGAAAAAATTTGTCGAAGCGCGAGCACATGTGGATTCAGTAAGAGTGCACTCGAACGACGCGGCGTATACAAACTCGCGCTTCATGCTGCGTCTCTTTCGAGGAAGATGAGTGCACAGGGGGTTGTCATAGGGAGAGAAAGAGTATCGAGGAAGGGAAAGAGTATACACGCGTGCTTCTACAACACAATTTTGTATGATTATACATATACGCATCTATTTATAATAGCTTTCGCGCAGTTAGGATCTCTTAATTATGATGGTTATTCCTCGGGTTATTCATATTTTTTTCTTCAATCTTTTACACCACTTGTCCAAAAATTGATTTCGTATAGGTAATGCAGCGATAGATTGATTTTCTTGATTGTTATTTAACCAAACTTTTGTTTGTAATAGTTTGAAAGGACTTTTCGTTTCTGGTTCGGGATTGATAATTTTCGTTTAATTATTTGAAGTATAAGTACGAAAAATTGCTGATCTATGCGAGAAAGCGACTGGGATTAAATCGTCGAGCAGTTTTCAAGGATTCCGTTGATCAAGTAGAATCTCAGAATAAATTACCAGAGTCGGATTTGAGGAAAAGTAGATCGTTACGTTGGAGCTTACAGTCTGAATGGTTATGAGAATCTTATGGTTTAATTGACGATATTAATTTGATGCTATCTGAACCAAATGCATCATTTCAACTAATGACTTTTCGATCACAACATTGAAGCGTAGAATAAATTGGTAGTATTGATCGAAATAAGTGAAATTTCTGTTCGTTTTTATTGTAAATTAATTGCAGGGTTGCAAAAGTACCATGATGATGCAGGAAAATATTTCAAATATATTTTTCGGAAAAAAATACTAAAACTTTTTAGCATAACTAGCGATACTTCATATACGTTGACTAACAATATTATATTATTAAAGATTCAGTAAATTTTATCCGCGAGCTAAGGTATAGTATAACGTGCAGATTACGTCAGTAGAAATCAGATTAGACTTTATATTCATAAAATGCTTTCTTAAGGGGGTGTCGGAGCCATGCTAATTGGTTCAAGTGTTACCTTACCTCAAAAATTGTTTAGATCATAAATAATACATTATTACACTTGTTTATAGCATGAAAATGCAGTGTTCCGCGGTCGCTATTATGCATAATATATTTATGCATATTATGCATATTATGTATAATATAGGCCCATAATTATATATGTTAGCTAAGTCTTATTTTTGCGTAATTATGCATAATTTTTGCAAATAACGACAACTACGACGCGAAGTGAAGACGGCGATATCAATAAGATGACCGTCACTTACGTACACATTACTGATTAAAATAAAATTTTTCACTGACTGAATCAACAAAAACTCTGTGTTCCGCGATAACCTACATAATAACAAACAATTATCAATTTGAGTTTTGATGGTATGAAGAATATTGAAAGCAAACAATGTAAACTACGACTCGAGGTGGAGGTCACAATTGGTCACGTTGGCTCCGACATCCCCTTAAATTGTCAATAATATGTTGTGTACGAAAGGCGTAAAGTATATACTTCTTTCAAGGTGTAAACACATGAGTTTGCAAAAAGCCCCTGGTGTACCTATATCACATCATCTGTAAAACATGTATAGATTTTCGCGATTCTCGCAAAATTAGAGAGATCAGCAAGCGAAAAATAATAATATACAAGTTTTCGATACTAGTGCAAAAGAATTGATTCTCGTTCGGATGCAGAATCAACTTTCACATATGCACCTGGAGAGAAAAATTGAACAGCTCGCATGTCTCGTATTTGTGCGACTCTCGCCTTTGGCTCAAGTAGCAGTTTACACGAGATATGTGGACTATCCAAGTTTTTTCCTTCCTATAGGTTCATAGTACACCAGGTTAATGATGAACCCTTTTTTAAGTTTTATTATTTGATTTTTCTATGAACTATACTTATTTTATGCTTGAATAAAAGTTAGCTATACTCCTGTCGGTATACTGGCCTTTTGAGTTTTGATGCGAAAGAAAGTCATAACAATAATCATCAATAAATTAACGGGGCACACCACCTTTAAACTCTGAAAAATAAACTTCTTATAAATAACAACAAAAATAAATTATAATTGTTATATAATTTTTATACTAATATTAGGTTATATTACCTGCATTTTTACCATGGTAAATCCATATTAGCACCTATTTACCCATAGTGACTCTCCGTATACTGTTTTGAGCATTTTGGCACTGTCCGTAGGATTCCATGTGACCACATGGTTTGATTGGGCTAAAATTTTAGGAGAATCGAGAGGAGAATGCTTTGTACACTTGTACTTTTGATATGAATGAAGGAATGCTTAGAAAATCTTTTATGAAAAAAATGTGGCATAAGTATAGGTTAAAAAAGGCCAAAAATTAAGTACTTTTTATAGCTGAACATTTTCGTAAAAATTATATAACAATTATAATTTATTTTTGTTGTTATTTATAAGAAGTTTATTTTTCAGAGTTTAAAGGTGGTAACAACGTAAGAAAATGTTATCTTAACATTTCAAAACGCGTAAGTCTTATGTTGTCTAGCGAATTCGCAGCCTCATCGATTTTTTCCTTCCATCCTCCCCTCAGGCAGACGATCTACCTTGTGGCTGTAAATAGCATTCTTGCATGTATGACACTACACGCGTAGAGGCCACTAGACACGAAGTACCGCAGATTCTCCTAGTTTGTTAGTAGAGGCCTGTTGCGTCCACGCTAGCCCGAGGCTAACCTCAAAAAAGAGAAAAGAAAGCCAGACAAGAGAGATCTAAAGAGAAGTTTTCCAGGCCCGTTATGAAAGAAAACGCATACAACTCTAGGTAAAAGCTTCTGTTTTTGGACTGACTATAACACTTCTCAAGGGTAACTAATACATTATTTTCGTTTTTTATCACATCTTATCATGGTAGTCGTTTAACAACCAAATCTAACCTATGTCTCGCTGATACAATGCCATACAATTTACCATGCTGCTTATACATGTTCTTTTTTCTTTTTAGAACGAAGTGTTGTATAGTACAGCTATAATACAAGCATTAACTTTTCGATGTATACATTGTTAAAGACAAAGTTACGCACAAAAAATGCACATGCTTTATATTTTTCATAAATTTATACTTAAAACAGACTATTATATGCCTATAGCAAATGAAAAGTGTTCCGAGTTTTATAGAAATCAGCTGCTGAATTTTAAAAAGAATCCTTTTTTCGTGTGTGATTCACACTCCTCGTTATTCACAGTAAATACGCGAGCAACATTCGATACCAAACCGCTTTTGCTGCATCTTAGTCATAGTAGATTTATTTAACCCTATAGGAAGAATCAATCAATCGAACTCCTATTCAACGTCCAATATAATGCATTGTTTGTTCATTCAAGCGTTACAATTACGCACGGCTCAGGACGGAAATCCTTGTCAAAACACAGAGGTGATCGCGTTCGCTCTTTCATATAGCAACGACTTGTCAAAGAGTGATTCGTTTGACGCTCGTTGCAAAAACACAGCCCACTTGCTTACCATTATCGCGTCATTAAGTATATGCAAGCGGACGTTGTCGCATGAGCGCTTACACCGAGTCTTACACCTTTCGACTGAACGCGTATACAGGTATAAGTATATGGTCGAGGGCTATACGCTCGTCACTTTTTTTCTCGCCTTTTTTCTCCCTTGACGTATCGAATCGAACAGTCTTCTCATTTACCTCCCTCATTTCCTTTTCTCGTATTCGACCTCCCTTTCTCTCATATACTTAACTGGAGGCTTGCACTTTCTTGAGTTACTAGACTAAAGAAAGTATATGTGTATATGTGTGTATGTCTGCTTATATGCAATAGAGCATACAGCTGCAGACCCTAGGAGACTTTGATCTTGACTAAACATGGGCGCCAGCTGAAAATTTTTATCATTAGAAAGAGTGAGGCCAGCGGGAAAGGCGCATAATAATGATTGAAAAAAAAAATAGATTCCAGAAAAGTGCAGTGCTATAATTATTTACGAAATAGTTGATATGATATTCTGCTATAGTATTCTTGAATATAGATTCCATGACATCACATATCAATGCAAAGCAAATTAGAAAATTCTTATTACATATAATTGCGAGATAATTGCATGATAGAACTGATTAATTCTTCAAGATTGTTTTATATGAATCCTTATTTAAATATCTGATTACTGCGTCAAAAATTTAGCTACATCGAGTGATAGTTTTAAATGGTGCCTCAAACAATCAGTCAACTTTTAACGATTAAAAACGAAGAAGAAGAATATTTATTAAGTAGTGGTTATTTAGTTCAACGTCCATCAGTAGATCTACGCCAAAGTGAAGGAATAATATTTTTATTGTAATTACCGGCAAGTAAGAGCAAGTACTTGCTGAGAGCGCGAAAATTTCGTTATCGGAATAAAATGTCAAGTAGAGTATACGGTTCGTCTAGTTGCACCCTTGCATATTTCTGCAGGCTGCACCCTTATCCCTCTGCATCGCCGCGTATAATAAATGCAACCCGGCGAAGTATACGCGAATGCATGTATGTCTGCAACCTATCCAACTTCTCTACGTGCACGTATAAGCATTTTCGTTGCACCGGTCTGAGAGAGAAAGAGAGGGCGACTTGCCCCTCTCTCTCCCTCGGGATTTCTCTTGGCTCGCCGTTCGCGAAACAAGTGCTCCCACCTCGTACGCACAGAGGAATAACGCGAGGGTCTATCATACCCTCTCCCTCTCTCTCTCTCTCTCTCTCTCTCTCTCTCTCTCTCTCTCTCTCTCTCTCTCTCTCGCGTGTCATTATTCGTCCTTTACTCGTCGAGGAAATTTTACAATGCCTTGTTTCCCCGGTTTGGCGATGATGGCGGCTAGCCTTCGTGGCTCGACAATAAGGGAGCGTTGCGGCGCGCTCGAGAGGGATTTTCGACGCGTAACGAGAGACAAAAAGTCATTGCGTGTACGAAGAAAGCCAAGTGGAGAGAAAGAGAATACGTATACGGGAGTGATGGCGGCGGTACTGCAAGTATAGCCGAGGTATAGCGACACCCACGTGGCGTCTGATGCCGAGTAATGCGAGAGCCTCGTGATTATACGACACGAAGGGATGATGCTCTTTTGAAAGTCTTTTAGAGCAGTGCAAAAGTCTGACGCACTACTGCTGTTCAGAGATAAGAGAAGAAGGAGGAAGGCTAGAATCAAATGACATTATACTTTTCTTGATACATTTCCCTTGCTGTCTTATGCGCGGGTGATGCGAGCGTATACGATGCAAATAATCATATACGAAGTGTCGGAAATATTTTTCTGTCTATACATACTTTCTGCGGTACATAATTAATATTTTATAGTGTAAAAAGCCTTTGCCCTTAGCCCTAATCTCTCGACTAATCTTAAACAATGTTTTAAACCACGATCGCCAAAAGTCGCACAGCCTATTTTATTTACTAGGTTATACGTGCATAATATACTATTTCCCTGAGCTAACAGGGTTATTAAAAAATAAAAATGTCGTAGGTGTTTGTACTTCAGTCCACTTCAGGAGACGTCAAAAGTCTGCACAAGCGCTTCCAAATTCTACAGAAATTTCGTAGAAAAGTCGGTAGAAAACTCTGCAGAAAATACGCAGAAAATATGCATGCCAGGGTCAGGGTGCAGCTTCGGCTGCAGACTTTTTTTATAAGCGTGAGTTTTTTTCCACACAGTAAAAATCAATGAAACAGTAGCACAGCGCAGAAGCGAATTGCGCAATAATAAAAAGATAGTATCACGGCATTTAGCGACCCAAGAATCGTGACTTTTGGCCGTCTAGAAGCATTCGATGCTCCGGATAATGTCGACGCTGTGTCGCCGGAGGGTATTCGCGTATACGCGCTGTCTACGAATAGAGCCAATCTACTGTAAGCCGCGTCGTCGATTCGCAGTCATGCAGCAGTACCAGTAGCATTTGCCCTTTAATTGGATCGCACGTTTAACAGCCGAATGAGAGAGAGAGAGAGAGAGAGAGAGAGAGAGAGAGAGAGAGAGAGAGACATGGCTAATGTGGCTTTAGCGACTCTGTCTCTCTATGCTCTCTGCTTAGACCGAAGCGCTCGACGCTATTCGACAAATTGTGCCAATCAGGTCGTGTCATCGGTAATAGTATCTTATTATACGAACTCTTGGTGTGAAATGCCAGTAAACGTGACCAGCGCGCTGACTACTGCGTTGTATCATTTGGCCAACCGTGTTAAACATTTTGATTTGAAATGTCCTAGAAATTTGACACGTAACGTAAAAAGTATAATATGTTGCAAATATTAGTATTTTGAAAGCTTTCGATAAATTATTTTTTGACACTCTGTGTGCGAAATTCGATTTCTCCTAGCTGCGTAGCGTGCGCGAAATGCCTGATTTTCATTATACTAGTGCGCGAAATTCAGATTGCGCACACGCTCATCTGCTGAGAACGTAGATTCGCACACTCGTGTCAAAAAATAGTATACGATACTCGTGCGCGTAGGTGATCATCACACTCGCTTTTTTGTCACCCTCGCTACGCTCGGGCGACAGAATGCGCGCTTGCGAAAATCACCTACTTCGCGCACTCGTATCGTAATATACTATACGATTTGTGGAGGGTTCGTTCGTTCTTTGGTTAAAATTTTCTGATGGTTGAGGGCTCTTAAGCATTATTAACAAAAAATGAGTTTGTTTTATGTTACAAAAATATATATTATTTATAACAATTAAAAGGCTAGTGATCGTCGTCCCATCAAGATACTTATCGTTTTAAATTGTCATAATATAAGAGATTACAGTGAAGAAGAAGTAGACCGAATATGAACCAGAGTTAACTAAAAGGTAACTGAAAGTAAACTGCAGCGTATGTTGGTATAAGCCGAAATCGACTTAGACTCACAATTTAGTCATATAGTAAGAGCTTTTTGAAAATAATGTCATAGTCGAATAGTAAGTCAACTATTTCTCATTGTCGACGCCAGTCCTTATGTCCTCTGTATAATATTTAGCAATTTTATTTACGAAAAGTGATATAGAAAACCAATTGAAGATGGTATGGAATTTTCTATGTGTGACTAAGTGTTCTAAGATCTAAAGCTAAAGGCAACAAATAAAATTATTTCCTTCTTGAGAAGCATCATGTGGCATTTGCTTATGTAAGCCTTTCTCTAGCTTCCAGAAAAGACTCCACTAAAAATTGCGAAATTGAATAGCGTCACCAGCTGATATCCAATGACTGGTGGGGTCTTCGCGATGAATTAGAGGTATCTCATCCTCACTCTTTTATTGAAGCGAGCAAGATGAGTTTACGATAAGTGAAGCCGTAATCACTAGCATTTAATACGATGTCATCCAGATCTGCGTTTTTATTGTTCTCCATAGCGTCGAAACATAACAACTTATAGGAGTTACTTGGTTCCTCCCTGATTTGATTGGTTAGAAATTCCTGCGTGTGAAATCGTTGATGGCAGATGATTTCATCGTCTGAAAATTAAAAAATTTCATTAATCTAAGTGTAAAGGTTCACTCACGCCATGCTCTGCTAATTTCAGGTTGAGCCCATAGGCGATTGGGACAAGACAATGTCAAGCATAGATATATCCATTAAAATACTACCTCTTGAAGAACCGCGAAAATCATCCTAGAAACTGCCATTGCATTCTTTATGTTAGTCGCATCTCCCACCCTAATATATCTATCTTATTGTTTCTCATGCAGAGAACCGGCTTCGCGTATGCCATTATCACTTCCCATTTCTGCTTGCTGTCATCGTACTATCTATTGTTTCGGACATAATAGTATATTACGATACAAGTGGCATAAATAGTATATTACGATATAAAAAGTTTTTAACTTCAGCTCTATTACTCTAGGCTTTTCAACTTAGCGAGGGCAGTATAGTAGAAAAACGTATGCTCCACGTCGTTCTATTCTTCACTGCAGTATCTACTCGTTGGTGATTGCACCATGTTCGTCGCTAACAGTTAGCTCATAAAATAGCCGTGTCCAGAGATAAACTGGGAGTGATAAAAGTTTACCTTCCCTTACTTCCGCTCAGACCATGGGTGCATATCCCTCAGTAATTTCCTAATTTATTTTGCTTACTGGCTTCAGTGCCTATAGGTACACGTTGCTTCCAGTTCCCCCATCAGTTTTTTTGCATTTTTAGGCAATTCTCTCGTAAATCTGTTTGCGCTCACTTGAATGCAAATTGATCGCGATTATCATGTTGCCTCTCTTGCAACCGTTCAGTATAGGAGTCACATTATTGTTATTATTACTAATTAAGATTGTTAGTTATTACTTATATAATTATTCTTAAGAAAAATAATTTTCGTTTTAAAGGACCGCACCCTCTCAATCGTTGCCATATTACTAGTTTCTAGCAAGGTTTTTTTAACTGTGAATAATGTCAAATAATACATCTTGTGAACGTATTGAAATGGAATCATTTTGCATTATATGTAGACCACGTAGGAAATAGTACATTATATAACACATGTACTAATGCTTATGATTTACATGATTTTAGAGCAGCAGACAAGAAGAATTACATTTTTGTAGAAATCGTGTGTGTGTTAAACATAAATTTGGCTTGGTACCGTCTTCCATAAGTCGCTCAGATACCATCTCGCATCCAGTACCTATAGACGCATTAGATTATAGGTTTCGTCATATATCACTAACCTCAGCGGGATATACATCGATATTGAAAAAAACTATACAAAATGTTTAACCTGTGGTCTTTATCATCGGTCAACCTAATTATAATATTTATTGTTTCCACCGATTAAACATTATTATAAATAATGAAGTCGGTGTCCATCATACAATTTATTTTAATAAATGAATCGTAAATTATTCATTGTCTTGCTTGCTTGCCGCAGCTGTGATGAACACATGGCATTATTTTTATTTTCTTAGTTTACATAATTATAGATTTTTTATCTTATTGAGTTAATTACAATAAAAGTAATGACACTTATTGCCACTCGCTGAGTACAGCAAGTCTTGAGAAGCACTATAAATAGCCAAAGTATTATCAAGACAAATAATATAGAAATTTAGCTGTTTCAACTCTTAGCACTTATGGATTTAATCGTCAACATACTATATCAATTTCGTTTCTGTCCTATTTCAAATGTTCAGTATCATTCACCTTTTACCTTAACCGCTTTTTTTCGCTTGATGCTATGAGCCGCGCATCTCTCGCATTGGATTGGCATAATCTTTCAAATGTCTCGTTTCTGGCGATCATTGCGGGATGTCGTTATACGAGCAGAGAATAAAAGGGATGAAAAAGGCGCGAGAAAGATGGAGAATGCCCGGAACTCTTCCAGCGAGAATGAGCGCGAGAAAACAAGAGAGAAGCTTGGAAACGCAAAAGTTTGAAGTTTAATATTTAACGAGGGACCTACGAGCTACCCAGGTTGGGTTATATCGGCTTTCTGAGAAAATAAAAGAGAGAGAGAGAGAGAGAGAGAGAGAGAGAGAGAGAGAGAGAGATGGGAGGGGGTGGTATAAAGAGCACGAAAGAAAAGTCGCATTACGTAATCCCCTTTTGAAGCCGTATTCCGTTCGCCATCAAGGAGCTTCCACCCTCTCTCTCCCTCTCTCTCTCTTCTTTTACTTTTTTCTTTCCTTGAACTTTAATAATAAATCTTGGAATTTCTGTCCTGTGGGGAGATCACCTTACGGAGGATAAGGAAGATGCCCTTAAGTTCTAATGTGCCTTGGCGGGTAAGAACCGGCGAGAAAAGTCTCGTTAGCACAAGAACCGGTCGCGTAAAGAGGGGACTGTAAAATGCGATTGCTTGGCGCGCGCGTCTATATTGACAATATAAAGCAAAAAAGCCACGAATTGAGCTTGCGGTCTTGATGTAACCGACCCTTCAGTCCTTAGCAAATGCTCATAGCAAAACTAGGCATTGAATTAGATTTGCAATGCATAAAGCTATTATTGCTTGACATAATTTTTCGCCAATTTCGCTATCAGGACTTTAGACTGAATATGTGAGAAGCGATTTTTTGACTAAAACAGAGAAGTCATTTTTCAATAATTATATTCTATATTAGAACATAAAAATCATCAGTATTTTAAAAAAGGGGCCACCGTAGGGTCGAGCAACGCAAATTACCTTTACCCCCAATAATTTCTTAGGCTTTTATAAATTTAATGACAATCATTTTATTTTAATTATCTGGATTCTATTTGAAATTGATAATTTCAAGATAATGTCTAAATATACGTGTCCGGAGATGATAAGTGTTTCTGCTTTTGTTTGTTTGTTTGTTTGTTTGTTTACACAAACATAACCACTTATCATATAACCATAAAGTCTATATCTTCAATAATCTTTGATAAGTTATTTATAATTGTGGGACTCTACAATATACACAAAAATTACAGGAAACAAAAAAAAATAATAATAATAATAAACAAAAGTTGAGACATCGGCGCGGTGGCGCGTCTGATCTAACCCTGATTCTTATATAAAACCATATACACAAAAAATAAATACAAAGTAGGCATGAGTAAGGCTTATGCATGTAAGTACATCATGACCATTTCGTAATCACTAGAGTTAGACACGCACGTATTGCTGATGTATTTGAGTTTACGTTAGAATTAATATTTTTACGTGAGAACAGAGATTTGAAAATCAATATTTTATTTCTTTTTAAGTAATAGATCGAGTCAGCAAAATCAGTCAAGTAAAAATTTACAAAAAAGGCAGACGTATGTAAATGTGTATGTAAATGTAACATGTTGATTATATACTGTTATTTGCGTATTTGCAATTCAATCTTTTTTCAATAATTAATGTGATTTAGTTTTCTTATTGCTATATTGGAATTGGAGTATTCTGTTTTCTATATCAGTGTTTTGTCCGTTAGTGCCATCTGTTAGAATTTGACAGAACTTCTTATGTATGATTATACATTTTACTTATCTTCTTTCGTCTATTAATCAATATTTTGTGAGTTTGAATATTTTGGTATTTTTATTTGTTGGTGGCTTAATAGTAGATTATGCCTCGCCTTCGGCTCGGGCAAAAATTATATGCGATCTGAGACATTCTCTACGTTAACTCCCTTGGTGCATATATTACTTTTCCTCACGAGGTGCGTAAAATGCGTAGTGTTGTTTCCGCCCGGAGGGCGTACAGTACACACTTTAACGCGCGCCGTGTGGAGAAAAATAACATTAACAATAATAGTTCTTATTTTGTTGTGCATGTATTTTCACAAAGTTGCTTCATACATATGTATGCCGAACTCATGGTGACCTACTTGATTTTATGTAAAGAAACAGTACGTACGCAAACCATTCCAATCGAAGGTAAAGAATTTTTCTCGTATACCATGGGTCGGTACTCAGTATTAAAAAACTAATTTCATCAAAATTTCTAACAACATTGTATCTACAAAACGCAACAACTACTCATTTAAAAGTCTCAGCAAATTAAAAAAAATGTTAATTGTTTATCGATTGTTTGTCGGTAAGGTAGCTGTCTTCCTGAAACGAGCAGCACTCACATCCAGGCCACGAAGGTGCGCACTCGAAACGTCCGTCCACCCCTCTACAGTTCTATCGACATTTCCAGCAGCGTGAGGACTTCCCCGGCCAGACACTCACGGCGCTGGCGCGGTTTCAAGTTGCCTGCTGTGCTGCCACCGTGTTGCCCTCCCTGCTGCGCGCGATAACGTTTTTTCTACCCTCCGCTCGGTTACTGTGGAGCGCTCTCGAGCAGTTTGGTTCTCGCTGAGCGAGGAAGCTCGGTAGCAGCAGCATTGACCGTCATCGCGTGTGTGGGCGCGCTTGCTCTTTCCGAACAAGCGAAAACACCCTGCAGACAAAAGAGAAAGGACCAAGAGAATAAACAAGAAGGACTCGTCTACAGCTGGACGATCGGCAAAATGGCTGAGTTTCTACGGATACTTTCGCAGAAGGAAAAAGAAGAGGTCAGAGGTCGACTTTCCAGCCAGTAGATACATATAGTTAATCTGCGGAAGAAGAGGGAGCTCATCATTCATTTGTTTGGTTGTGCCCAGTGGTTGTGAGCCAACCCAGCACTTGCTCAGCCGATCAAGAATGAGCATCTCCCATGACAGCGCTTCCACAATTGTTTGCAAGGAGGTTTTCGATGAAAATTCTCAACCTTCGGAAAAAGGTGCGTTGACATACATATATTTACCAGTAGTTTAATAATATGCATGAGCATAACAGGACTACTCCCAAATTTTCAAATCAGGGTGATTCACTGGAACGAAAATTTCAATCTTGATAACGTTTCGTTATTATTGCGATAGAAGAATAATGTTGACACGATTTTTGCAATTATTGTCTATAGCGCGTTTATCCGGGCGTGCACATACATACATACATATATTATCGAAATAAACATGAAATATTTTGAGCATATTTTTCACTCTGGGTTTTGGTTAAAAGTTTTAGTTTCTTGTTCCGTGTCAGATTGCGTCTGTATGCAGTGAGCACAACGCAATAGCAAGCCTTAGGTTATGACCTTGAATTGTAGATTAAGCAAGAATTGCGAAAACACAGTGTATGAGGTATACAATTTAAACGAATCGCTCTTTTTGTGGTTCAATGGCCTGATAGATATAATTGTACATTGATATATTTGTTATTCAGCAGGCGCTTATTCTTCTTGATAAATATTATATATACTTTGAATTTGAATTTTTCTTCTTTTACAATCGTAAATTCTTGTACAGTTGGAAAACAAAATCTAAGATAAAAAATCATCGTGAGGATTATAGTGTTGTCGTGAGGATCTTTCTCCATTGTAAATATTAGAATCGATATTGGCAACCTTGCTCTATAAAGGGGCAGAAAGGCGGGAGCATTGGAGGTCCTTACGCCTGCGCGAAAGCGGGCAAAAACAAATTCACCGACGATGATCTATGTGTGCGAATATGACGCGGCCAGTTTGTTGTTATTTACAAGTCATGTCATCGAAAACGACGTCGTCGCACTCGCGCATACATCTACGCATGCATATGTATAGTCACGGGCACATGCACACACTTCTGGGTTGCGTGTACGTGCGGTTTGTGCGCGCGGCGCACAGGGAAAATCAATAGAGCCCGCAGTGCGGCAAAAATGTTTGTCGCCCTCAGCGCTCGCCCGTCGAGCTTCCGGGTTCCTCGGAAACGATGTTTTATGTAAGAATGTGTATGTCTGAGATACCCATTACAGTTGCGCTCTTCTTTCTCATGGTTATCTGACTTTCTTTCTTGGATTTTTATCTAATCGCCTAGAGGTGAAGGGCGTGCATGAGTTAGGCATTTTTATGACTCCCAAAAGGTCTTGTAAGTTTATTTATTGAGATTCATTCAATCGAAGATAAGAAAAATCTAGTGATTGAAACAAATTTATTCTATAATAAAAATACATTATAAAATACCATCGACTTTTTTTACATGTCGAAAACAAATACATTCTCAAAATTGAATTTCTTTAGTTGATAACAATACCAAAAAATATGAGTAATTTTTAATTGGTTAATATAAAATCTCGTTTCCTCAATTATTAAGGTCACCGAGGGTCCATGCATTTCTTTATATTGTTACAAAGCAAAAGTATAAGAAGTAAGTCGGGTATTCAGCATTCGTGCGCAACGGGAAACCTCGCCTTTGAAAAAGGTAAAGAGGGAAAAGATGAAACAGTAGCCAGGCACAAGCGCAGCTGACGCTCTACACCCCCATGATACTTCCGCACCTGTCAAAGCCACCGAGCGTTAGGGTTGATGGAATTTTTAAGCCGACTCTTACACGTAAAATGCGCCCTGTGAATTATTACATGGGCTCTTTGCTTCATTCTGCCTTTTCATTGGATAGGAAAAAGTAGAAGAAAGTATAGAAATGGAAAACGATCTCAAGTCAAGCGTATACGCAAGACTGTGTTTACAAACTTGATGAGTGTTTAACCACAGGCATACGGTGCACCTGGTGTATGTTAGGGACTGTAGTAAGGTGTGTGGAGTTTTGTACTGACCTATTGCCCAAGGGCGTATATACTTACTATAGGCTGGAAAAATATTGACGATACATTTTTCCGTCAGTTTTATTATTTTGCATAAATAATGATTCCAGAAATTAGGCTTTTGATCGTAGATAATATTTATGATTAATACAATAACTGAAAAAAAAACAACAGGTTTTATGGATTATTATGCAAAAGGTTCGAGACTCTATAAAAGTTCCTTATGTGTACTTTATTTTCAGAGAAGAAGAATCACGATCGACATATTATTTTTAGACCACCTTTCTGAAAATTAATTCAACGATTTTATATTACTTACGCCTAAGTAGATCTATTTAAAATAGCCGTAAAATATCTTCATGTATTGATTTTACAAAATTAAACTTAAACAAATTTTTCAATATCATATCAATTCCCAGTCCAGTTATTTAATGCTAGTTTATTACAATTGTTAATTTAGTTTAAATGCTTTATCATTTAATGAAAATTATTAGAATTAGGTCTCAGAATTATCCTCGTTCTATAGCTAAATTTTTTCATTTCAAAATTTACAGAAAAATATAATTTAAAAAAAAAATGTTACGAAGTTCCTTTGATTATTTTCTTTTTAATCTAATTTGATTGCATAACTACCTGTAAGGATAGAATAAGGAATGCAGAAATTATTTTCTTCCCTAATAAATTCATTTAGTTTTTACATTCCTTTTATTAAAAGTTCTTACTGCAGCTATATTACTTTCTGAAGCAATAACAACATTCTTCATGAAAACGAAGCCATTCTTTCTGCGGTATTCTCACTAAAGTAAATAAATTAACGCACTCACAGTTACCTTGTACACTTGATGTTACAGAGGTGATAGACTACGCGCGCCGCTTGGGGATTGATCCGGACAGCGAACCCCATCTCCTGGACTTGGCACGCGAGGGTCTTATGGCAGCCCTTCCCAAGGGCTGGACACCGGTCTACGATGATGCGGCCAAGAGCTTCTATTATTACCAGCGCTCAACCAACGTCACCACATGGGAGCATCCACTCGATGCCGTTTACAAGGATCTGGTCGCGCAGGCTCGCGCCAGTAACCGACGTCGGGCTAGCGTCGGTACGCTTGTTTGAATTTCATTTGCTTCACTCAACCTCCCTTAGCCCTACCTTTGACCACATGACTGTTTTTGAAACCCCGTAAGATCCTTTGTCGAGTTTGTTTAATTAACTAGGAATTCGTGCAGTTACGCTTTGTCGTGGCTTCTGTCAGAGAATCGCCTCTCTTTTCGTATTTATCGATTGTTTTGTTCTCGAACGCACTGAATACTTACCTTGATGAGCCGTAATTTTTATTTCAATAACGTATCGAAAGCAACGAGTTCATCTATAAACTTTGCATTTTTTAATTTCTTTTTATTGCAACTTAACATATTGATAAAACACTCTCTATTGTGTTATCTTTACTATACAAAATAATTATATTATTATACATTTTAGAATTTGATTAGTTCTCGTAGGGGATATCAATTCAGTTATTTATAAAAATGTTTCGATCGATTGAACCGTCCAGAAACTGCTACATTCTAGGCATTGTGCCAATTAGTAATTATGATTGATTAAATTATAATTAAATTTATTTAATTTATAGCAATGGTTGTTTTGCAATTAGATTTGTTAAATATACATGAATATATTTTAAATAATGTTGATGACTTTAAGAATATAATATTATATTTTTTCCTATGAGAAAGAGCTTATATTATAACATTTCTGCGATAGCAAGAATATAATATGAACACATCAAATTAATGAAGAGCTAGAATTCATGAAATTATATTATTATAAAATAAGAATTGAAGTATTAAGAAGGTTATAAATTTACTATTCGAATGGAGTTAATGGGTTGGGTTTCATAGCGTAATGTAGCATAATATAACAGAATTTATAGTGATACCTAATTATGAAGTTAACAATTTAACGTGTATGTTTGGAACACGCGTTCACGTCTTATTCTTGCATAAATTTTTCGCGATTAGATATATATTTTGATTGAATAGGAATTTCTCTCGCAACAAATCTTATACTTCTTGAATAGTATACGTGATTTAAACATAATGAGGCGGTAACGCATTTTCGGAGAATAAGTGCGCATCGTGGCGTTACTATAAATTGCACTAACATATAGTGATCTACGCATACAAATGTGCCAAAATAAGAGCTGTGAGATGATAAATACGTAATCTAAAAGATTTTCTTCATAGATTTCCATAGGAGTTCTCTATCTGTTCTCAGTCAATTCAGTCTTTCTTGAAAAGAAACGACAATTGCAGAGTGTAAAGGATTCCATTATAGTATTGTTTAGTGAAAATGTCGATTTTCAAACTAGATTTGTACGTGGAACACAATAATTTACGCCGACTATGTGTTCAAATATACGAAAAATTATAACGAAGTTATTATGATGTTATAATGCACACAAGCTCGATTGACTACTATACTATTTATCATTGTTATTGTTATTATTATTATTAATTATTATTATTATTATTATTATTATTATTATTAGTAGTAGTATTGCTATATTATTTTTACTATTATTATTATTATTATTATTTAGATAACTGTCAAAGGTGCTAAAAAACTAGAATTGTCCTGAACTATAGTAGTTGTAAATACCACGAAGTTCTCTTCTTGTTCTGCAAATAAGTTATAGAATAAAATTATTCTGTTAAGCAAGGCAACATAAGGCGTGTTCTTTTTCTTCTCGTACTAAAATTCTTTCCACTTTACCAAAATCCTTAGACGAAAATTCAATATTAAAAATCCTTCAAAGTTCTTCAGTCAAATTTGTCGACCAATGTACTTGGAATACTAATCTATGCTTTATAGGTTTCATAATATGTCTCAAAGAATTATTTTTAAATGTTTATTAGTTTTTTTGTTCCAAATTTCATAGCCAATTATGCAAGAAACTATTTTTTTCCCAAACTTCGTAATTCTAAAAACAACATTTCAAAGATAACTGTATGTTTTATTTATGTTTTAATTTATGTCTTTCTTTTAACATATTGATTACAAAAATGATATTATGCGTATAATCTGTTTCTATTATATATATAACATAAATAGTAATAACATACTTATTGTGAGTTGACTATCAGGTTTACCGCGAAGTTGAAAGAAATTCGATAACGCAAATTGATTTTTTTAATTTTGGGACACCGAACAAACTGTACACATTAAAACTCTACACAAAGATATTTTCCTCCACGAAAAAATTCTACACAGATATTTTCTACACAGATATTCTCTACACCTATTTCTTTTTATTTTACTACACTGCAAAACTCTACACAAGCGTATAACCTATTGTTAGATCATTGTTAAAACAATAGGTTATACGCTTGTGTAGAGTTTTGCAGTGTAGTAAAATAATAAAAAATAGGTGTAGAGAATATCTGTGTAGAAAATATCTGTGTAGAATTTTTTCGTGGAGGAAAATATCTTTGTGTAGAGTTTTAATGTGTACAGTTTGTTTGGTGTCAATTTTGGCACATTTGATTTAAATGTGTATTTACATGAACTATAATAATATATTGCTTAATCTTACTGTTATAGAATAATTTTACATCTAATTAAATTTGATTTCTTGGAAACGCAAAATTAATAAAATATATAGTGCATGATTGCTGATTGCTTAAAATTAATGATCAATATGACAAAAGTATACTATATTTGACGATCTTTAATTGGTGTCATTAAAATTGCTGCACACTAAAAAAATCGGAATTATTCATTGAATTTAAATGTTTTCATTCTACAATGCTCATACGGTATCTGGTAGTAGCGACGAAATCATAAAAAACGATAAGAATAAGATGTTATAATTTCTACTTAAAATCAAAAAGTGGCAATAAGTTGGTAAAATATTTTAGCTTCTCAAGCCGTAACTCCTACCTGCAGCCCTTTTTTAACTCAGATAAATTCTTGTTACGTTATCGTACTTACCCAAAAATTTAAGTAAGCACCGGTGCTACTTCTCGGAACAAATACGCCTGGAATGCTCGTAAGAAAGCCTTTTTCGCAGACGAAGATTCGAAGATTGGAGCCGATGATGCTGAGCCGGACCATCAACAGCTACCAGCATCCAGTGGACTACCACCTCCGGTGCCAGGTCCGCTCAAATCACCGACAACGCGGATTCCGATGAAACTGGCGCCTCTAAAGAGGCATCGCAGCGAAAGCTCGTCAGGCTTTCCTCGCCGTTCCCCGAGCTCGCTTGACCGGATGACGAGGGGCTGGAAGAGCGGGGACTCGGATATGGAGCCGCACTTGAGCAGTGCACGGTCCTCACTGTCGAGTGATCGAGTCTCGCGAGACTACACAAATCTACGCTTTCAGGATCCCGAGTTCTACGAAAGTCCCAGGCTTATCGATAATAGTGAGTTACTTTTAGTTTCTTTCGAAATACGTCAAATTAAGTATCAAGTCATGTCATCCACTTGACTTAAAAAGAGCAGTTTTTTAATCAATATGAATCCACACACCTGCGATATTATTATAGAAAATAAATCACGTGCTTTCTTTTATGTGTTTTGCAGACAAGAAGAAGCTGGATCTCAGGGATGTATTGAAACGCTCGGAGTCTCTGAGCCCCCGGCATGAAAAAGATTGGCGTCAGCTGAGCAATCGCTTCAGTTCGGATGAGAATATTATCGACATCGAAAATCTTGCTAGCAGTGCACTAAATCAAAAGTCTCTAACACCTGTGACACTGAACAGAGAAACTGCGAGCAGTCCTGTTCAAGTGCAGCAGCAGCTACATCCGAAGGAGTTGACGCTTAGCGGTGGCGGGTCGATTTTTCTTAAGAGCAACAGGAGCAGAGACACGACACCCTGCCACGATGAGACAAGGCCTCTTGAAGACTCTCATGTCGCTGGAGGAAGCGATCTCGTCATTCCCGGTGGGGGCAGCCTCGACGATATGAGTGCCTCCACCGGCGAGAGGCTAAAATCTATTTTGAGAGAAAAAGCTGCTGAAGATGGTAAGTTTTTGGGTGGGTAAGGTGAATAATTTATATTTCCTAACCACGAGAATACATATCACTGAAGTCTAATGTACAGATAGAAAATATGAATGTAACGGTTTATTTCTGGGTATAGAAAACAGTTACTAAAGCTTTATGAAAATAATCGTAACCACCACGTTCTTCTTGTCAAAATTCATATAAAAATTGATATCTTGAAAATTAAAATTAATATTAAATAAATAAAAATATACAAGATAGGTATTTAATCATATTTATTTTTATTTTTCATCAGTCCAACTAGACGAAAGGCCATTTGAAGAAGAGCGCAAGAGCGTTAGATTTGATTTACAAAAAGTAGCGATTCAGACTGCTGTAACAAAATTTAATGATAGCGATTCCGAAGAAGAAGAAGATACAGAAGATAGTGGACCAGAAGAACGAAGTGGTGGGATGGTCTCAGTGATAGCGGCTCGACGTGCAGCTGCAGTTTTTTCCCTTCAGCAAGTTCTAAATCGTCAAGGAGGCGTTAACTTTGGAACAAGCGGAGCCTTTGTAAAGAGAGTCGATATCGATGTGAAGAACCCGAAAATCGTGGGAAAACGATTCGTAGTAGAAAACGTTTCTGAAAAAGAGCATCTACAACAACAAAAAAGTCGTTCCATAGATGATGAAGAATTCCTTCCAAATAAATTTGAGAATGTGAAAAACATCGATCTGATTTCAAAAAGCGACTCTGAGAAGACCACACCAAGAAGCGGCGAATCTAGATCGAGTTTTTTAGATGATCTGCGTAAGAGCAAGGAGATCATGCTGGAAAATATGAAAAAATCTGAATTGAGAGCTAAAAAAATTGCAGAAGACGAGGCTAGGATAGCGGAAAATCAATCATGGTCATCGAAAATGCTGCGTAGTTTGGAATTGTCTAAAGAAGGCATTAAAAGTCCATCATCTGATAATCTTATGATTAATTTGGAAACAATAAAAAATAATATGATTAAAGAGAATGAAAATGATATACGAATCTTTAAACAAGAGTTGGACAGCAAATTAGAGGAGGTAAAAAGTCAACTGGAGAAAGAATTTAATAAAGAAAAACAGTCATTGGAAGCAAGTATTCAAAAAAGACTTTTAGAATTAAGAAAGGAAATGACTAGCAAGGAAGAACATGAGATCAAGAAGCTCGTTGAGGACATGGATGAGGTGAGGGCAGATAATCTCAAAAAGGTAAGAAATGAGCTGGAAGTGTGCTATGAAAAAGAGCGACAAGATATACTGTCAAACCTCAAGGGCGAATTGGATCAACGGAGACGTGAACTCTTGGAGCTGAGATCTCAGGAGATATCCAAATTAGAGAACGAACACGAGAAAGGCTTGGATGGTGATAAGCAGGCAAAAATAGTTGAAATGGAAATCACACGACAGCACAATGAAAGAATTGAGAATTTGAGAAAGGAACTTGATAAAGAGTTTGATAACCTGAGAGCAGATTTAAGAGCGCAACAAAGAGAGAAAATCACTAAAATTACAGAAGAGCATGAAAAATGTCTCGCAGATATTCTCAGGGACTTCCGAGTAGACGTAAGCTTAATCAATGATACCATAATGAATCGTTTTAAATATTATTCTGAAATGATTGATTTTCTAAGCGGAGATTTGTGCACACTGTATCTAGAAGTATAATTTTTACGCTATGATAATGATCTTTGATTGTCCATTAATTCTATATAATAGAAATATAGAGTCTTACAATATTCATAACGATGATTCAAAAAGCAGCGTTTACTTTTTGCAAAATAAAGTTTTCATTAACTTTAACATTTTTGGTTCCACAGCAGAAATCATTTGTATTATCAGTCGTAATAATGTATCCAAAAATAAATATTATACTACATTTTTGTTATAATTGTTTTAGGAGGGACTCGCTCGCAAAGTATATAAACAGAGGCTAGATGAAATTCGCGCAGACTACTCAAAAGACGTAGAAAACGAAATGAAGAAACACAACGACTCGGCTGTTCGTCAAGAAAGCGTAGATTTTGAGAAAATTCGCTGCGAAAAGCGACTTCTTGAGGACAAATATAACACCTTGAAAGAGAAGTATTTAAAATTAAAGAAAGATATGAGAGCGGCTATTGAGAAAAGAAATAGGCGCAAAGAACAAGCAAATACAACGGCTTCGGAAACTGAAATGTCGACATCAACTAGAACAAGAACTGAAAGAACTGAATCCACAGATCAAAAGTTAGTCTTATTTTCATACATTTTTTCTCATTATTTTTATTTTAATCAGTACATTAGCGAAGACTAAGAAATTATCAACACTGAAATTTAGCTAACTTTTTTCTAATACTATTACTGCCTCTTTAATTAAGATATGTTTTACTAAAACCGTCCTCATGACCAATGTCTGACTTCATTGCCTCATTGCATGTGTTAGTCTAAGCTCATCGTTAAATATAAGTTTTGGTAATTATTCAAGACTAAAATCTTAGTGGGATTTAGCAGAATGTAAACGTTTTCATAAATAAAGGCGTACCATAAAAGGGTACGATTTCGTATAGCACTGCGATTTGAAAAAAAGCCGATTATTTTTCAATAAGAGTTAATTATTTGTTACATAAGCTATTTTTTATTAATAATCATTTTTCAATATTGTTCATAAAATGCTGCATCCACTTTATTTATGAAAGCATTATACAAATTAAAAAGTAGCTGAATCATCAATCGAGTTAAACAGTTAATTTTAAAAACTGTCAAGAGTATCTCATGCACATTATAAATACGTTGAACTAATACTAAAGGTGGCACGTATATTCTCATAGTTTCATTATTAATATGCATGCATGCATATACATATAATGATTCGAACTAAATTCATCATAATACTATATAGTATTTGTGTTTTACGGCACCGCCATTTATCGTTGATCATGGTACTTTCACGGTTGTAAGTGTACGAATTCGTCGAAATAAGTACTACATAGTAGAGTTATGCTATAAATTAACTGCTGATTTGTAACCTAAAATCTATTAGTTTAGATAAGTTCATATATATTTTCTGTTATATGTTGCAGCTATGTTTGCTCACGTAAATCAATTATTGTATACGCTTCTCGTGCGTGAAACGTGATTTTGCAAACGCTGCGACAAAAACGTGTATGCTAAATCAAGCTTCGCATACACGGTTCAATACACATGCAAGAATGTAATTTTATCCTTGTGTGAACTTTTCACACTCGCCTCGATCGTAAGAAAACGTTAACGCAAAGCTAAAATCACATTCTCGCGCATTTGAATTTAATTTAATTATTATTTTTTTAATTTAATTCATTCGAATGTACACTAATCGTAGAATTAACACGAAACTTTTTGTCACGAATTGCCCTATATTTTTTCCTCTGAAAATAGAGTACACTCTAGCAGATACAAAGTAAAAAATTAAATTATAAAACCGTGACGGTGCCTCTTTCATCTTCATACTATTTGTCCTAATAAACGGCTATAGGCCTTAACTCGAAACACCACAGATCGCTGTTAACGAAGACAAATTCCATCTCGAACTCGAAGCCCAAGGAGGTTTCCCGTCAAAATTCCAATGCGCTGAAGGATCAGCAATCGGATTTCCAGCAGCAACAACCGCAACAACGCCTCGTCGTTACATCAGCTGCCACACCAGCAGCCAATCAACCTCCGGGTGCGGCTACTGCGGTATTGAAGACCCAAAAGTTTGAGTCTGACGACACAACAACCTGTAGCGAAACCACCTCAAATTTACTCATGATGAGTAGAAAAAAGAAGTGCTTTACGAAAAAGCCTAGTAGTGGAGCTAACAAGATAAACAATAATTTGACCGATAATCCGGTGGAAAATATTAGAAAGCAATTGGAAAAACTTGAAGATCTTGGCGATCAATTGCCAAGCAACGAAACAGCATACACTGTACGCTATCCTTTCCAGGATAAATGTAAGTATTTTATCAACGAAAAGTTAAGCTAAAATAGTATATTGTGTACCGTACCAAAGAGCCGATGAGGTCTTTTGCATCTGCGTATAAATTGACCCAACGCTAAGTGCTGCAAACAGAAAAGGGCGCAAAAACGTCTCTTACTCTATGTGCACAACGTATTATTTGTATAACTCAGTTTATGAAGGTTATATAAAAATAGACTGACGTTTTTTAACCTTTACAGCCCCTACCAACGTTTCATCGGAACTTGAGTTCTTCAGGCACCGCATACACGTCGAGCGTGATTCTGTGAAAAGGGCTCGAGAGGCACTGAGGCAACAAAGAAGTGCTTTTCAGAGCAGACAGAGGGCCTGGAAACAACGGAGCGCCAGAGCCACTTTGGAGCAGCTAGTCAAGGTATGCATATAGCCTTTAAGTTTTATACAAAATAAAACACTTATCTCGATGAGCATCGAATAAGCGTTCAATGATTTCAGGAAAAAATTTCAGCTTGATATTAACAGTCACACATTTCTTCAAATATACCTTATTCAATGGCGTTAAAGAGTTTTTAGTAGTTTTTTAAACAATAAGCTTAACAATGTTAACTTTGATAAATACGTTGATTGTATGATTACGATAGATTTATATACAAAAGTAGTAATCCACTACCATTAATCATTAACCACGAACGTAATTATTATTATTTCAAGAAAAATTATTGCAAAAAAAAATAAATAAAAAAAATACGATTTGAGCTAAGTAATCAAAAGGAAAATCAAACTCAAAATCAAACTCCGCGATATCTTTTTTAATATTTAAAATAAACGACGAAGGTGACTGTAAATAAAAAAAAATGGATGTAGAGACGCAAACAGGAGATTCAACGTCTACTTTGCTTATGATATTTTTAACAGAATGCTTTATTCAGATTTAAAGAGTTATTCGCGACTTAAAATAGAATTTTAACGGCCTTACTTACTAGGAGGAACGTGAACTTTCGGATATGGAGGTGAGCTTGCACCGGACCCGCAGTTTATTGGGTGAAAAAGTAATTCACCTACGTCATCTGGAGCAGTCGTTAGAACGTGTGGCCAACGCTAAGCGCAGCGAGTACAAGTCACCAACACCAGCTGCTGCTACCACGACAGGAAACAAGAGCGATGAAGTCACGTTAAGCGATATGTCGAGCGCTAGTAGCGGCTTTAGTTCGACCGACTTGGGCACGGATACATTTATCGGTATATTTTCAAAGCTCTTTTTGCGATTCTAAGCAATTTTCTCATAAAGAAGCACATGACATGTATACATGTCTGATAAAGAATAGTTGAATTACTATATATGAAAATAATAAGCGTCCAAGACGTCATCCGTTTGTATAAAATTCTCCTCTAAACATTTAAGACAAATACTGTCATTATCAAGAATCGACGGAAATCATAGCGAGTCTGGAGAACCTTAACTCGGAAATCCGCGAGATTTGGGGTGTGCTAAACAAGCGGCAAGACAACACCATACCGCCACCGCCCACGCTGATGTACACCGATTTATCATGGTTTCCTTACCAGCATCTGACCACCCAACCTACTACTGTATCAGGTGAGAGTTTTATCAAAACTAATGTTCATTTTATCTTTCTTAAGATATCGTTTCTAGATTTTGCATTACAGAAAAGTACTAATGGTATAAGTAACAATTAATTTATAAGAATTGATATATATTAGTAGATGTATTCATGATAAATAGTATTGAATGGTGCAGTAAAAAAGGATAATCAGTATTTGTAGTCTGAATTTAAATATATTCGTAAAATATTTGTAAAATTATTCAGTACAGTTTAGTCATAGTAAAACGTATTGATATAATATGACCTTTAGTTAGTTAGTTAGGTATTCTAGTAAATTCGTTTGTATTCTTCATACTATAATATTAGATTATGAATTCTATTTTATACTTCAAATTCATAATAGAAAACTTTTGCAATTACATAATTTTAATAACACACACAAACTATAATTCAGCAATATTTTATAGAAAACTTATTAATTTGAGTAAATTTGAATGATCAATGATGTAACAATATTTGGCTTATTTTTAAACGTTCCATCATATTGAAAAATCTTTGTTTTATTTTATTTTTTGTTTCGTCAACAGTATGTAGTACTTTTCCGTAAGGAAATATATACGCATGCCGTTTTAATTTTTCAATGTTTAAAGTGAACATTTTTTCTCGTTATTAACTTAATATTTGCCTAATACTCTTAATACTCTGCGTAAAGTAATGATTTTATTTCCCGTTTCCAGGGAATAGAACGCCACGTAACCTCACTTTCAGATATTTCCGAGTGCTTGCACCTTTTTCTACTTTTTCTCCCGGCTATAATGTCCTTATTTTAAGTGGTAACTTCCACGCACGTATATAGCTTCAAATGACACAACATGCGTAGAACGAGATTTAGCGAGTGCATTTTTGCACAAGCGGCTGTAAATCGAGGTTTACGCCATGGCGTGTTATAAAAACCCTGAAAATAATCGTGTATGCTCTAAAAAAGTATTTTTTAAAAGGTATTTATCAAATAACATCAGTAAATCTTTTACCTTATTTTTCAGCGGCCTTCGGTACACCTAATATCCAGTCGAATATTCTATCTCAATTAACCGCAGGTCATCCTCCAAGTGCAACACAAAACATCATTGCTCAATATGGACCAACCAGTGGGTACACAACTAGTGTAGGCACTGTCGAAGGATCTGTGGCTCCGAACCTTATGGAAAGGACAAGGAATCTCAAAGACTGGTTGCGACAGGCACGCGTGGAAACTTCAGATCTTGTTAGTCCTGGACAAGCGACCCTCTAAAGTTAAATAATAGACAATGTTACAAATATTTTAGAACAATCAATCAAATTTCTACTATTCCATAAATTGATCATCGTGCGCCCAATCATTAGAAAGTAAATATTAAAATTCAAAAACTAAGAAAACATAAATTTCTTATACTTGGCCTAAAGTGTACTTGATTAAGCGAAATTTTTTTGTTAAAAAAATGTAATTCATGACCATCTTCTGTAATGGCTTCATCCTTAGCGTACGTGATTTTACAATGCACTCGTATATATATATATATATGTGTGTGTGTGTGTGTGTGTGTGTGTGTGTGTGTGTGTGTGTGTGTGTGTGTGTGTGTGTGTGTACTGTTGTATAAATTTGTAAGAAGTAACAATTATTTCACTATAAATATTACCAACAAAAACTATTTTACAAATAAGAAAAAAATAATGATAGTTTACCGGCATTATTATATATGTTTTAAAATGGATACTTTGTCCGCAGGTATCACTAAATTTCAAAGAAATAATTGCAGGTGTAGATCATGGATGTTTTTTAATAAAAAAATTTAATTTTGTTAAGGCGTATGTTAACAAACAGTTTAGTTTCGTAAATGACATAACATTTTTACCGACTATAAAATTTTTTTTTTTATACGAACATAGCTTTGAAGGAGACTCATTTTTAATCTTATATATTATGCTAAAAATAGATTGAGCAACTGATTACAAATGAATCTAAATATATTTAAGAATCGTAAGACGTTGTATTCATGATAATTTTTAATGAAATGATGATTTACTATCATTTATTTTATTCAATTATATATAACAGAGTTGTATTTGGTGCATCTCATTTTGATTTTTCGTTAAAAGATTATGAAGAATCGTAAAATATTTTTGTCAATAATAATGGTCACGATGAAAAATATTAAATGAAATATTGTAAAAAATTTGAATGATATTATTCATCAGTTACATGTTTGTAAAAAATCTATAAAAATGTGAGAATCTGTGAACTCAGTTTAAAGTAACAAAATCCTTTACGAATTATTTTTGATATTACTTTTTGTTATTTATGAAATGAAAAGTTTTTAAGAATAGTTACATAAAATTTTAACTATGTAATTTATGTGTGTATCTAGTCACACTTGCATGATTAGACTGAAAAGATAACGTATGCATAAATTCACTTTTAAATATCCTGATGGACATTCGTTTTTTAAATGCCTCAGTTTCTACGTGAAATGAATAAATGTATCCTAATATTTTTTGTAAATATATATTTACTTTTCGAAGAGTTACGAGAATATTTGGAAAATTAAGTAAACTTGCATAATTATGTAAGTACGGTAGATAAGCTCAACACGTGTAAATAAGATAAAATTCACTGTGCACGTAAAACCTTGGGTAAACCTCTTATTGTTTATAGAATACCTGATTTATTATTTAACGGGCATTATGAACAATATAATTAATAAGAATAATTGTGATGAACAAACATTTTATATATCCTTTTTAACTTTTGTACTCATTACGTAAATTTTATTCAATCATATTGTTCTCGTAAATCATCACTTTTTTATACATATACAAAAATAAACAATCAAAATATTAGAAAACTATTATTTTAAGGGAAAAAAATCATATAAAATTTATCTTAGACTACGGATACATTGATGCCAAAAATAAGTATGCAACAAAACCATTGCAATCGTAAGGTGATTATAAGATAATTATAGTTTTAGAGCGTTCAATCTCTTGATATAGTATACAAAACAAAAATTCATATATATGTATAAAAACAAAAAGTATTATCGTAGTTGTGAATGTGAGCATCAATCGACTTATAAAATTATACAATGATTATGTACTTAGGAGTCTCAATGACGGAGTTAATTATAAAATTTGGATAAACATTCTTATTAGATGGGAACAACGAAAATTATATATATATATATATATATATATATTTTACTCTATTAGTATAAATATTCATTTTTATAAGCACCCATAATCAAAGGTGTAAATCAGTACGCCAATGATATATATATATATATATCATTGGCGTACTGATTTACACCTTTTACCAAATGAATATTTATACTAATAGAGTAAAATATGACAAATTATCATTAAGAGAGTACTATTGATTTTAAATTAGAAGTGAAATTATACTGATGTTCATAGATCGCCTCGACGAAGCCCTGTAACATAACCCAAAGCTGTTCCTGATGAAACCGATAAAAAACCAAATGATCATCGTATATAATTATGATGTTGCTTTTGTAAATTTAAGCTAACAGATAAATCAGCATTTCGGTAGGCAATATATTAATTTATAGGATCTTTAATAAACATTGTGCAAAGTTTTGCATAAAATCAATAATTAATTTTTGCAAGATGGGTGTATGCTTTCCAAACATTTATATGAATCAGTTCGAACATTAATCCAACACCAATTAAGAACTAATAGTACTCTCTTAAACCAATACTTTAATTATATTCGAATCATTAGAATTCAAAATCTGGAATGTAAAATAAACTTTTTATTAATAAATGTGTACCAAAATCGAATAAAAGAACGGGAAATAATTTCCAGAAGTTACAAAAAATATTTTATATATATATATATATATATATAATACATACTGCATATTTTCTTTTATCACTAGAAATATTAATATGTTTTTTATTATATTTAAACAGAATCGGAAATTTTTAAATCAATAGAGGATACAAAATATTCAAATAGAGTGGCATATAAAATTTAACTATTGTTTGAAATACACATTTATTAAATAATATTCTATTATTATTGTTTTTGTAACGGATGTTATAAAACAATGTGTCCATTGTCTTCGAGCTCCAAAGTGCATTATTTGGTAGTACCGTCCTAGTTCTTAGTTTGTATAGAAAATATATATATGACATGTTATTACATTTATCGTACGAGAAATAGAGAGAGAGAGAGAGAGGGAGAGAGAGAGAGAGAGAGAGAGAGAGGAGGGTGTACACTAATAATTTACTAATAGCTGACTTATTATTGAGTACAGATGCAGTATTACAAAGTAATACAGACAAATATGTATAAAGGCAGCGTTAAACAATTTAATTATAAAATTGTTTTATGCATTACAATAAAAAATAATTATATAATAAAGATTGAACAGCAAGATAAATGTATAATATTGCGAGGAATCTATAAAAATAGTATTTAAAATAATAATTATTTTTTTGCATAATGTAGTATTTTTGAAGTCATTTTACTTGAATTTGGTTTTAAATGTATTTTGATGAGAATTTTCTCAAAAAATTAATAAAGAAAGAGTATACCAACACATTTTCTACAAGCAATCTTACACTTCATATTTATGAAGTCTAAGATTGCTTGTATGAAATGTGTTGGTATACTCTTTCTTTATTAACTAAATTATAAAATCATATCTATACTTAATTTTTGTTACAAATCGTCCAGTTTTTCTAGAAGTTATAAAACCTAGTAGGAATAAGTAGAACAATGTCAAGTAATGGTTTGAATTATTTTTATCTATATCTACGAAATTAAAACAATCATAACTACTAAATCAAATATATATGTATATTTATTAGCCGAATTCCTGTGTTGTCAAATCATACACTTTATTTATTTTTGTCCAAAAATTGAATTGAATTCAGTCTTTACGATTCCAGTGGTAACTATACGATCATATTATAGAGCAAAATTTAATTCACAGTTGGTGTGTTTGTCTTCACATTCATCAGCGTATTCTTCAAATTTTTCTTTAGAAGGTAGCCATGATGTAATGTCGGGGTGGCTACTTTTTTTACTATCTTTTAGTGAATTTTGAGCTGCCCAAATAAAAGGAGATGTCTTACATAGCAGAAGTTTTATGCATGATGAGTCAAAACTATCAGAATGTTCAATCAGCTGATTTGGTAAATCTTTATCTTTTGCTTTTTTTAATAGATTTTGTACCTGAAAATAGTCATTTTAAATCAACATCACATTAAGTATCTCAAGTAATTGCTATATAATATGAACCCTTATTGTTATCAATTTTATTTGAGTTATAATGAATTAAGTTACCTTTTCATTTTCACTGTCAATAATCAATTGGATTGGATCTAATGGATTGGTTTCTTCATTTATAGTATTTGCACGTTGTACTTTTGGGGTTAACTTAAAAAGTTCACTAATCTGAGAATAAGGCAGTTTTATTGAATGAACATATAAAAGATTAAAGTAAATTGAATATTATACTAGTAACTGGTCAATACTGACAAGATCTCTAAATATATTTAAAAGACTTGTTCAATTTTTGGAGTGAATCTTAAAAAAAAATTAGTGTAATTATCATCTTTAAAGTGTT
The DNA here is from genome assembly GCA_012977825.3 of Pteromalus puparum. Lineage (NCBI taxonomy): Eukaryota > Metazoa > Arthropoda > Insecta > Hymenoptera > Pteromalidae > Pteromalus > Pteromalus puparum. The sequence goes on from CM053170.1 coordinate 67,736,998, forward strand.
AATTTTATTTGCCATGATACAAAAAAAAAAAAAAAAACGGCGTACTTCCAATATAACAAATTTCCATTGAAGTCTCGTCAATATCATTTAGTTGCTAATTAGTCTCGCACCTAAATTAATAAGTTGGACGTGCCAAAATTATATTATATATATGTACATTACCATTTGGGCGAAAAATATAAAGCTGTTAACGGCAACTGCAGTCACTTTTTTAGAATCTAATCCAAGCAAACGAAAGAAAGTAGATACTAAATGTGTAGGTTCGTATGCCTTCTTCACATATTCTTCATTAAAATCAGCTTCGTCTCCTCGTTTCTTTGGAGATATTTTAGGCCTTAAGCTCTTTGACACTAGATCTGCAATATCTCTAGCTGTTTCTAAGTAATTTTTAGCATTTTGCAAACCGGCTTTTATTTTATCAAAGACACCTAGAAAAAAAATTCAATAAAATGTTTGTTAATATTTTTATCAACAATATTTATTATACGATTGTCGTCAATAATGTATAATAATACGGGTACTAATATTCACCTTCGGAAGAACAGCAAGCAAATGATATTAAAAATATCCAAATCGTACTATACAAGACTAGGGCTGAGGACATCTTGTCGACTGAGCACTTCTTTTATAAATGCAGAGTAGTTTTTTTCGTGTCAGTTAAAAAGCATGTTGACTAGGAGAATAATCAGAATGTCCATAATTACGATGAACACTCTCTAGAAAATTGTCTTCCTTCTACGTCATCAAAAAAGCCGTTGTCGCCGCATTTCTTTATCGCTCTGCTACCCACGCGAGAGTTATAATTATTTAACGGTAACTCAAACCCGCACCTTCTACAGTCAGATGTGACACCTGTTCAAGAATGTATACACCATTCCCTTTAAATCACAAGTTCACTGTGCATTTTTTTGTAAAACACTAGTTATAAGTTGTGATTCAAAGTTTAAAATTATTTTAAAACGACAACCATAAAAATGGCTTCATTGCTTACTTCTCATACCTTTGTGCTCCTTCTTATCCTGTTTGTATCAAAATTCTGTGAGGCAAATGTGACAAATGTAAATTTTTATCTCGACGAAGTACGTAGTTTAAGCGAATTACCACTAGAAAAATTAATAAAAATAAAATCATCGTTCGTCAAGAAAAGTATGTGTATACGTATAAAAAGTTTACAATTCAAAAACATTATACAAATATTTAAATGTTAATAGGTGAGGATGCGTACGACGTTTCTCCAGAGGGAAGAACCTCGTCAGCGTTATCATTACCTATGACAATGCCGTTGAAAAGAATGGGTAACAAGCCCATACGCCGATATGAAGAATGGGACGACAAAGGCAAAGATTCCAAGATATCTAAGATATTTCAGTTGACTGTGACAGCTTTATCATTTCTAGCTTTTGGCGGATACCTGTTAACCCTCATCATTACTGCTATAAGGCGCAATCAAAACAATAATAACCAGTCGAACGTCATAGTACTTTCGGTGCAGTATTCTTTCTTTTTTAATGTAGTTTTAAATATTAAGATAGATGCCAGTAAATAAGTTTTGTTTTAATTTTCAAATCAAACCATATGAGTTGTTACGAGGTTATAATCGCTTTCCCCTTTTTAACTAAGTGAAGCGGTAATTAGATTTCATACATATATTTCTTAATTATTCTAATGTGTGGAAAGATTTAAGTGTTCTTAATAGATAAGGTGCAAAATTTAGTCAGTACTGTAGTCATTATTATACCTAAAAAACACACATCACAGATGAAAAGCCTAAAAAAGTTTTATCTGTTTTTTACAAGTGATATCTTTGTATATCTTCTAGTTTACGCGTCACAAATATAAACAGCTGATACCTATTATCGTTTTTTTACGTGTAGTTTTGCTACGATAATGAGCAGGAACTTTAAGACTTCTTATATTTATCTTATGTTTTTGACCTAAAGTATCTGAAGAAATAACTGTCAGAAAAAATATAAAAAATGCGGATAGATAATGTTACTCCTAGAGTATATTTTAATACGTCAAAAGTAAGTGACCCATTATATTAAGATATTTAGGTACATCAAAATTGAAAGTCCTTCTTACCCTTAAACATTCACCGATAATAATTAACCGGACTTTATTTAAAGTTTGAATAATTATTTCTAATATGTTTTAATTTTATCTGTACTTATTTCAGAGTTTGCAAAAAATTAAACGTCCAAAGCGAAATCTCTACCTATATGATCCTCTAGAATATGATTACGACGTGGAACATCTGTATAGAGGAATGATTATGCTATCAAGTGATTACAGTATACAGTCAATGAAAAATCGATATTGAATGTATTTATTATTCAAGAAAATATTAAACGAAGTTCACGCAAAAATTAGTGAATTAAACGTTATTTAAGAAATATGTTCATACATTCATACATTTTCAAATGATAAATTACATTTTTTAACTGAAATTTAAAGCATCATTGATACATTATCATTAATTTTTATCATTTTATAGTATATTGTGAAACAAGGGCTTAAACTGAGCTTTTACAGACTAACAGTGGAGATTCCGCCCTTGGTACAAACAATGTTTTATAATAATAACGCGCGGACGTATTATCGCCGGCTTGTACGTGTGAGTCTCTCGCTCACTGACACGGCGCGCCTATAACGATGCGTGCGTGCGGCGGGTAGAGGAACAGGCGCGTTCAAAACGCTCTACGCTGCGGAGAGGGGGAAGCCATGCTCACAGAGCTAAACTTATGGCAGGGACTGTCGGTGGTGAAGCTTGTTAATAGGTATAAGAAACGCAAAAATAGTTTGCGTGTTACATGAAGTAATTTTAATTACATCAATGCGAGGTAGATTTTTCTGTTTAGTCGAACGATAAAAATTTTCATGAGTGAATTTGATCCCACAAATCTTATATGACAAACGCAATATAGTAATAAAATCCAGTATCTCGTATGATTTATTTATGCTTTATTCTTTTCAATTGCAATTATTATTCATTTATTACATAAGCATTAAATGAAAATCTTAAAACCTAATAAAATCGAATAGAGAATCGCAATGTGTGTACATACTCCACCAGATTATTCTCGGCGTGTTGGGCTCGCAGAGAGGCTGCAGCTTCGAGCAGCTCCAGCCAGTTTAAATAAACTGAAGATTGTATATCCTACGGCACTTCCTTATACAAAGATAACCATATGGCTAAGTACGCACGCATAAAACATATAAAGAAATACAAAACGAACATTTTACAGGAATAACATAAAATCTTCAATATACATATTAGTGCATTGCATGGTAAATACTGATTTTGCCTATTGAAAAACTTATTGGTGTACCCAATAGGCAACATTGTACGTCGGATTATTTTTTTTGTGACAATATCCATGTGTTGCACTTTCCCTCAAGGGAACTACACTTTACTTTGAATAATCTTAAACAGTTATATCAAATACGATCGTACACAATGTAGCATAAGCTCTAAAAACAAGTCAATAACAACATATGAAGACAATAATTTAATAAGAACGATATTTACATGTATTAAATGCATATTTTCAGTTAAAATATATTTGATCTTATATAATAAAAGAAGTATTTGGCTTTAAGAAAAAATTTATAATTAAACGTTTATCTTGACTTGTATTTTGCTTTGACAACTAAAATATGGGATAATATTATTCTATTGTTGTTCTGATCGATGCTCTTATACATTTTAAAATTCTATACGATACGATACTCGTGACCCAAGTAACACTTCTGCACGGCGCAATAAGGACCCTCGCTGTGCTCGGTCCCTAACATCACGCTGTGCAAAAAAAGTGCTACTTCGGTAACTTGTATCGTAATGTACTATTGTGTACATGCTTATATTTTATATACAACAAAATTTGTTGTAAATACTTTAATGCTAAAAAATTGTTAGATTTTTAACGTTACATTCACAATTCGCTCTGAAACTTAGTAAATATGTCGTTTTACATGTAAGTTTTAGGTTTGATATAGTGCGGCTGTTTTATAAATAAATTTAAATATAATTATAATAAATGAAAACTATTGTAGAATATAGTGTGAAAAGATTAAATTAACATAAAGATTATATTTAAATAATATTATGACATGCTGATTCCTTAAATAATCGTTTAGGTATACACTCATTAGTCAAAGAAACACAGATAAAAAAATTATTACAATGCTGGGAGAGAATCGTTTAATTTCCAAGGCAGCTATTCTTAACAACAATGTGATGCTTGTGTTTATTTGTGCAGCATCTTCCCAGTCTGAGAGCAGTTCTCTTTACGCTCCATTCCGAACCAATCCTTCTCGTGCAACGCCTACCAAACAGCATCCAAGAGCCAATCAGAGAGAGCTTGATGTCTTTCCATGAGTGACGATGGCTTTTTCTTGAAAAAGAAAATTCCCTTAGCGCCAGTCTAGTAAGAATATGCTCATGTACTCAGTCGGATGCTTATCTTTGTTCATTGAGCGTTCTACACAGATTTCAAAAGTAATGAGTTTAATACATCGTTTGCAAGGAACAAGTTATCAATCTTTCTGACAGTTTCATTCATTTAAAAAATTCTTATTTATAATATTTAGATTATTTTAAAACGATCTGTTGTGACTCAAAAATGACAGCAAATTGCAGTGTTAAACATTTAAGCTTTGGCATAGATAAAATATTGTCAAATGGATGCTCCAAAAATGCAGGTAATGTAATAAAGCTTTTAAACAATTAATCGATTTTAAATCCTTTTTGAGTACTTATTTTCGTGGCTGCCTCAAATTTGAAAAAATATTGTGGTGATAAACTATTCATAAATTAAAGAAAAGAAGTGAAAATCGGTAAATTGCAAATAATAATTTACCAATCAACAATTCGGGTATATTGGATTCACACTTTAATCAAGTTTAAGTATATAAAAAATGATATCTTATAATGAAATATCGTTTTTTTTTTTATTATAGACAAAATTTACTGTCCAGGGATACTGAACTGCTCACAAAATAAGTTATAATTCCGTTTGTATATTGTAATGTTATTATAATGAACGTTTTTCAAATATTTGTTTTTTAGAAAAATCAAGCTTGCATGATATCGCAACCTGTTCTGTATCATACTTGGACCACGGAAACTATGGATCATGCGATTTTCTCGGGAATTATTCAAATATTTCATATGTTCAACACCCTGATACGCATCCAGTTACTTCATTTACAAACCGCTTTGAAAATCTATTTGGAAATCCCAACACCATCATCAGACCTTCACCCGTGCGACCTGTTCTTAAAGGTATTCTATATAATAAAGTTATTATAAATAACATTGGAAACAATAATTACATTTTTTTTAAGATAATACATACATTAAGGAACGCATAGTTAGTAACGGTTACAACAGGAATTGGCAAAAATTTACGACAATTGTGCTTTTTTATATTCACGAAAATACTTTTTGAAATAAATAAAATAATTCTAACGTTAGAGCTTCGGGACTACTTTATACGTGAAACAGTATACTTTAGACTAAATACGCTGCTTAAAATCTCCAAGATTAAATTCTATATGAAAAGAATAATAGTTAATACTTCTCATGGCAAACGTGAGAAGATACTTACATTTTTGTAAAAATCATTGTATTTAGTATCAATGTTGGTATTAAGTAAATACACATAAGCTTGACATTAAGCGAAGATGCAAGGGGGTATTTAGAAGCATACCCGAGGAAGAAACTACCAAAAAGATCTCGAGTTGAGGGAACTCAAGTGTTTAAACGAATGCACATGTTGTATACCTTAGCGCGGTTATAAATCAAACAGAAGTGGTCCGCCTTTGGGGGGTCGTAACTTGCACCAGACAAATACGAATATCCATCTAAATAGACATCTCTTAGCAAACCTTGAAGAGTTCTCCCTACTCCGAATTCGCTTTGATTATTACCCTTCTAAAGATGTGCGGTCAATCTCTAAACAGACTTACCTAATTGTTTTTCAGAATCCGATTTTATGACCCTGTTCGTAGAATACCCTCTTTGATCTTCTTTTAACTTGAAATATTTAAAATGAAAGATTATTCACCGCTAATGTATAACTAGGAAAAAGGTTGCTGCTCATTATCTTATCAAAGACTTTGTTTTTTAGAATCTATAACAGCATCGGCTAGTCCTTCTAATCAGTTTGGAAACAACAACTGCAGACGAAGATCTTGGTCAAGAGCAGTTTTTAGTTCACTGCAACGGAAAGGCTTGGAAAGACGATTTGCTATTCAGAAATATATTACGAAGCCGGACAGGCGACAGTTAGCGGCAACACTGGGCTTGACAGATGCACAGGTTGATTATAATTCATTATTTCACCAACTATATTAATATTCCAATGTGCACGTATATATCATAATAATCATTGTTAAAATGTATAAAATCAAATTAAATTTTTAGGTAAAAGTGTGGTTTCAGAATCGCCGTATGAAATGGCGACATACAAAGGAAACGGAAAAAGTTGCAAAAATGTCAGAAGATTGTTCATTTAATAAAACTAATTCAGATAATTCATTCTTTATTACATTGCACAAAGACAATGCAACAAGATCTTCCGATGATGACGATATAGACGTAGAATCAGATGTTCTGTAAAACGATTTAAAAAACTTTAGAAAACTTATTCGGAAAATTTATCTATATTATATATATATATATATATATATATATATTTTTTATATTCTGATAATGATCAAAGTCTTATATTAGAAAAATATTCAAAAATCCATTACTATGTACTCCGATACTGATCAATTATGCATGGCTGTATATATTTACACATAAGAAAACAATATTAAGTCGTATTTATACATATTGAAATAATAAGAGGGTTAATTGTGAAAAAATTCACATTTTATGAACGAATTTTGACTTATTTATGTAATATTATAAATCTACCATTCTAGTTAATTATTCTATACACAAAGACAGGATTTCATAATTTCAACATATATGTATTTTAATAATTTATAAGTGTGCAATGAGAGAATAGGAGTAAATGTGCTTAAACAATGTTGAATATGATCGTATAAGGTGCATTGGTTGTATGATACTAAGATTTTTTAAGCATTTGAAATATTAAGAAGTATGTTCGAACATATATTTCGTTTACTATGTAGTGGAGTGTGAAGTATTTATTTCACAGTCGTTTACTCACGTTTTACATAGTTATATTCTATCATTATTATCCTATAATCATAATTCAAAGTAAAAAAATGCATAGAGGCGTTCATGTGGTGACATATATTGTATAAAATATGGATTTCTTAGCGAAAAATGCATTTGTTATTACTTAAACTAGGAGTTTGAGATATTATTTAATATTTAATACTTATAAAAAAGAAGTAATAGCAACAAAAAGTAAATATTTCTGTTACTTCTGTGCACATAATTTAACAGCTACATATACTCTTTGTTAAAATTATATAGCTATAAATATACAGTTTGTTTAAAAGTTGTATGAAATCAACGAGGGAATCGATAGTACTTAGGTACATGTGTACGTTCCTTGCGCTATTACTTTTCTGGGTGCATACGCATCCTCGAATCACCATAGCAACCATATTATTTATATTTATCTGTTATCGAAAGATTCTTGATTAATTACTTCCCCTGCATTTTGCTCCAGTTTTTGTGCTTGTTTATTTATTAACTCAGGTCTGTTAGTCGTGCAGATATAATTATTGACTATGTAATAGAGTTTAAATTTGATAAATGCAAATGATCCTATCTAGTGCGAATTTCTAAAAACATAAATATGCTGCAATTACTGGCGGGGAAATCGAGCAACTTGCTTCGACTTCAAAGGATCAAGATTCTAATTCCAAAATATGAGAACTGCAAATTTTCAACAAAACCTAGCAGCGCTGCGGCCGTAGTTGAAAAGCAGGATGGTATTAAAATAAATGAAGAAAAAATTATAAGTAAGCAAACTATACTAAGAATATATTGTAACGTTTCTGATTATTCAACCTAATCATTTCATTATATGCCATTATGTATTAATGAAAAATCACAAATAGCGTATATAAAATAATGAACATATGCAAAAGCAATATATTTATTTGACTCGTTTTTAATTACACTAGTACCTATTACCATAAAAGTAACCTATATATATATATATATATATATATATATATATATTGGGGTTATGCTGTATTCATTTTTACAATGTATTTATTTTTATTTTTAACTATGATAGAAACAAAACAATAAAATCGTTGATACACAATATATATTTTTTTAAAACCAATAGGCACACCAATATCGCTGTCAAATCAGCGTGTGTCCACTGCTGAATCAAGCGTGACTGCATCGTCCATGCTATCGAAATTGAGCTTGCTTCCAGAAGAAGACGCTGTCCAGCATCCTCCTGATCTTTCGATAACCAGGAATGTCTCGGAACTTGACTATGGCCCGTTACCGTTTGAAGAGGTGCCTGGCCCAGCTATACTAAAGCTGTGGGAAAAGTACTGGAAATACGTGCCGCTACTTGGTACGCAACTGATTCGCAGTGTACTCATCAACAGGCTCACCGAGGGTACGATTACTCTACGGTTAATGCTGCTACTTTGACTTTAGTTTTTATTTTATGCTTATTTTAAAAATATTTAAACAAGCAATTTAATGCGCATAACGAATTAAACTTGAACATAAAATAATTTCACTTTTGAGACACGTTAATAGCAGATTCAAAAATGTTCGAATTATTACTGAATTGTAAAAGAAACGTAACCTTGAGCAATGAGCCAAATAATATTCATTTAAAATATCGTAAATTTAAAATAATAAACAATTAATTTATTGCTTTGTGCGTGAATTCATCTTTTAGGACGTTTACAATGGAATCGAAATATAACTCCGATAAGGTATTTGTTTGACGAATATGGGCCAGTAGTTAAACTAAAGGGACCATTTTCAGGTGATATTGTTTTAATTCACAGGTAGTTTTTCAACTCAAACCATAATTCTAAATAAATAAATTCTATAAAGGTTGCACTAATCTTACAGGCCTGAGCACATTGAAAAGGTTTTTAATGAAGAGAATGACTCTCCCACCAGAAGTGCAATTGACATACTTCAGCACTATCGTCTCAATTACAGAAAATATAGATTTGCTGGTCCCTATTGCGCGTATGTTTGTGCTATTTTTTTAAAACACGAGGTAGCAAAATAATCAATAAGCATACAATATCTATTTTGCTATATACATTAATATTACATTTGTAAGAAAGTAGGGTATACTGTAATTCATTTAATTTATTATTGATCGTGGTAGTAGTTATTAAGTCACTTATGACAATCCATGTTTGTGTAAATCATAGCTTTTTTGAAAGATACAAATAATGCGTAGTTTTATATTTGATCCATAGACAAGGCACACAAGGTTTAGAATGGTTAAAAATCAAGAAAACCTTGGACATGCCAATGAAAAAACAAATTAATAAACAATTTGCTAAACTTGAAATTACGTGCGAAGAATTACTGCAAAGAATCCGACTGATCAAAAATCGCCAGGATGAGGTATTGCTTTATATTACATATCATTTATGATTTAACTATTTTTTAAATTTAAAATAGCAGGATGAAAATAACATTCTTAATAGGTCTCAAGTAATTTTAGCCAAGAACTGTTGCGTTGGGGCATGGAATCCTTCTGGATTTTAGTATTGAATAAAAAGTTAGGTTATCTTGAATCAACGGGCTATAGTGAAACATCAGAAGCTACTCGATTTACCGATGCTCTCTCCACAGCTCATCTTTATATGAGTCGATGCGAAACTGGATTTCAAGTCTGGAGATTCATGGAAACGCCCTTTAGCAAGAAATTGTTTAATTCATGCGACGTGATCGATGAGTAAGCTAAAAATCTCTTTGATCATTGTTGTTAAAAAGATCAATTTATTGCAATCAACTTTTTATTCCCATTTATATATAATTTCATAAGTATATTATTTATAAAAATCAATATTTCTTGCAAACGAAATAAATGACCAATGTTATATGTTTTTTCAATTAGAATAATTGGAAAATATATTCGAGTAGTCCAGAGCAGTATGTTTCACGATTCTCCTTCGAAGTATAAGGAAAATGAGAACATTTGTTCAACTATTTTCGAGAATCTTCTTGTAGACCATTCTATGAACTCCGATGAAGTGTCAACATTGTTAATGGACATGGTTATTCTTGGGGTCCAAGCTGTAATATTCTTGCTGTGACATTTCAATCGTTATGTTGTATTTAATAACATCTAATTTCTTCTCTGCTTATCGAATTCTAGACAGTAAACAGCCAAGCGTTTTTGCTGTATTATTTGGCAAAAAATCCACGGGTGCAGAAAAAATTATTCAATGAAATAGTTTCTAAGACAAAGGAATTTCCCATTATGAGTAAAGAAACCCTAGAAAAAATGCCTTATTTAGATGCGTGTATTAAAGAATGTTTGAGGTATATTTTTACATACGTTTTAATTTAATATTATATTATTTTCATAAAAAGATAAAGTCAATCAATTCTTACAATATTCGTAACCATTTAATTGTTTGAATTATCATGATTAAGGATACGCCCACCATTTCCTTATCTAACGAGGTTGCTAGAAAAAGATATTATCTTGCATGGTTACGAAATCCCTAAAGGCGTAAGAATATATACATAACAATTGAAAATTTAAGTATGTAATATATTTAAATTTGTTACCATTATTTTCATGTTCTGATTTTTTAGACGTACCTTATTATGGCTAATCAAATTACTACCATGCGAGAGGAAAATTTCGAAGACCCAGAAAAATTTAAACCAGAGAGATGGCTTAAAAATGAGGACTCTTATTCCACATATAGTTACTTACCCTTTGGAAAAGGTCTTCGATCTTGCATCGGCGAAAATATAGCCAAGTTAGAGATGATGCTGCTTACTACAAAGGTGAGATTGTGGAAAGAAAAATAAAATCATTCCATAAGTTTTTAATATTATCGGTCAATTTTGTTTTGGTGATTTTACAAGTGTAATTGAAACATTTTTCAGATTATTCGAGACTTTAGAGTAGAGTATGAGTATGCAGACATAAGCAGCCGATTTTTAATGATGAATGTACCTAATAGACACCTTCGCTTTCGTTTTGTTGAAAGAGACTAAATGTTTATGCTAAAATGACCCTCAGCACATTTTCGATTAAATTTCTATTACTACGGTAATAGATGATAATTTGTAGTTTATAATTTTCACATTAGGCGATTACTTTATTTATAACATATCAATTCATTCATAAACAACATTATCATGAGTAATGATATTATTTTTATTGTTTGGATTCTATTAAATATCCTTATGATTAGGATCGTTCAATTATTGCTCTGAGAGTTGTGAGGTGTGAAACTGTACTGTAAATTAACTAAAACAATATGTGGTGATTAATAAAAGTATATATTTATCTGCATGATAACATCGTTTATAATAAATGTACCTTAGCAAAAAATGCTAATGACATTGTATTTAGCAGTTGACCATTAATAGTTACTAATGGTGTTTGACAGCGATGTATGAAGATTTGTAAAATTTGCTTCACTTTCGACCTGCTACAAAACCAACTGGATTTATAGACTGTCCATCGTAGATCTTTATTCTAAAATAAGAAACTTTATTATTTGTATTAAAATAATATAAATTAACGTAGTAATGTCGTCGGTAGTAGCAATCGTATAGAAGATTTCTCATGAGAGCATTTGAAGCCATTTCTTATAAATGACAAGATCGACACTCTTTAAAAAATGCATTAAAATTTATTAAGTTAAATTCAAATTTAATTACCAGTTTTTTCATTTCTTCAATAGTAGAAGAGTACGTAATTATTCTAAAGCATGCTACGATTATAATTAAAGAAAATTGTGATATTACTATTTTGGCATCATACTGAAAAAGCAAATGAGTAACACATTAATAAATTAATGCCTTAAGGGCCCTCGGGAGCATAGATATAGCTATACAATAAGCGAAAAAAATAGCGCTTCCTTGAATCCGACTTTTGAATCAACCGGTGCTCCGATGACGCTGAAAATTATGTATGTAATTCTTTGTTATACTCTTTCTGCGGGGAAGTGAGCTTAAAAGCTTTTGTTGACTCTATAAATTACAAAATATGATTATTTAGTTTCTCCCTATTTCGGGGTTAGTATAAAAAACAAAAGAAACATGTTGTTTTTACGCTTCTTCCTGACAGCTTTAAAATCGATAAATTTAAATAATCATTTTTGATACATAGGGCTCACGAAGGTTTAAAAGCCCGCTTCCCCGCAGAAAGGGTATAACAAAGAATTACATACATAATTTTCAGCGTCATCGGAGCACTGGTTGATTCAAAAGTTGGGATGCAAGGAACCGCTATTTTTCTCGCTTATTGTATAGCTATATCTATGCTCCCGAGGGCCCTTAAAATTCAAATTTCATAGTAAACTGTAAAATACATACATATAGTAGCTGCAGGCCAGCTGAAATAATAATGATTGCAACAATCGATATCGTTTTATACAGAATAAAACGTACTGCTCTGACTACGGATGCGATGTATCTAAATCAAACGTATCAATGAAAATTCATGATAAATAAGTATTTTGGGGTAGTGATAGATATTTTATTTCAAATTTTTTCCAAGCATAGCAGTATTATTTGATAGTATCCATCGTTGATTAATATCTCTAAAGTTATCGAATAATATAACTAAATAAAATTTTATAACTAAAACGGTTTCATTGAAACCAAGTTAACTTACTGAATAATTTTTTGATGTTCTTTTATACAATTTTTTAGCTCCTCTTTGCTATCCACTATTTCGAACTTACAGCCTAATATTTTAATTCTTGCTCCTGCATACCAAAAGAGCGTTATAACTAATAAATCTATCATTATCAAAACAGAATTTTGGATGATACTAAATGTTTGATGAGTAAATATTATACTAGATACTAATAGAGAGTCTGTTGAGAATGGGTAGATGGCATCCATAGGAAATTTTTTCCCCAAGATGAATGCACCACAAAAAAATGCCAGTGAAGCAATCACATATAATACAATCAGAATTGTGTAGTGTCCAAGAAAGCGATTGTAATGCTTGCGCATAATATATTTTTCATTTTGTTTACAGTTTTTCATAAAATTAAAAACTTCTTGTACTAAAACCTATATAAAATAAAGAAATTAAACACAAATTATAATTAGAAACAGACATACACACACATGCACACAGGGAGGGGCCTATTATTGTATTAGTTTATATATAAGATTCTATTAGATCTTATGATTGACTGAATTCTTGTACATAAATGCACGTCCATGCACATGCATACACTCTCGTACTCGGGCACACGTACTCGGTAGAAATTGTAAATAAGGATTAAGATATAACCTGCAATTCTGATCGATTAATTCTGTAAAGCACCAAGTGTGAAAATGAATCGCTGATGATCATAAGTTGAGATAAAGTCTTGGCCATTAAGATGGGATATTTGTGATAGGCACATACTGACATCCATAATGTCAAAGATGCAAAGAATAAATTGATGATTATGAACCATAATGAACACTCGTGATAAACTTTTGTGAAACGGCTAGCATTCGCACTTACTGGCCAAATTGTCCAAAATCTTCCTAATTTTTTTAAAAAATTAATAGCGTGTTGTGGATCAGTCTTAAAATTAGACTTTTCCGGCAAATCAAAACACTTCATTCGGATGAGAGCAGTCACCAATATTCAAATCGATAATCTGTAACAAAAATTATACAACTTTTATAAAAAAAAAAACACGTACACACTGATTCTGATTTTTTTACAAAGTAAAATAATAAATGCCTTGTATAATACAAATCTTTATTATTGACACCAGCATTCTTAACATTCATAGCTTTTTCTAGTCTTATGTCAATCAAATATATTTTTGGAAATTTCAATCTCTGATTGTATGATTATTTTTAATTTTAATTCAAGAATCTGTAACCACATTGCGAATCCATCGGATGAATGTTGTTATATGGTAGCACAGCATATTATAGTACTAACAAAATTTTCACCAGTTCTTGCTGTGGCCTACTCTTACTGTAACGTATTAATAGATCACGAGAGTAAACATTATTACACCAGAAACTTCGTTTGTGAGCTTAGCCCTTGAGATAAACTCTTTTGTTTGATAAAGGGTGCTTATGTATAAATTATACATACTACTCATCAAATTGAAGTTTCAAAACATTTATTTACTGGATTGAATTAGTTTTATCCTCTCTTAAAAAAGCGATGACTGGATGTTCTGAAGCCTTGAGAGAAGCGATTTGATTAGTTGAAAAACAATGGCCGGTCTGAACATAGTTACGATTTTAAACTGCTAAACTTAAAATTAAGCGCACTGGATTTTTCTAGTAAATATAAAATGTACATTGAATCAGATTATATTCAATGTGTACTATTTTCATAGTTTTTGACATTTATTATTGAATGTTTTCTAAATGAAATGATAACTGAGATTTTATACAAGTATTCACCTTTTACTGAATGTACGTTTCTTATATCTCGACAAAAATTTTAAGACTATACCGTATATGAACTATAAATACAGATATACTGACTATCGAGTCGAAAATAATTGTTAATGCTTCTTTAATTGTAGCCTTCTAAATGTCTATAAATAAAATATTTTCGAAATAATAGATCTAAAATAGGAACATGACTACACTGAGAAANTATAATAAACTTGACTTTGTTTGATTGATCTCAGTTCTTTTTTATCTGTGATTTCGTTACAGAATAGATCAAACTCGCCTAACCTTTTACTTTTTGAAAAAGTTAATTTTCTTAATAGTAAAAATTACTATCTGAGATAGTAAAGTGAGGACAGACTCGGATGCTTGTAATTTTTACTATCTTTAATAGTAAATTTTACTATAAAAGATGGTAAAAATTACAAGGATGACTCGGATTTTTGTAATTTTTACTATCTTTTATAGTAAAATTTACTATTAAAGATAGTAAAAATTACAACCATCCGAGTCTGTCCTCACTTTACTATCTCAGATAGTAATTTTTACTATTAAGAAAATTAACTTTTTAAAAAAGTAAAAGGTTAGGCGAGTTTGATCTATTCTGTAACGAAATCACAGATAAAAAAGAACTGAGATCAATCAAACAAAGTCAAGTTTATTATACTTAGTCATAAATAAAGCAACAAAATTTTTGTTTTTCAATGAAGGGCTTACATAACTTAAAGTTAAGTTATATATATTAATGATCAATTAGGAACAACTCTCAAAATACTTACTACGTAACTTGCCATGCCTGTTTCATTTTGTTTATTGATGAACAACTAAAATTTTTCTTTTTATCTATTAGAACCCCATGAAAACACCGTAAGTATACAATGAAACGGGCATGGCAAGTTACGTAGCAAGTATTATGAGAGTTGTTCCTAAGTGATCATTATATATATAACTCAACTTTAAGTTAAGTAAGCCCTTCATTGAAAAACAAAAATTTTGTTGCTTCATTATGACTAAATATAATAAACTTGACTTTGTTTGATTGATCTCAGTTCTTTTTTATATGTGATTTCGTTACAGAATAGATCAAACTCGCCTAACCTTTTACTTTTTTAAAAGTTAATTTTTTAAAGAGATTTCAGTCCTTTTTAGTTATTTTTTTAGAGTATTTTATATTTGTCCTAAAAATAAGATATAAGCAACTTTTACGAACATGGCTTTTCTGAAACATTTTTTTCACTAACATGAAATCACTGATTGTCCTGATATACCAGTCTCGAATGATTTCTACATCTAGATACTAATAAAAACTACGGTGCGAACTACCTAGATCTAGTCATCGGCCACCCCATACACCTAGACACCGCTCTCGAATGATTTCTACATCTAGACACAAAAAGCTACGGTGCGCACCATCTAGACTTCGTCATCGGCCACTCTGTACAGCTAGACGCCGTCCTCGTATGATTTTTACACCTAGACACAAAAAGCTACGGTGCGCATCACCTAGACTCATCATCGGTCACCCTGTACACCTAGACACCGCCCTCGAATGATTTTTACACCTAGACACAAATAACCACGAAGCGCACCACACCTAGACCTCGTCATCGGCTACCCTGGCTACCTAGTTACTGTTACTACTCCGGAACCTGTCCGGAACGCAGAGTATGCACCGGCAACATAATATATGAGAAAGCAATCCCCAAATGACTCTTGGCCGTATGCGGCTCAGTTCACGGTCCTTTCGCTTTCAGATCAGCTGATTTCATGATAATGTAGAAGGAAAAACGTCGAAACATTTCGTTTCGTTTTATATAATCTAATGAATATACTCGTTAATTTTATTATCTTATTATATATATAAAGTTTCTCTCCAAAATTTCTATTCTCAAACTACGTTTTACAACAGAAATTATTACCGCGCCAATTGATATATACACTCGGCGGTAAGGTATTCTGTTAGAACGTTTTGAACCAAATGGCAACGTCGCATGATTTTTGACGGTACCGGCCCATATAACCTCTGCAAATCTAAAATCGTTAAAACCGTCAAAAACCGTCAAAACCCGTCAAAAATTGGGCGACGCTGCCATTCGGTTCAAAACGTTCTAACAGAATACCTTACCGCCGAGTGTACATGTATAGTCACCTTCTGCAGCCAATTTCACGGTCCTACCACATTTCGGACTGAAGAATAAATACGTGATTTCAGCATTTTTGGATTATGTACTCACATATTATAAAAATAAGCCGCTTTTTCACTAATATTTTTGTTGGAAAGCATAGTTTAGCTCAGAAAACAAGCTAATAAGCCAAAAAAAATTACTAACAGTAATGATAAGCATTTTTGTTGTATAATGAAAATTCTGAACACCAATATAGAAGTAAATATCAGTCACGGGCACCGCGGCTTCGTCTGCTTCTCAAACTCGCCTTCGTGGCGCTACCGCGCCACTTGATATCAGTCACGGGCTGACGCACAGTGGTCCATTTTGGTACAAAAAATGGCAAAATTTGTCTTTACTCCAATTTGATACAAAAAAAATATTTGAAACGGTAATTTTGTTCGTTTTTTCTTACCTATAAGAATCCGTGTTCAAAAGTTGGCTACATATATATATCTACCTATATTATATAGTTGTTTTGGAGATACTCCCCCCGCACCCCCGCAGCCCCCCCCGCAGCCCGCCGCACCCCCCGCACTGCCCCCCCGCAAAATAGGCAAATTCTTTCATTTTCATGTGATTTGGATAATGTGAAAGAGCCCCCCCGCAGCCCCCCGCAGCCCCCGCCCCCACCCCCCCCGCGCAGCCCCCGCACAGCCCCCGCACCCCCCCCCCCCCCGCAGCCCCGCACCCCCCCCCCCCCCCCGCACCTCCTATTAGCAGCTTTTCCTAAAATTTATTAATTGTTAGTACAATTTTTTTTATTAAAGTTTTTCATTAGCAAAAAATTTACTAACAACAATTGTAATAGTACTCGGATAAAATCGGATCAATTTATGACACACTTTTTGAATCATCTTTAACGACATTTTTAGTCGTGTACTTCGCGACGCGTATAATTATTTCGATTTTCTAAAAATATATTAGGCTATATTAGCTAGCACTATATTAAGATGATGTATAAAGGTTACTTTCCTCCGACTCTACCAACCGAACGACTCGAGCAATACAATACATTTTGGCATAAATAATGTCTTTAGCCTCGGGAAGATCCTACATCCTTTGTAGAAACTTTTCCAACCCTCATAACAAGCTCATAGCACATCAGTATCAAAATTATATATAACAGTAGAGATAAACTATATAAGAGATATAACTTAAATTTTATTTTCTATTTTTCCACACCACCTATGAGGTAAATAGACAGGAGCGTTTTTTTATATTTTTTGTTAAAGTTTGACTTAAAAGTTGATTAGTTTGAAGTAAATAATCTTATAAGGTTTTTATTTTGCTTTTGTATTGTTAAACACTTTGATGTGCGTTATACTTAGCATTGACTTTTGCTTTTGTATTGTTGACACTTTGATTGTTTATACTTAGCATTGTCTTGCTTTTGTATATATATCACTTTTGCGTGTTTATACTTAGCATTGTAAAAACTTTATAGATCATAAATGTGAATATATATCAAAGTCTTAACCAAAAATAAAGTGGTATCCCCGATAGGCCAATCGATATATATATATAGCGATTTGTTCGAGGGCCTTAAATATTATGGAGTAAAAATTGTAACTCATGTACTTAGGTGCAAGATTTAAACTTAAGTTTTCGAAAAAATGTTGAAAAAAAATAAATTAAATAAAGCTAATGAGCAGTTACAAGTAAGATTTAAGAAGTATATTTAACTTGCAGAGATCGATAATTCGTATAGAAATAAGAATTGAGATAACAAGAAAATACGTCCGGATCCAAATTTTTATATGATTTGTGCCTTATTTCTTTACTTAACTTGGTCGTCGTAAAATGCAAAGCTTCCCTAGGTAGGAAACAAAAATTTTATTTTTTAATAATTGAGTTTTTAGAAACTAAAACATTAATAAAATGAAAAACATATTTGTTTCCTCATTATGCTACGTAAAAACGAAAAGATCGATCATCAACATATATTAGAGGCCACAGGTCATTCAACAACGCAGCAATGGTTATTATAAGAAAAGTAGTGGACCAGATTTATGTATAATTGTAACATATAATTGAAAGTGGGAAGAATCAATTAATTTTCAAAACAATTTCAAAAAAATGAAAAAAAAAATATATATTTAAATGCCATAAGCAGTAGAAGTTCGGCGTTAATTCAGTACTTTTACTTTTTTTTCTTTCGATTTTCTCTATTTCGACAACACTAAATTCTTGACCTTTTTATGATCTACAAATTTTATATAATACAATAAGATTGTTCTTGGCCAACTAGAACTTAATCCATCAGATAACGAAATAACAGTTGAAAAATAAAAAATCAAACAAAACTAAAATGCGGGGTTGGCGAGCGAAGCGATGCAGGGGCGCGAAGGCCGCATCATACGGTAGCTCATATCTATATATATATAAATATCTATATGTAACGAAGCAACCTATTCCTCCGAATCTATATTAGAGACTTTAATAATACTGAACCAATTTGGATTTTAAATGTGTGACTTCGTTTCTAATTATAAAATGTGTTTTTTTAACATGTATATATGTGTGTGTGTGTATATATATATATGCCGTTATCCGAGCTTTAGGCAATCGTTAAAGAAGAAATTTGGAAAAATCATTCTTTTCTCTCTTGCTCTGTATATGTATATATACACACACACACACATATATATATATATATGTGTGTGTGTGTGTGTGTCTGAGATTTAGGCAAACGTTAAAGAAGAAATTTGGAAAAATCATTCTTTTCTCTCTTGCTCTGTGTGTGTATATATATACGCACACACACACACACATATATATATATACAGATTCGAGTTGTAAATCCATATATATATATATATATATATATTGGTTGTTAGTAATATTTATTTTTATTTTATTATTTATTTTTGTGGTGTTTTAATAAATTGGAGATATATAAATATACATGACAAAAATAAATATTACAAACAACCAATATATATATATATACATGTGTGTGCGTATATATTGTTATGTGACAACTTTCCCGTGGCTATTATTCGAGGTTTTATTTCGAATATAGCTTCGAGAAAGTTCCACATATAAAAAGCATAGCGAGTATTCAAGGCCACTAAAATATCAAGTGACCGAGAATCTCGCTAAGCTTAACACCTTCCCCGCCGACGGCTGCCTGCGCGCGTGCGATGCTGCGCTTGCAGTTTCGGCACTTGACCGTTGCCAGGCCCCGTAAGGCCTAATGAGTGGCAACAAGCGCCGACGCTGTGACGTAGCGGCGGGGAAGTAAAGCTTGGGACAGCGTGGGAGGTCCGGAAGACTTCCGAGCGTCCCCAAGTCAAGCTACTCTGCACTCCGTGATCGGGCATTGAAGCCGGCGGACCTATTGATTTTTGGTAATAGATTTCACTTCAGATTTTAAGTTCAGATTCGAGTTGTAAATCCATTGTTCGGATAAATACGAGTGCTTAATTCTTTCTTGTTTGGAAGCTATTGATTTCAATTAAATAAAGATTTGGACCAGATAAATACAAGAGTATATTCAATTGTCGTTGTTCAATAACAGAATTTACCCGAAGCAACACTTTCCCATTTTCATTGAGGGAGATTTATTGATTGGAAAACAGAATAAAATCGAGGTAAGAATTTTGACTATTAAAAATACATGATAATATAAGAGAAAGAGAAAATTCGAGTTTAGTATGCTGATATTCAAAGGTTAGACCAACTTTGAAAAGCATTTCCCTGTACAGGGGAATTGATGCGCAAACTCTCTCACAAAAATTAATATTTTAATCAACGGAAAAACCCCTCGGGTTTTTCACGTAACAATATATATANTATATATATACACACACAGAGCAAGAGAGAAAAGAATGATTTTTCCAAATTTCTTCTTTAACGTTTGCCTAAATCTCAGATACACACACACACACACACACACACACATATATATATACATATATACATGTATGTGTGTGTATATATATACATATACAGAGCAAGAGAGAAAAGAATGATTTTTCCAAATTTCTTCTTTAACGATTGCCTAAAGCTCGGACAACGGCATATATATATACACACACATATATAGACATGTTAAAAAAACACATTTTATAATTAGAAACGAAGTCACACATTTAAAATCCAAATTGGTTCAGTATTATTAAAGTCTCTAATATAGATTCGGAGGAATAGGTTGCTTCGTTACATATAGATATTTATATATATATATATGTAGCCAACTTTTGAACACGGATTCTTATAGGTAAGTAAAAAACGAACAAAATTACCGTTTCAAATATTTTTTTTGTATCAAATTGGAGTAAAGCCGAATTTTGCCATTTTTTGTACCAAAATGGACCACTGTGCGACGGGCGCCGCGGCTTCGGCTGCTTCTCAAACTCGCCTTCGTGGCGTTACCGCGCCTCTTGATCTAATTTTTCTCAGTAATTATAGTATTGACAGACTGATGGCAAACTAATAAGAGTAAATTAGTGTAAATCAAATTATCTATAATCAGTGCTATACATTTTAATAGCATATATCAATACGAGTAACTTAATGACATTCCCCTTCGTAGAATCAGACGTATTCTCTGATACGACGCGTGGCGTGAGAAGCTTGAAGCTTGATTATAATGATTTAATATACACGCTGTGTTAAAAAGAATTCTTGGGCACCATACAATGTCAAACAAGATTGATCTTCAATAAACACATATTTGTAATATTGACAACAACATCATTGTATTATTTATAGGTATAAAGAAAATAAACTGTGATATTAGCATAAGCATGCAACTCATGGAACAACGTAGAACTATGTAAGATAGTACATTACGATACAAGTGGTATAAGTAATCCATTACAGTACGGCGATTATAAGTGTCTGCACTTAGTAAGGACGATACGCACGATGGAATAATGGACTACTTATGCCACGGATAGGCGCTTCGTAGATTCCGGTGTGAAAGTGTAAGTTCTGCCCGAAGATTTTGGATACGTTACCCACGAGTCTCGTAGACGATGTCCAGGTGTTCCAATTTTCCAATATTTTCAAACATTTTTTGAAGTCTTGTATGATAATTATTTCCACAGAGCACGCTACCTATATTTTATTATTTATCTTTCGTCTAAGACCTAGACATCATCTTCGAGCAGAACTTACATCTACACATCGAAAGCCACGGCGCGCGCTACCTAGATTTCATTTTTAAGTAAGCTTACGAAGATATAAATTAAATCAGATCTAACCTCAAACGAGCCCAGGTAGAAAATAACCCAACCAAAATGGCTTGTCAACTAATTGTTCGGCTATTTTTTTTGCGAACGGTTACGAAAAGTATTAACCAACGGTTACCCAACGGTTGGGAAAACATTCTAAATAAAAAGTTAGCCAACGGTTTACCAACGGTTGGAAAAAATACACTGCAATAGATATTTTAAATATGAAAAATGTTAATTGCTTTTAGATTTTTAATTTACGTATACGCGGAATCATGGATAATAAAAATAGTATATTGTGTGCCAAGGGCGTAAAGTGGGCTTTTTTAGCCAAAAAGCCCACTTAGCCCTTGGTGCACACCATATTTTTTGTATGCAAGTACAGACTTTTGCGTTTTTTTTTAGATATTGAGTGCGACTGATGCAACTTTTTTCAGAATCGGCGACCACACTCTTAGTAGACTAATTTTTAAATTTATATATATAAATAAATTTATATATATATAAATATCCCTATATAAAAAAGTCATGACCGGATGAAGTGAAGCCAAGAATGCGTCAATATGATTGGCTCGTGTAGTGCGCATGCGTCAAAAGTATCGTTAGAATTTTTTGATTTGTTTTTGATTTCTAAAATTGATCCTAATACAAAGAATGTAATATATTACTATAATACATATCAATAATTATTAGTTGTGTATTTATAATATTCTATTGTAAATATTATCATTGTTACAAAAAGTGACATGATGTGAACGTTGACACGAACTGAGTTGAGACATAACCTTAAAATTTTAAAAGGTAGTTGGTGACGAAACCGCGGCAATTTTGAAATTTACATGAGCGCGAAATGAATCAATCATATATTGTAAAGTTTGATATATTTCCGTAATAGAAAACAAATATTAAAAATATCAATCAAGCATTTATATTTCATTTAATAAGTTAATGAATTAATATTCTACTACAGTGCGCGCAGCGCACTGCGCCAAAAGTCTAGTAAATTAAAAAATTAGTATTACTATATATATATATATATGTGTGTGTGTGTGTGTGTGTGTGTGTGTGTGTGTGTGTGTGTGTGTGTATGCATACATATAGAACATTTCCCAAAAAATGTTAGCGGGCGTTTTTCAGTTTTTTTTGCCCGCCGGTCTGAAAAAAGTTACTTTAGTCCCGCTTAATAAAAAACAAATAGTATATTTTGTAACACAAGCACGATTTTCGCGTTTTTCTGACCTATTAAGCGGGACTAAAGTAACTTTTTTCAGACCGGCGGGCAAAAAAAACTGAAAAACGCCCGCTTCTCGAAGCAGCGGGCGTTTCTCTTTTTTTTNACATTTCCCAAAAAATGTTAGCGGGCGTTTTTCAGTTTTTTTTGCCCGGCGGGCGTTTTTCATTTTTTTTTGCCCGCGTATGCGGGCTAACATTTTTTTCGGGAAATTTTCTATATGTATACATATATACATATATATATATATTTATATATATAAATTTAAAAATTAGTCTACTAAGAGTGGGGTCGCCGATTCTGAAAAAAGTTGCATCAGTCGCACTCAATATCTAAAAAAAACCGCTGCCAAGTCATTGGCACTTAGCTTCCTCCTATTCTGGTAATGGATGATAATTACATGGGACACATCACATATTAGACATCACATATTAAATAATATTATTTACTTTAAAATATATTTGTGTTTACATTTCTTAATTCTTGTTACCTTCCTGCCATTCGTATAGTGTAGAGGTGTTGGTTAACATTTCTACCAGGGAGTATTTTAAATTTAACTATCCGTTCACCAATCAAACTGCTTGTAATGTGAATAAATAAGTAGTATTTAAGGGTAACTGTTGGTTTCTACCAGGAATGATTTTGTCATTATAATATGGAGTGGGTATAAAAATTCAGAAAGGAATCAATTCAGAATCCAAATTAATTTGGGATTTAATTTACAAACGGCAAAAAACAAGCAGACAATTTTGCATTTCACAAAATAGTGTTTATTTTAACAAAGCTTTCCTTTTTAATATATTTTGCGGAAATATTTACATGAGATTCGTACATCATTTTTATACAATAATTGCTAAAAAAAAATAGGAAACTGTTTATAACAATAAATTGAAATTAAGATTGATTTTTTTTACACCTATAATTATGTTACTTTTATTACCTTTATCAGAATTCTATTTATTGTCTGCAATAAGATAAGAACATCTATTTATGTATATATATAAACTATACCCTGAACTATACCTTTGCGTTCAGCTGACCTTGACCGCTCAATAATGGCATGAAGTGTAGCAAGATGCGATACTGTTGTGTATATAAACTGTAATAAACAAAAATATTATAAAATTATTCTTAATATTCTTATTGTTATAAAATATTTTATTTTGTATTCATAGTAAAACACCTTAGCAAAAAAATTTGATGACATTATGTTGAGTGTCCGGCCATTAACAGTAACAAGTGGTATTTGGCATCTATGAATAATCGTAGATATAATTTGCTTTTCTTGTAACGAGCTTGAAATCCAATCTGGCCGAAAGACTAACAATCGCAATTCTTCATTCTGTAAGTTGACAGATTTTAGTTTTTGGTGATGACAAAATGCTCAAAAGACAGAAAGCCCGAAAATATTTTTATAGCACTCCGTGACCTAAACCCGCACTTAAGTCACGCTTATCCGTGACTTAAATAGCCCGTTATTTCACCGTGAAATAATAAATTTGCTTAAGTTACAGACCCGTATAAGCTGTAATAAAGACTAAAAATACTCGTAATTAATGATTATAATGATGAGAATAAAAGAAAGAAGTGGAAAATCACTGTTAATATCCTCAAAAAGCACGCGAAATTAAGAAAATTGGTTGTAATCGTTTTGACATTTCGAGGATAGTCTTAACGTTTTCAAGTTGTCATCCCTGCATGCCGAGATGCATATGAGACATTTTTTTGGGCGGGAAATTCAAATGTTATAGTTTACATTAATAGTACGTTTCGATACGGGTGTGGAAGGTGATTATGTACCTCATGGGACGGTTTTCGCACGATCGAAGCGAGTTCACAAATTCACATGAGGTAAAAATTACCTTGCATACCTGTATCAAACCGTATTTTATACTACGAGCGCCAAATAATCAAAGTAAAGTTTTGATTTTGAGGTTAGAGTGGTATAAAATTTAATTTTCATAGTTTTTTTGAACTTTTTTTTCTTATTTTTTTGGGCGGGGGGGCTCCGCCCCACCACCTTCCCCCCTGTGGGTGGCGGGTTTATGTCACGCGTGCTGCTGTCTCGCTGCGCTCGGGCGCTAACTACACGCCGTGAAATACCGGGCCATTTAAGTCACATGTATCGTAATATACTATTCTGCATTTTAATCAATGACAAAATTGTCCAACTTTCACCTACACTCTCCTAACAACGGTAAGAATTCATTTCAAGATAGATTGAAAATTAGAGTATAAGAATTCAAAATTTTAAAATTATATCTCTATAGTATAGTTTCTCAAATGAAAACTGCTAAATATGTATTCATGCTCTTACCAATGCTTTCATTTCGTCAATTGTATAAGAATAAGTAATAAGTCGGAGGTTTACTACTATTATTATCAAAGCAAACTGCGACATTACAATTTTAGCATCGTACTAAAATAAATATCATATTAAATCAATTAGAAAACTTTTAAAAAATCGTTGAATTTTGAAACATACATACGTAAAGCAATTGAATGCCAGCTGATATTAAAATAATTGCAACCACTGCAACCATTTTATAGATAATAAAACGCACTGTATGAACTGCATATTGAACAAAACTGTTTTAAATTAGAAAAATCATTTAATCGATAGCTTTAAAGCAAATAACTAATATCAACTTGTTTAATTGTGATCAAAATTACCGAATAATTTGTTGATGTTCATTAATATATTGCTTTAATCTTGTACTATTTTCAACTGATCTTATTTTATATCTTAAAATGCTGAATCTAGCTCCAGCATACCAAAATAGAGTTATGACTAGGAAATCGATCATAATTATAGTTGAATTTTGAATTATGCTAAATATCTGATGCGTATAAATGATACTAAACGCTAAACCTGATTTTATAGAGAATGGATAGCGTTCATCGATAGGAAAACGTTTATTAAGTATGAGAGCGCCACAAAAGAATGCTAACGCCGCTGTTATGTATCAAATTATTAAAATAATATAATGTAAAAGAAAGCGCTTATGATACTCTTTTATTACTAGTTTCTCTTGCCGTTTACATGTTTGCAGAAAATCAAATACTTTTTGCAATAAAATCTGTGAAAAGAAGCAGAAGAGCACATATAAATATTTTGCAACATTTGTGAAATGTATTATACTTACAATTAAATCTGATCAATTTATTCTATAGAAAATCAAATGTGAACAGGAATCAGTAGCTATCATGAATGTTGCTAAATTATTAACCATTATTACTGGATATTTATAAGAGTCACAAACGGATATCCACAGTGTTAACCAGGTAATGAATAAGTTTGTAATTATAAAGCATAATGAACATTCATGGTAAATTTTTGTCTTCCAGCTAGCTTTGGAATCCACAGGCCAAATTGTCCACATTTGACCCAAAGCTCTTAAATATTGAAGAGCTTCTAAGGGATCCGCTTTAAATTTTACTTTGAAACTTGTAGTCGCGCGTATAAAAGTTTCATAAGGAAAGTGTTATGTAACCACAACAGAAACCTATTTACTATGAAAAAAACCGCTGCCAAGTCATTGGCACTTAGCTTCCTCCTATTCTGCTAGTGGAAGATAATTACATGGAACAATCAACTCATTCTTTGATTTAAATATTCGCTACTATTCGATACTAAAAGGATAGGTTTATTCAAATTCAGAATCAGAAAACATATATGCACGTCCAATCTTATTACGATCGATCACGTAGTTCCAGAATTATAACAGTATACGTACGCACGCATGCACGCACACATACAGACAAAGCCATCTGCACGGACATTTTATAAAACCATGAAAACTCTCAAAATATACTAAGCTTTAATTACCAAATTATATGGTTTAACAAAAATAATAATGTTCAGTCACACAGAGTATACAGGGTGAGAGTTGAAGAATTTGAATATTCATATCTTTTAAACTAAAAGGTTTCATAAGCTACAAAAAGAACCTAGCCGAAGTGATCAAAAGATCAATCTTTTCCTAAAATTTCAACTCAATTTAAACCTTTTTACTCCCGTAATCGTACGACATAAAAAAACCTTTTTTTTTAGTTTTTGATTTTTATCTCAAAAACTAGTCGCCAAAATTGCTTAAAATTTTTACAACTAGTAGATATCGTTGTTTTTTATTGTCATGAATTTTTTCAAAACATTTAACTATTTATTTTTTGAGTTATATATGTTTATCGAAAAATTACCTTTTATATCATAAAAAATGAACAGATCAGTCAATCTAGAAAATCTTGCGGGAAAAAGTAGACAAATTTATGTTCTTTTAGATACACTATTGTTGAATATATTGTATAAATCATATCATTATAAAAAAGCAAAAATATTTTTTCAAAAATAGAAAAATGGCTATAATATGGCCATAAAATGGTCAGAATCATAAAACAAAAAATGACCTAAATTCAGAATTAGAAAAAATATATGCATGTCAAATTTTATTACGATCCGTCGCATGGTTCCAAAATTATGGCGGTATACGTACATACACACACACACACACACACACACACACACACACACACAGCCATCCGCACGGACATTTTCTAAAAACGTATGATTCGTACTCCAAACACCTCCAAATGCGTTTCCACGAAGTATTAGCAAAACTGAAAATTTTACTATTACAAAGCTTCCTCTTGAGGAGGAAGCAATAAATTTAAGCAAATAAACTAATGACGAAGTATGACTTTTTTTAAACTTACATCGATCTTCTGATACGCTTCGCCCATTTAAAATATTGTTTATTATCAGAACATCTGTGTTGATTTTTTTATTTTGAAAATTCATTAAAAGTATATATATCTTTAAAACTCATTAAAATTATATCTTTTATTCAGAAGGAGATATGAAAACGACACTTTATTTCCCTGAATCGTTGGATCTTTAAGACAAATTTGAACGTTCTTAACAATGAGTAAAAATGATAAAAGAAAAACAATCTTTTGCTAAGATATCAATTAAAAAAAATGTACCGACCAATCAAACTTTGTTATCAGAAATTGCAAAATGCATCAACATTTCCTAGATAAGACCGCGTACAAATCATGCGTTTATTTTTGACTATCAAAAGTTGGTATATTTCTCTCAGAGGTATACAACATTTACGAGTTTCCAAAATTACATCTCATTTCGTATTCTACTCCTAATAAATAATTAAAAACTGTACTTCATCACAGAACATTAATTAAAATGTCATTAATCTATATATATTTCCAAATTATACTCGAGTGATAATTGAAATCTCGATCAAAGACTATATATTAAACACATTATATTACATAAAGGTTTACCATCATTTAAATTCCAAAATAGTACATTATGCAACAATGCAACAAGATTTTTCCCGCGGGTGGGTTTACTGTCAGAGCAAGTAGATTTTTCGCGAGGGTGCGTTTATTATATGAGCAAACCGAGGGCAGTAATCACCCGAGGAAAAATCTACTTTCGCCCCGTGTTGCATATAGTATTTTATTCCACTTTCGACCGAAAGGCCACTATTTGAGCCTGAAAAGCGGGTTATATACAATTTATATATTAATTTATTTATTTGCAAATTTGTTAAATTGTTTAAAATTTTTGAAAATTTTGAAAATTAAAAAAAAAAATTTTCAACTTTTTTCCCGCAACTTTCACTTTTTTCTCGTAAATTTTATTTTTTTCCCGCAAATTTTACTTTTTCCCGCTAATCTGATTTGCGGGAAAAATGTGCTACTTTTGCCCCGCATTTTAGGGACAAAAAGTGGCCATTTCGGTCGAGTGTGGAATAAAATATATTGTATTTTTATAGATACATTTTTATAGAGACAATAGAAGATGCGTGTGTACAGTAAGTGTTTTGATATTTTTCATGGCGAAATATTATAGCTTTTTCATATGTAAAAATTATTTTTTTATGAAATTTGGTTTGCCAAGTAATATAACTAATATTGCGAAAAAGCTTTCTGTACATTATGTATCGATTTGTACAATCAATAGTCAATACCGTACAATCAAACAATCAATATACATTAAAAACTCTACCATAAAAACATAGATATAAAATTTCACATTACTACTAGTGTTGAGAATGTAGTTCATTTTGAGTCATACCTCGGAAAAGCATGAAACTTAAGTCGGAATTCTAATTATAAGATTTCATACTTGTCAAAGCATCAAGAATAATAAAATTATTACACCTCTAGTACAGCACGCAATGTCATAAAAGCAGAATAAATCATGTAAAAATACTGAAAGAACAATAAGACAAATATAGATTGTTTATTGCATATTATATATTAACGAAATTCATCATTTTAATATTTATACTCACGTTGACACAAAATCCAAAGGATAGTGATGAAATAATTCCACTTATTCTAACAACTGTGGGTTTTTGACATCTTTGCATCACAATAAGTACATTTGTTTTCATACGTTCTGTTTGATTGATCCAGTAGGAATTATAGATTGACCTTGCTAAACCTCCAGTCTGCAAATACTTATTTTTAGAATATATCATTAAAGAGTATGTATAAGTTATTCATTACCTTTTCTGCTAAGCTATGGCCTGCCCAACAGTATGCGAATGCTCTCATAGAAGCAATCTTCATTATAAAAAAAAACTGAACAATTATAGTTGAAGGTCCACGCTAAAAATAAATAGAGGATCATAAAAAATAAAAAATAGCTGATGTAATCTATATAACATAATGCATCTGTATAGACTCTTTATATAGGTAATGTAGTAAATATCATCATTTATTTGAACAATTCATTTATTTACAAATATCATCAGTTACGTAAAAGTAAAAATGGCAAGAACATTTATATTAATGATACGTTTAATGCATACGATTGTAATAATAATTGTATTGATTGAAACATCAGTCAATGCAAACATTTTAAAATTGAATCCTAGTATACCGAATGTGCTAAATGATTGTTCAGTTGATGCAATCATTAAATTATTTGTATTTGAAAATAATTTAATAATTAATTATGATAATAATAATTCAAATTTTCGTTACTCTCCGATAAGAAATTTAGGATTTCAATTTAGCATTTCCATCAAGAGCGAAATTTCTAATTTCTGTTTAATATCAAATTACATTATAATAAGTAACGAGTTGAATTATTTCTACACAATATTTTTAAAGTCTCAATGCGACATTTTTTCGCGCTTTCTTATAATCACGCAAATTCCATTCAATGCTTTACGAAAATTTGCTCACTATCTGATGAAACGTGGTTTTGTATATATTGCATTTTTAGCCTTGGAAAGTGACCAAAAACTCGTACATATTTATCGGTATAACAGTAATTGCGCTAATTGCTCAATAGAAGAATTAAGTCTTGTTGGATACTGCAATTCGAATCATTCATCAGATATTAAAATTATTGGGGAAATACAACCATTAGGTGATACAATGTGTCCAGTTAATATTTGTGAAATGCGTTTTATACGCGTAGATTATGGCACAACAAAAGAAGAATTATTTGATTTAGATTCAAACGGCACTTTCAAAAAAGCAGATAGTTACGGAGGATGTGTTTTGCAAGCTTTTGCAGAACATTATAAAATTGAAATAACAAAAGCGAATTACGTCAGCAATTATAATTGGTACAACACTGTTCAAGCCATGGATAACGGTTTTGTTGACATAATTTTTGGACCAACTTTACCAGCACATCACTTAGTTTCTCATTTAGATAAAGGGGCATTTTACACGTAAGTTTTATGCTTTTCATAAATTTCAATAATCAAGTTTCTAAACTAAACCTGATTATTATATGAATACATTTATTCATTATTATCAGCTATGAAGAATTCATTTTTATTGATACGATACCAAAAGCAATCCCAACATTATTTGTACTGATTACGCCACTAAAGATAGAAGTATGGATGTGCTTTACTGGAGTAATTATTTTATTTAGTGCATTTATTAAACTTCTAAGTTATTTTCAAACAAATCGAAAGGTATCTCAAAAACTTGATTGCTTACAACTCTTAGCAGTATACTTTAGCCAGCCTGTTAGTCTGCCTAAAAAATCAGGATTACGTATTGTTATTAATCTATGGTTGATTTATGCCCTTTTAATGAATGCTATTTACAATTGTAATTTTGTAAGCGAGTTAATTAAGATGAAGCCTAAATATTTGTTGGAAACTTTTAACGAACTCAGAATTTCTGGCCGAAAGTTGGGTGGTCCCGACGTTGCAAAAGAATGGCTATATGATTTAGATGATTCGACCATGATGAATTTATACGAACGGTAAGATTTTTGATTGAAAAACTATTATTATAAACAAAATTATTGATCAAAGATTTTCTTTTTAGCTACGAGATAATAAATCCTGACAATATTTCATATGCGTTGTATGAATTAAAAATGGCAGTAGCACAAACTGACTATGCCATACTAAAAACTAATATGTCAAACTTTTATATTTTAAAAGAAAAAATTGTTTCTTATCCTCTTTTGTACTATGCACCAAAAGGACACCCTTATTTAAAACATGTTTCGCGGTTCATGGAGAGAATTAGAGCGGGAGACATACCCCTTAATGATTGTTTACCTCAAAAACAAGCTTATAAAAATAATGAATTCAATGCGATAAAAATGGAGCATTTACAGATTATTTTTGAAGCATTGTTGTTTTGTCATTTCTTAAGTAGTGTATTATATATAATTGAGTGTTTGGTTTTTTACAAAATTTTCAAAAAGCTGTAGATGACAAATATAATTCGCACTTCCAAGCAAAAGTGTCCCACCTAGCGACAAGATCTGAAAGTGCTCAAAATTATACCAAAAAAACCAATCTGTATATCTATATATATTTCACCATAAATATATATAGATATACTTTATTTAAAGAACCACGTGACTAAGGTATAACTTTGAGGCTCCTTTCAGCGCCCTCTGCCCGGACATGGAAGTGCGAATAGCTTAAACTACTAATTTTTTAAATAAAAAGGATTTTGACTTACATGAAGGATTTGTAAAGTTGATGATATCACAAGAATAGTTACGGCTAAGAATACTTTCAATATCATATATTTAGTAAAATCAATAACTGCTTCCGTGGTCCTATACAGCCACATCCAATTATTGATAATATTATATGCATAAATGAATGATTTATTTGAAATAATTGAAATTTCTGTGTGGAAAGTATTGCGAAGTACTCACCTAATTAAGTATTGATGTTTTTGTATGCAGCATTTTAATTCCATCTCTGATGCTATTTTTTCAAAATCTGTTTGTAGAAGTTCAAATCTTGCTGCAAGAGTCCATAAAAATATTTGCGCAATCAAATCAAATACAACAAGAATTATTGTATGCGTTATAACGATCACTTGATGTATGTAAATAATCACTATAATCACTTGCGATCTTATTGTAAATGGATACCATAAATTTAAAGGATATGGTCGATCTTTTAAAAAAAGTTGTCCGAAATTGAAAGACATTATTGCAGCAAAGTAGTTGATTGCAATATATATATTGAAGAAGGTACGAGTAGTAGCATATCGATCCAAAACACATCTCTCATTTGGAGAAGAGTTTTTAAAAAATACTTCAATTTCTTTTACCACACTCTACAACAATTTTAATGGTTTAAGTTATGTGTGAAGAATAATGAAAAATAATGATAATATAATGGGTATCCACGTATTAAAAAATGGTATATTGGCTTTATTTTGATAAACTCTTGGTGTAGTAAGTTATAGTAATAACCTTTATTTACTTCAATATTTTTTTAATTCAAAAATTATTTTAGGTTTTACCTCAAATTGAGCGCTGTAAAATCTGCTGTACAATAGATTATACACTGCTTCTACTATAATCATTTGTTCAACAGCAGTTATTGTAACAGTTGCTGATGTATTGATATTCAAAAGAGTCATTGCAATCAGAGAAATTAATACACTCAGATAGTTAACAAGGATAAAATAATATACTGCTTTTATAAAAATACGCAAATATCTATTTTCAGAAAAAATCGGCCAAATCGAAGTTAATAATCCAAAATATTTTAAAGTTCGATAAACATGAACAATAGAAACAGTAAACGTACATTTCATTTTCTCTTTATTTATTTCTATAAGTTTATTTTAATAAAATTACATGTATATTCACAGCAGTAGTTAAGTATACGAGAAAGATTTGTGTACTAAATTTTCTCTGCTTGTTATAAACCCATTACGACTTGCTTAGCAATGAGTAGAAATATTTCATTGAATAATGATTTATTACGAAATTACAGTCTCTCATAATTAATAGCATACACAATGAACATACAGAGTGTGTTTTTATTACTTAAACATATAAGAAAATAATACATCTTAATACTAGTAGAATCTTGCTTCGCTCGTGCGCAAACGGTCGTGCGGTACCGTGTTTTTTGACACGATGTATGCAAAGCTCGATTTAGCATACCATTAAGCGACGCAGTGTGCGTCAAACTGTGTTTCGCACACGGAGTGTCACAAATTGATATTATACATTTTTCTTTTAATATTTATTTATGATTGTTTTATCCTGTAATTTGTAATTAAAGACACATGATAGTCCTATAGTACACTTTTGTATGATATAAATAAAAAGCACTTATCTCACATGACTTATGGATGCTTTGTAGATTACTTCGTTTTATTTCTAATAAGTAATATCTAATTATTGCCACTCAAAATCACATCATCAACCCATTTAACTATAAATTTTAATCCTCCAAAATTGCTCTTAAATTTACAAAATATGTAACTGTTCGAGATAAAAACTAAAAAATAAACATAATTTGACAGTGTTAATTAATTAATTATGATTTATATTCTTACGACTATAACTGTTTTCTTACGGAAGCATAGTACTGGAGAGTATAAGCATTAATTACAGCTGTTACAGAAAGTGTTATAGGTTTTTGACACCGGAAAGCCAACATTAGTCCAATTTTCGAATTAGATGTTGATTTTTGGATCAGCGCTGTTTGGAAAGCAGTTCGAGCTAATTGTTCACTCTATAATATAAATACTTATGATCTTTCCATAAAATCAGTGCAAACCGCAATATTGTAATCTAAATTCTTAAACAATTTCTAAATATTTTCCCTTATATTAATTGAGCGCGCGATCTATCGAATCTCGAAACAAGTGAGGGGGGAGAGGATATCTCGATCTCGAACTCGATCTCGAAACGAATGAGTGTAGTGAGTCGGAAATGTAAATAAACAAACTGATGGCTGAATTGAAATGCGGTTATGGTTAGAATGAGTATTGCTGATGCCCGCGCACGCCAAAATAATTTCACCTCGATTATACAAAGATTATTTAAATACTGAGGTTCTGCTGGTTGGCGTAATAGGGCTGAATAGACTCCTTTGTGCTGGATTCGGGGAAACCAACGAGCTTAGAAATTCGTGTTTTTTCGGAAGAATCGAATGTCAGTGATGAGAACTCGATCGGGACGTAAGATATGCAGGATTTTCCGAATGTCAATATTTATCGAGTTTTCGTAATCGGGCTGGGTGGACCCATTTGCGCACGTTCCGCGAAACCGACCAATCCTAGAAAGTTGCATTTTCTCGCAAGAAATCGATCGAGAGAGGTTAGAACGAGGAGCCTCGATCAGGAGAATTGTTATGACGGATTTTTTGAATATCAATTAATATTTTGCAAATTCGCATAATCAGGCTGGATAGAACTCTGGGTGCATAAACAACCCATGAGATCAACAGGGTCTAGAACGTTGTTTTTTTTTTTTTTGCAATGTATCGTATGGGAGTGGTTAGAACAGGGAGTCTTGTTTAAGAGAAAAGGATTTTCTGATTGTCGAGATCTAGCCGGTCCGCGACATTGGGCTGGATGGACTCCTTTGTGTACGTTCGTCCTAAAATATTGTATTTTTTCTCAAGCGATCAAGTGAGAGTCGTTAGACCAGGGAGTTTCGAATGCGAGAAATCCAAATACAATTTTCATTAATCCGTTTACGTTGGAGGCCTTAATGATATACCTATAATCATCTCAAAGCGTAATACCTCAACTCATCTAGTGTTACGAGAAATAAAAGTATATTGTTGTACCGATAAATAAAAAAAAATAGTAGTAATAAGAATTGTTATATTAAGACGATATCAACGTTTAATGCTTTGCCGAACAACTTAAAAGTGTTAGAAATAAGTAAATCAAGTCAACAAAAAATACTGAAAGAATGGATTAAATCCAATGGTTGATAACTAAAATATATATTTCCGAGTTAAATTTTTATATGTTAAATATTGAAAGATGTATATGCAAATGATGCTAAGGTAGTAAGTAGGCTACTAATTGTGCATTATGTAATCCAAATTCGAGATATATGGCGCGCTTGCGCGCCTGATCAAACCCTATTATTGGTATACTAGATCCTTAATATTAATTGAGCAAGCGATTATATCAAAATCTCGAAATAAGTGAGAGAGAGAAGATATCTCGATACAATGTAAGTCTTGAAGTTGGTTCAATCTAATCACAAGCGTGAAGTTAGCGTTCATCGCAAAAGTGAATAAACACACTAGGGTAGGATCAGGCATGCAAGCGTGCGAATGTCTCAGGGAGGGATACAAGGGGTCCACCGGGGTAAAAAAGTTGTGTTTTTTGCAAGGAATCGAATGCAGCTGGTTAGAACGCGCTCGCGCTATCGGCTCGGCCGCCGCGAAGGATTTTCTAAAAATTAAAATTTTTTGGATTTTTGAAATCGGGCTGGATGGACCTCTTGGCAGTCGATTCGTGGGGTCTACTGGGGCCAAAAAGTTGTGTTTTTTTGAGTTTCTCAGTATAACTCTTGAACTCAAACCCTTCTCCCAAAAAAATTAAAGTATATATCAAAATTGTGAATAAATATGGCTCTTATTTGAACGGTAAACCAAATAGTTTGAACAACAATAAAATCATGGATCTGTTTACAAATGTTCTTACGTTTTCTTTCAAATCATCAGCTGGTTTGGCACTAACATATAATCTTAAGCATCCCGTTAATACCATAAGCGTAAATCGAAGCAGAACTTCTAATGGCTCGTGCTTGAATAAAAGAAGCAGCAGTTTATCGATAAAACGTTACAATTAATAAGGTAAATATAATTTTGTAAAATTTAAATATCAAATTATTTAAAATTCAATGTGTTTTAAATCAAGAATCATATAATAATACTTTCCTAATTCGAATGTCTTAAATTGAATGACTTACGTGAATTAATTGGAATGCACCGCAAATAACGACAATTATCATCGTTGCATTTGTCTTCAAGATTATAAATTGAATACCTTTCTTCACATTATCTGTAAATCTAAAAAACAGTAATTATTATTATTATTATTACAATACTACATCGCAATACTAGTTGCATATATTTTATATTACGGCATGGCATGTATAAACGCCCGAGAGTAACAAGTGCGCTTAATACCGTGTCATGAAAAACGACTCATGGCACGTGTACCGTACATTATTTTATCGCATGTTCTTAAGAAATCATAGCATACACTATGATACTAACTAATTATAGGTATAATATATTATCTTAATTGTAGAAAATTTGGACAGCATAAGTAAAACATGGATGTTTCTTTTTTATGGAAAGCATAGCTTTGCATAAGCAGTAGAATTTAGTTCTGATCTTTTTTCCTTTGTTATATGGATAAATTTATTATTTAATGAACTAGTAACAACGGAGATCTCTTACATGTATTCTGAAGAATTTGATTTATTTGTACAACTTCTTTGTAGAACAACAGATAGCCATGAGTTGCTAGATGTAGCTTATGCAGATACTTAAATATTGATTTTTAGTTTGCTTCGTAGAAAAATCGTCAAAATATATTTCATATAAATTTGATCAAGAAAAAACAAGATTATTATTTGGAAAATGTATTATATTGTAATGAACAAACCTAGATCTGACAAGTTCAGTCAGAACAATTGTAAGGGATCCCCATTAAGAAATAGAAATATACAAGTTACTCAATAATTTCTTGATGACGACGAGCACACTCCCGTAGCTCAGCTTTACTAATTGCTTTACGTATTTTTTTTTCTAGCAATTCAATTTGTGCAGCACTATACCACAACATTGTAGCTACCGTGAAATCAACGCTTATACCAAATCCAGTTTGAAATATAGCTAAAACTTGCGTTATGTACAAAAATACGCGAATCGGAAAAGATTCAACTGAAAAGGGATACCACGCATCCGCAGGGAGTAGTTGTGATGTAAAAATTGGTATACAAGAAAACAATATTGCTGTAGATATAAATGATGATCCTACGAAAAGTTGCAAAGTTTTGTATCTGTTCAAATAATCTTGCAATAGTGACTCTTCTTGTTCATCGCTATTTTCAATAAAGTTTTGAATCTCATGTAGGATTACCTGTTTTAGAATATTACATAAATTATTTATTAAACAAGTGCAAAATAACAGACTGTTTTGTGCAACAAGGTGTTCAGCACGAGTCGGAGTCGAGGGCGCTGAAGGTGTATAAATAAGAATATTACCTGAAATTTTTCTTCCTGAAGTCGACACTGTATGAGATTAATGAAGACTTCACATAATGCTGTAAGTTCTGATAACGTTTTCGTCATCGTTATGGAATCATTACGGAAATAATAGACTCCCAATAAAAGTGGTATTAACAAACCCGTAGCATTCGTAAATGCCAACCACCATTTTACTTCATGAAACATAATCATAGTCTTCTTTGCACCAATATGTTTAGGCCATATAGCAATAATATTACCAATAAAACTTAAGGCCTTGAAAAATTTTTTTGGCCTGATAAGGAATTTCATTTTGAGAAATTAAATTGTAAATTTCGTATTTTAAATAAAAACAATTTAAAATCGAATGATTGTTGACCGCAGCATATATATATACTCTATCAATCTGATACATATCCATAACGGAGAAAATATATCTACGAGTGAGGAATTTTCTACTAGAAGGTGCAAGTACACTGCACTCTGTATTAAATTGATTGGCAGTCAAATAATGCACGAACATACATTCTCTGAAATGAGGTATTTACTTATTCATAATCCTCTTGTACATATAGCTTTAAAAGCATTCTTTGTAGTGTATCATTCACGTTTGCACACATACAGAATGAATAATTTAATGGTTAGTATGCTTTTAAGTACTTCTCTGTAAAAGTTATTAAAGAAAATGACTAGACATTAATTGAAAGATAAATTGTGAAACACAACTTGTAATTAGATTCAAAATATGTTACTCTTTACTTATATTGTTTTTTGACATGGATAGTTTCTTTTATGAAAATTGTGATGGTGTCTACTTTTACGAAATGCATACCATACAGTTGACTAAAATGTTAAAAAATAAATGCGAATCAAACTTTTTTGAATTTTGACTTCTAGAATTTTCAATGAACTTGGATTATTTTTATTTGCTAAAAAAATTCAAATCGATAATATACCAGTAGTTAGTAGAAAAGGTGACAAAAACTGGATTTTTCATTAGACTACTACAATCAGGAGAGTCATCCATGCTTCATATATACAACGTATAGTGTATAGTGTAGTGTGTCAAGTTTGTCATCGACTTAATTTGTGGCATTGTAATTAAAAATTTTAACTTCAAAAATCAGTGAAAATGGTCGACTTTTTAGACTTATACCAACTGTATTTTTGTTGAATAAAAATAAATAGTTATTAAATTTAGGTTAGGTATTCAAGGTTCATCTCGTATATATTTTTTATAACACAACCCCAGCATAAAGTGCATATTTTATCGCCGCCGAGTCAGGAGAAAAGCGCTACATTTAATTCCTACCCTTACTCTAAAGTTTCCAACGCCGCGCACATATATTGTATCCTCGCCATCGGCTCGGGCATAAACAGCGCGTCGCACAGGAAACTAAAGTGAGGTAAGAAAATTAATATGTAGCATTTTCCTAACGGTGGGTAAGTATACCTATTAAAACATCGTATGCTGCAATAGGGAATGAGTAAGATTTTGGGTAGAAGCTATATTGTTGAGAAGAAAAAAAGGTTGTGGCAGGTGTGAATAATAATTTAGTTATAGTCGGCGTCATTAATCAATAATGCGAAATTCAACGGTTTCATGACAATGTGAAAATTTTTAATAAGTATGCCTGATCAAATGATGATGTGTATATAAGTAGTAGGTGTGATCCTGATGCATCTATGAGATTGGATGCAGAAACGACAGACTTATATTACTCCAAAAATAGTCGTATTAAGTTCGTTGTTTATACTCCGTATTTCACCTGGTAAAGGTAACAACGAGAGGCCTCACTTTAGGTAAAGGACTGATCTGATCTTTTGCTCAGACATTTGGTGATTGATGCATTTCAGTCATCATATAATTGTTCGCAGAACAAATTGTGTTCAGCCGCCCACTTTTTTACAACTTGACTTTAATACTTATATATAACTATTATGACTAATCCTTATATAGAATCATGCAAAATTATGTTTTCATGGATTCAAAATAAATCCTTTATTTTATAAATAAACTATTTTTTTATAAAATAAATCCTTTAGTTTTCGTATTCTTTAGTCATTATTACATGCAATGCTGAGAAGTATGAAAAAGTACTACACAGCACCTAAAAAGATTATATATTTTGCATGTTACCTCATTACAAAGGTTGTTTATATATCAAGGGGCGCGGTAGCACCCCGATGGCAAGTATACGTCGGGAGTACCGCGACTCTATTATACTTTGAATTTGCTAGATAACCTAACATATACTTCAACTTACGCTACAGTAAAATTGCAGAGACAGTTCTTTTATTAAGCCAGGAATTGCTATGGCGATCGGCTTTTGACATCTCTGTATAATTAATACCCAATGTTTCATTATACCTGGCGAATCTTCTACCCACAATGATTCATAAACAACATCTCCTAATTTATGACACTTATTTATCGCGAGTAAAAAGGTTTTATTAGTATACTTCAATTGCAAAATATAAATTAGTAAGAAGTATGAAATACCTTACCATTGATATTAAATTGTTTGATGGTAATGCAGTAACATATAAATTAACAACAACACTTAAAGATACTAACACGAATTGTCCTTTTACAAATATTGGCTGTGGCTGAACATCAAATAATACGTGGTTATACTGCTTTGCATATGGTGTTATAAAATAATCTACATAGTAATACTAACGCTAAAAAGATAAATGCCGGCAAATGCTAATCCAGCAGTTACGGATAATACAGTAGCAAAAATTACATATCGAAATGTATCAGCGACTGTTTTACCGTATCTATAAATTTGATAAAAAAATACATTGATTCGCCATTTTAATTTGTGTTTAATCCATAAAACAATTATTTGTATACCGATAATTTATGACTTAATAATAATAAGAGGTATATAGTCTGACTTAAAATAATATTAAATGTATCTAAAAAAATAAAATATGACCTAAGCAAATATTGATGTTCCTTAATGCATTGCAACATCTCCTTGCTATTCTTTATATTCTTGAATTTGTAGTAAAGTGATTCGAATCTTACTCCTGTATACCAAAGTATATATGCAATTAAATTATCGACACACATTCCGGAAGAAGCCTGAATTCCAACACTTGCTTGATGCACGTAGATAATTTCCCACATTGGGCTTGAATTAACAGAAAATGGATATACAGCCTCAGCTGGTAATGAAAAAGGCAAAAATATTGGTCCACAAATAACAAAAAACGAGCTTCCAAAGAAACATAAAGTAACTGTCATATGAAAAATAGCACGTTGGTTTACATATTTTTCAATTAACCGTCTTTCTTCTTGCTTTGCTGTTTTCAAAAAATTTGATAACTCTTTTACTAGAAACTGTAAAAAAAATAATTCAAATCATGATTATATATTTAAAATGTTCTTTATTTAACTAATGCATATGAAAAGGACCATTTTTTGCACCTATAAAGTAGACCGAAAATAGAGTTTTACGAGCGTTGAAAAAGTATGAAATATTTATATAACGTGCGTCATAGTGTATAAAAAACTCCGATGTTTGCGCCAAAATAGTGGAATGATAAGAGAGCTTTTGGAGCATCAGAAATGAAAAGTATCCCGTTTACAAAATAATTATTACTACAATAATTTGGAATGTAGAGAGGTCCTGTTTAATTTTGCACTACTGATGCATATAGACAACAGCTTCAATCGAAATTCAATATTTTTTAAACAAATAAATTGAATCGTACGAAAATAAATTTTCTATTTCTACCACTCATGAACCTGTAATTTTGTTCGATGATATCGGCATACTATTGCTTTTGCAATAACTTGAATTACGGCACAGGACAAACATATAGATTTAGACATTATCATTGGATTTTCTCTGTATACCGGAACGGATGCTAACAAAGGTATTAATAAACACATAGCACTAATTATGGAATAAATCCAATACAAATTTGCTAATTTAATTTTGAAAGTACTATCATTATAATTTGGTGGCCATATAGCAGTAAGTATAACGCTTAATTTTGTAAATGTCAAAGCTTTTTCTGGTGAAATCCGTAATGTCATGATTTAACTAAGATTTTTACAACATCTATCGTACTACGTGCAATATCATTTCGGTGTACGAAGCGCGAAAATATACGTTGTATGCGTAATTATGAAGCTGCGTTGGAAACCTCTATTTAGCAGGTACGTATGATATAATTACATTATAACCTCCACCGTTTTGTTCCGAGTATACAGAGGGATTTAAATGAATAAAAAATAAGATACATTTACCGCTAGAGGGAACTTTCTGCCATTCAGTTGATGTTTAATGATATTGTGAATGTATACCCTAGTATAATAAAGAGTTTTTACATGAACAGTC
Organism: Pteromalus puparum; assembly: GCA_012977825.3. Lineage (NCBI taxonomy): Eukaryota > Metazoa > Arthropoda > Insecta > Hymenoptera > Pteromalidae > Pteromalus > Pteromalus puparum. The sequence continues at coordinate 67,778,990 of CM053170.1, forward strand.
TATACAATTTAATTTATGAATTAGTTTTCTAGCGAAAATTAAAAAAAAATAGTAGTCGAATTATCCTAATATAAATGATATATAAAGCATTCCATCCAAAGAGTATTATCAAAAATAGTGATAAGCAATTAAGATATCTTATTATATATTCATAATGGAATCTAATAACTAGCGAAACATGTTATATATACGTTAAGTAGATTGTAAATTCGCTTTGTGCATACAGGCGTTTCATCAAATTATTTCATTATAAATTATTAGATTATCTCACAGTAATTTAACTTCAGTTACATCTAGGAAATATTTTTTAACGTTAAATAAAACTACTTCCAACTGACAAAAGTTAATATCAGATTTGCAGTAAATAATGGAAGTCTGAAAAATGTCGCTCTGTTCGAGGTTCTGTCTGTCTCGCACCTGCGAGACTATGTACGAGAAATCTGAACTCTCGTCTACTAAATGGATTTTGTTATTGGTTTTTCCACTGAATTAGTTAAATTCTGATGGTCCTAAAAATTTTAAACAGCGTTCGTTTAATCGCATTTTGCGCACGCTGTGTTAAAAAATAATGATCGATACGCGTGCGAAGTTGATTCTGCACTTGTGTGATTGTACCTCACACTCGTGCCAGAATCAACTTTTTCGCACTAGTATCGAAATGTACTATTTTAACTTTATTTTAATTTTATTTTAAAAACCATATTATGTATACTTCTAAAACATCAATATACAAGCCAACAGAAGCTTAAAATCCAGCTTAGACTTGAATTTAAAGAAAATGGATATTTAGCTTCAGATGGAAGTGGAGACGGTTAAAAAATTGGCCCACATACTACAAAAACAGATGCTCCGTAGCAGCACACAATGACGACAAAATAAAGCGTGGCACTTTTATTTACATATTCGTCAAGGAATGTTCTTTCATAGTCCTTTGCTGTTTTAAAAATGTTATCAATATCTTCCAGAAAAATCTAAAAATGAAGAATGAATAATGTTTCTATACGCTTCACAATTTATTTACATTTGAAATATTTGCATAAACTGTGAGGTGTAAATGTCATACAAAATAAATAAATTGTTTATGCATATATCAATCTATAAAAAAATTATTAATTACTGTCTCTTTGCGAAAAATAATAATTATAGTTAAGACTAAAACCAATGGAGTATTATGATTGTAAAATATCACCTGAAATTTTTTTCTATAAATTGTGCAGATACTTGATTTTATCATTACTATGATTATTTTGAAAGCGTTGTAGCATTATCTTTATCCATATTGATTGATACTAAAAGCGGCATTAACAAACCTAGACAACTTTTTATAGAAAAACACAAAGCCACATCTTTTAATTATGTTTAAGTTTACTGGCATTACGATGTGGTAGTAAAATACCAGAAAGCATTACACTAAATTTCGTAAAAACCAAAGCCTTTTCGGGCGTTACTTTTAATTTCATTATAGCCCAAGATGATAGTAGAATATATTCGGCATGTACTTCATTTTCAGACGTAAGAGATGTAATACCTTAGATGTAAAATTATATGCGTTGTATCTAAAACATCAAGAAATGGCTATAAGTATAGCTTATATAGCCAGGAAATGATTTGTGCTTGATTTGAAATATTTAATATCGCGAAGGGATGTTTCACAATTATCTTCTATATCGACACAGAAAAGTATGAATGAATTAATAATATTATGAAGACTATAAGCAATTTTCTCACTTTCCATGATACTCTGTATTGATTTTAAAGTTGTTGGAATGCGTCAGAAATATTATCTTTTAAATGATAAACCTCTCGGTGTTTATTACGTTTTATTTTTATAAAACCTCCCTGCTAGAAATGTTAACCAACGGTTAAGCATCCGTTCGGCAAATCGCAACAAGTTTGCCAACGGTTCAACCAACCGTTGGTTTAAAATACTGTTTATTTCGTCACGAAATGNGCCAACGGTTCAACCAACCGTTGGTTTAAAGTACTGTTAATTTCGTCACGAAATGAGAAATCCCTTAGCCAACTGTTCGTCCAACCGTTGGTTTAACATACTGCAAATTCCCGTACTACACTAGCGATCCGTTAGCCAACGAATCCTTAACCTTGAAATCACAAAAGTAAATTAAGTTACACATTAAAGTCATATATTCAAATTTATAAAAAAACTAAATTATTATTAAACNAACTAAATTGTTATTAAATTAGTGTTAGAAAATTATTTTTTGGAAAATTAATTTTGAGGTTAATTAAAGATGATGATTATAAAATCAATTCAAAAGAGGATAAGGTGATTCAAAAGAATCGTTCCTTTGTAATTGATTTTAACAATTTTCTTCATTCTTTCAATCAAAATTTCTATTTTTTCCGGAATCTTGATATCTTTTACTGAATACTGCTCTTGTTCAATCTCTTTGCGTATTATGAAATTAAGTGCTTTAGAGATCTCAAAAGACTAGTCATTTTTCCAAGCTACGATTCAAAGGCAAAAGCACTGATTTCATCCGCATGCTCCAGAGGCTGACCACGCACATGTATAGCACTGCACTGTCCGCTCCAGACACCACGCATCAGACGTGTGTACACACACACACACACACACACACACACACACACACATGTGTGTATAATACTCAGACCACGCGTACATGTTGACATAACCTCTCATTACAAATAAGATATTTCTGAAACCTTGCGAATCAGATATTTTTGGAAGTCGAATATCAAGGGGCGCGGTAGCGCCCCGATGGCAAGTATAAGTTTTAATACACTGTACCGTCGGGGAGCCCCGCGACCCTATTATACTTTGAATTTGCTTTTTAACCTATTTACGTTTTATTCATCCTGTCTATATTTTATTTGATCGCTTGTTGACTCATATGTGTAAGTATCCTATTTTGAAGATTTTAATCAGATCTTTCTAATGACCGCAGTATTTTTCTAAGAAAATTGCTCCTTCATAAAAATAATTAAGATCAAAAATTAATTTGCGATAATTTCTTAAAATTTTTGGCCATGCGATTCTCTTCTTTTTAAGTACAACAATAGAAGAATATGTCAAAAAATATAATAGGTTATAAGGTTATAATATCTGTAAGTTGATACCCTCTTAATTACGACTACGCCGCGAATAAATAATTTCCAGAGCATCGTTTCGTTTTGGAGTCCACCTCGCATTCTTCATAAATTGGAAACCCTGAATAAATACGCACTTGGACTCGTTCAAGTTCGACTCGGATATTTTGCTTTCTGCTGCTGCGCTACTTGGAATCAACAAGTTATGTTATGATTTTTGTATAAAATTTTGCGAATAGTATTTACGTGCTGGTGCATAATTAGTGTTGCATTCAAATTTTAAGTATCAACGGCAGTCGAGATAGTATATACGAAGAAGATACTCGTGCTACTGCTAGTGCCTCGCCCGTCAAGATTTTCGTGTCAAAGCGTCGAGCGCTGGTCAGGACGACTCAAGCTCTATAGCGCAGATCGCCAGAGATCAAGAGCGAGATCGACAGCGTAATCGGCAGCCCACCACTTGAGCTCGGCGACGACCCCGTTGGCAGCAATACCTATGTCTTGATCATCTACTCCATAACCTCATTTTCGCGTAAACTTCTGTAACGTGTCGAAGACTGCAAGGTCTAGGTAATTCCTCAATCTTCCGTTACAGCAACAACTTTAATCTTAACCTGGGCGGCGCGATGCCCACGCTGCCTTGATCATTATCAGTCAACCTGAACTCGGTCGTATGCCTCAACAGCTAATATCGGCTCCTGGGCAGCGCATTAGACAGCGAGCCCGAGAATGAGTTCGAGGCGGGACGCAACTGCAGCAACTATTTCATTGAGTTTGAGCACATGGAGGAGGAGGTAGATGTCAACGAGAAGCCGACGCTTCTACAGGCGAAAATCAGCAGTCCAGCCTCAAGTTCAGCATACCCATACGATATCCCGCAACAAGTCCATCAAGCAGATCGTCAAAGACACGACGTGTACGTAAATGCTGGGTACAGAGAGTGAATACAGCAACGTACTCGGGACCCCTTGCTCACATCGATGGACTGCAAACTATAAGCACTGGCAAATAGTTCCATGACTTGCTGAACTGTGACATAGAGATCGAGTCGATAGCGTGCGTCGAAATCAAAGCTCGACTGTTCTCGTCTTCCACAGGCTTAGAGCGCTTGTTTCCCCGAAATTAGCAGAAGACTGCGAGACCTTCTTCTTCCACAGCAGGCCGAGAACGAGTTCGAGAAATGCGACTATGGTAACGATCTCACCGAGTCCGAGGACGATGAAAATGACGAGATTGTCGAGGACGATGAGCGAGAACTTGCGTAGATCGTCTTTGTATGAAGATGGAGAATAGCCACACAAGCGCGCTGGATCAGGGATCGGTACAGGACCCCCGGCTCACAACGATGGACTAGACACTGGACATCGCCAAATTGTATCATCAGAACATGCTGGACTGCCACATCAAGAGCGAGACCGATAGTGTGATCATCGGTCACTCTTAGCTCGTCTTCAACTACTGCAGGAGCTTTTTCCACTTGTCCTAGACGACGAACCCGTCGGTCGCGAGGACGACCTTCGTAGCTGGTCGTTTGAGTTGTATACCAGAGGCTCCTAGCTCAATGGCAACCAGATACTCTAACTTCAAGACCTCATACGTTCAATTATTCCTCCGGAGTCGAAAATGAACGACAAGATCTTCCTTCTTTCGTTACAGCTGTTTCAACCTCGACATGAGAGTAACTGTATAACGCCACCTCAATCATGGTCGACTCCTCGAACTCGATAAGGCCTCACATGTCATCGGGGTGCAGCAGAGTTTGCCGCAGCTGGCGAGCACCGCAACGACAACCACCGAAGACGCTTCACTGCTCTAACCGCCAGCAAGCGACACTTCGCGCTCAAGGTCAAGTCGATGTAGAAATCCGTGCTGAGCAAAAGCTCCAGCAGCTGCCGAATGGTGCATCAGGTAATCAGAGCCCAAGAACTGATCGAGTCAGAATGCGATTGACTATGGCAACAATCTCATCAAGTTCGAGAAAAAGGAGGAGGTGGACGTCAATGAACCGACATGGCCCTGGAGATCGGCAGCGACAAAAGCCCGACCAGCTTCAAGCTTAGCATACCCATAACACCCGATAAAAAGCCCTATAGCCTACTACGCTGCTGCTGCAGGTCGATATCAATATTTAACAATTTTCAACGGGCAACGAAGACTAGTGAAACTCAATATTTTGCCATTTTCCTTACAAAAAATTACTAACAAAAAAAGAGCAAATCGGAGTTGTCTTAGTCTTTGTTGGAAATCAGAATTCTGCTAGACTTCGTAAAAACCGACAATATTGCAACAGCCCCTGAGGGATTGTTTCTGTTAAAAAAATTTCCATTATAAGTTTATTTAATTAAGTAAACTCATTAAAAGGTTGTAAAATCAGTTTAATGAACACCTTTTACAAGGTAAAATGTTGGCAACTATAAGTTATGGGCCCATCCTAACGAATCTATCTTAGTATTATAATTATAATTCTTCCTCTAAAAAGTTATGAAACCCTTAAAGAAATTATCAAATGTTTATAGCTTACAATAGTTTTTCTATATTTTTATCAATATACGCTAATGAATGTAGTGAAATCAATTTTAAAAATGTCAAGTGTTAAAAATTAGCATATACTAATAAAATCATTTCTTACTCGAAGAAGAATTAATCTAAAAACTAAGCCAAATCATCTTGTGCAAAGAAATGAGCAAAATCATAAACATAATAAAAACAAGCAAATTTCTCTTAATTATAGAAGAATCATTTAAACACAAAGCAGATTTTCATCTTGAAACTATAGTCAGATTACTTCTTCTTGGCGTAAGACATGATTTTTGTCAGTGCAGGTAAGCTAGAATCTGCTGACTAATAAGATGGTTATACTTTTCAAAATTATTATTTTAATGCTTACTTGCCGTCCCGTTGTCTTGTAGTCTAACGATGAAACACTCGAATTATTACTTTTAAGGTGTGAATCTGTTAGATAATATTAATTAAAATCACAGATTTTTATTATAATCTAAGGAAAAATTTTCAAATATATGTTTGTTGCAAAGAGAAAATTTCAAAGCTAAATTTAATAATTTGCAAAAATAGTAAGAAGTTTTGGAATCATATTATTATATTGTATATATTTATACTTTAATAATTTTGCTTTACTATTCCGCTTTATTGAAAAGGCGATGAATTTTCGTATTGTAGTGGAGATTAATCGTTAAGTAATCAATAAGTTGTTTTTAGTAAATATACATATGATTTAATCTATGTACATCGTAGACTACAAGACAACGGGACGACAAGTAAGCATTAAAATAATATAATATACTTTTTTTTATCCATGATTACGTGTATACGTAAATTAAAAATCTAAAAGCAATTAACATTTTTCATATTTAAAATATCTATTGCAGTGTATTTTTTCCAACCGTTGGTAAACCGTTGGCTAACTTTTTATTTAGAATGTTTTCCCAACCGTTGGGTAACCGTTGGTTAATACTTTTCGTAACCGTTGGCAAAATAATTGCCGAACAATTAGTTGACAAGCCATTTTGGTTGGGTTATTTTCTACCAGGGCTAGTGCAAAAAGCAAAGTACATGCATATAATAGAATAATTTTAAAACCTAATATGAATGCCAAATAATAGTTTGGATTAGCGGGAAAAAGGCTGAATTTGTCATATTTAGCATAAACGTTGAAATATTCTATAACGCAATAGCAAGATATAATTTATTCTTCTCGGAATATAAAAATCAAATAATTGGACATAATCACTAAACAAAATAGTATCCAATAGTATCAGGCAACTAATATCCGTAAACTTGTGAAGAATTTGAAAGAGGTCATAAGAAACTGAAACAAAATATGAATAAATAATGCTCAATATGATTACTTAAAGTATTGCATTATACAATTTAAAGGAATGTCACTTTGATATAATATATTTTTGTCAGTAAGTAGTATATTACGATACAATGTCACGTGTAGCGTACGCTATTTTATAGCACTGTGTGGCATAAATTCGCACCTATGTCACGCATGCCCGTGGCATAAATAGTTTATTATTTTACCATGCTGATCGCACTCGCTACGCTTGGGCGCTAACTGCACGGTGCAAAAATGAACGATTGAGGCCACGGGTAGATGTGGCAGTGGGTGTATGCTAGTCAGTGCTATAAAATAGCGTACAATACTTATGGTATAATTAATAGTCCTATACGGCACGACGTATGAGCATGTGATTAGCGAGGGAGCTAAACGCCGTGCCGTAATCGACGATTTATGTCACTTGTATTATACTATTGTGAAATAAATTAAGCTACTTCAAAATCAATGTGTACTCATAACTACTGTAATCCAACTTCTATTTTTCTTATACCATAAAAATTGTTGTTCCTTGAGTTATAAATTTTAAATTATATAGAAAGTCTTGTTACCTGCGAAAAAAATGTTAAAGATAAAGCTGGAAGTATGCGATTAGCTTTAATTGATACTGGATTTTGGGATTGTGCAATAACAAGTAATATGCAAGTACGTAATCTTTTATTCATTTTAATCCAGTCGGACTGAAAAGCTTTGATACCCACTAGATATTCCTAGAATAATTAATAAACATTTATTATTAAATTTATTATCCAATAAAATAAAACAAGTGTCTATAGTTTACCACTTCTAATAAAGTATCTGCTGCCCATGAACAAACAAAAAGACCTATGCTAGCAGTTACAGCAACAATAGCATATTGTAATTTAACGGTTAGGATTTGATCCTTCAAAATTAAATAATGTAATATAAAATGCATGTGTCTTGTAATATATTTAATTAAACTGAATTCTTTTTTACGTACAGTGACTAATTGGATAGCGCTAAATAGAACTCCGCCTACTGAAGTTAATATAGTGGAAAATACAAAAAGATTTATTGTATTTTTTACATCATTAGTGTATCTGAAAAAAATTTTATATTTATTGAGTAATTATTTTTGAAAGTATACAAAAGTATACTAAATGATGATTTCGGGTGAGTAATAATACATTATGTAACTAACGTGCAAAACAGGTAATTCTCGCGTTTTTTCGCTCAAGTTTAAGAAAATGTAAAGGCGAGGTCGCAACGAATGGAAGCAGACAACGATAGAGGATAAGAAAAAATGAGAAAGTATAACATTATCGTATAATCTGAAGTTAGGAACAATAGTCGAAGTCAGCGATCAAGCTTTCAAATCGTGGAACCGGCTTGGCGGTTCTGTGGTTTCTGCAGGCCCCCATTTAGGTGACTTTATCACCTTTATCACCCTGAGGTTTTTACCGACCCTTAAAGGAAGCTCCATGTAATGGTTTTAAAAGTTCCAAGATTCGAGACCCGCCCTTGCTTGAGAAGTGAGGTGATGCAGCAGCGATACTTTGTTAAAATCAGGCAACATTTTGAATTCATAAGTTCTGTATTCATACTATCTCTCAGTAGTCATCAACAGCGAATTGGGCGGCTAATTAAACATAAGCGGGGAGCACAACGATGAATCCAGATCGATGAGGATAGACGACGATGTCAAAATTATACATTGCGAACCTTGATGCGAATAGTAAGCAAGATATAGTGTTTAACTAAAAATTATTCATTATAATTCTGGTTATGCAGTCCAGCTTTATCCTGAATATTTAGTGTATTCTATATTTCTTAAGTGATCTCATAACATTTGATTTCGCACACTCTTTTGGCTATACTCAAAATCGAATAGCATACGATAAATCATATCATTCTTTCCAGGTGGGCAGGTACAACAAGTCTTTAAGGATTTTTATTTTTTAGTCACCGACTTTCTTTAGTTCTAGGAATCGAAGAGTACGTATATTGGGATTTGACAGCGTTGCAGCGACTTCTGGCGGCGGGCTTAAAGCCTCAACTGTGATTGGCTTAAACGTCAATATGGCAGAGATAGACCCAAACTATCAATTCAATTTGTATTACTATATAATATACTCATAGAAATGCTTGGAATAGATACCGTTTTTAGGCGAATGAAGTGATTTGAAAATAAAGTTTGCTTTTAGAAATTATGTACAAATTAGTAATTAAGTTGTCGCATTTTATATTTTGTATTCTTATTTTTGTTGTTGAGTTGGGAACTTTTTGACAGTCTTCAGATCCCCTCATTCGCCAATTAAATCTGATTTCAAGCATTTCTATAGAGGCGCGCGTAACAGTGTTCTTTAAACACCACTGCCAAAATAAGCATTTGACAGTTGATAAAATTAAAATAACCATAAGCACTTCCACCAACTTGTACATGGCACTATAACTAGTATGCCTAACAGTTTTAAAATACATGTTATATAATAATATATACCGAATACTAATCATACCTTAGTAAGTCTTGATATTGTTTGATGTGGAATTTTAAATCCTTTAAACTTTTATAATTACCAATAGACAACGCTAATATCTCAAATCTTGCACATATGAACCACAGTAAAACAGCTACCAAACAATCAAGTAAGACAGCAGCTGCAGTTTGAAGTGCTACAAGAGATTGATGCATGTAGATACAAGTTGCAAGAAAAATATTATTTATCTTAAAAGGATACACCGCTTCAGTAGGAAATGGTTGGTGAATTACAAATGGTAAAATGATGAAGGAAATCGATGTAAAATAAACCCATACTACAATGCTAATGTGTAAATAAGAGCACTTTTTAACATACTTCTCAAATATACGCTTATCTAAATCACTAGGATTCGTTATAAAATCTTCCAATTCCTCCAACAAATACTATTTCATACAGTTTGAAAATATAAACACAATTAGCAAACTTAATACACGATGCTTATTTATTTTTTTTTTACTGTGCAAAACTTGGTTTCACAATTATATTTTGTCAAAAATGCACATCAAGCAATGCGCACGTTGTGTCAAAAAATACAGCGATACATAAGCGAAAATGTAATTTTAAGTTGGCTACAATGACATTCTCGCACTAGTATTGACAGTACTATTTTAATTATAATTATATATGTTTATTTATTTATTATTAACCTGCAATTTAGTACGTTTCATTCTGCAAAAAATCATTTTTACAGCACATTGACTGACTGCGCAAGAAAGACATATTGACTTTGTCATTACTTCTGAATTATCCCTATATTTATATACTGATACAATCAAAGGGAAAAGCAAACCCAACGAAGAAAGAAACATCAACCACCAATAAAGCTCAAATACAATGGCTTGAGCTTTGCTTGAATTCTTGGTTGCTGGCCAACAGCGTAACAGAAATACACTTAATCTTGTGAAGGCAAGTGCAGATTGAAGTTTCGAAGATCGTTTCATCTCAGAATATGTATATATGTATAATATACTGCTATCGTTCCAAGGCTGCGACCAAAACTATACATTTAATATTATGATGTATGAATATATAATTTTGGAATAAAGTTATTTAAAGTACTTATTTTCACGAAGTAACTATTTTATAGTATCATATATATCGTGTGAGTGTATATATATACATATATATCACACACACATACACACACATTGATTTAAATTGTATCTTAATGTAATTATATGCGGCTCAACCTGTGGGTTCAAAAACAATAGCTAAATTCATTCGCTCATAGCCTAACTTTGTAATCTTATTAAATATACTTCTCTTGGTACCCCTTAACTAGTTTTCCAGTTCTTAGCCTTTTATCCATTAATTATTACGTACTAAGTGGAAGCCGGAAATCGCCTCCGGACGTATGGTCTATTAAAATTCTATTCTTGCAGGGGGTTGCTTCCAGTTCCACTATAGCATTCGATGTAGAACTAAAGTAATTACATTTATATGTCATCTATAGCGAGAATTATAAAAGTAAAATTAACTTGCGAAACGGATAGACTTAATTTTGCTTCCTTCCTAAGGAAGCCTTGTAATAATAATTTTTGGAGTTTGTGTAAAAACATGTGGGAAGTGTGTTTTGATGAATTTTTAGTCGAAAAATTGTGTTTTTAGAAAATGTCCGTACGGATGTATGTGTGTGTGTGTGTGTGCGTATGTATACGCCTGTTTCTCAGCTTCTACTTGGTGGATTTTAACCCACCAAGTCTCATTTTCTTTGTTTTTGCTAGAAGATAGTGGGACGAAAGTCCGTTTTTACAATTTATATACGCGTTTTTTTTTATAGTGATTTTTTAGTTTTGAGATTTCAGTTTTTGCCAACAAAGTTATCGGAAAAGTTAATAAAAGTAAATTGCTTAATATGTACCTGAAAGAGAATAAAATTGCCTATGTTTTTACCGTGAAAAATTTATATTATCGTTCGTCGTTCTTTTATTATACACCATACAGTGCAATTTTTTTAAATCGTTATAACTCAAAAACTAAATAGCGAATCATTCTAAAAAAATATATGATTATTGAAGGTAATTAGAACTATATACCACTTAAATTTTAAGTCATTTCATGGGGCAGATCCTGAGAAAAACATCAAAAACTGAAAAAAATCGTTTTTCTACGTGACGCGATAACTGGAGTAAAAAGGCAATAATCAAGTTCAAATTTTGGATTTAGTTAGCATTATATAGCACAATGATCCCTTTCTTTGGGATTTTTATAAAACCAGTTAGTTTCAAAGATATTGAGCTTCAAACTTTTGTTTTTTCACCCTGTATACTATGAGTCGTTTTTTCTACGTGATGCGATAACTGGAGTAAAAAGGCAATAATCAATTTAAAATTTTGGATTTAGTTAGCATTATATAGCACCTTTATCTCTTTCTTTGGGTTGTTTATGATACCAGTTAGTTTTAAAGATATTAAGCTTCAAAATTTTGTTTTCTTACCCTGTATACTCTATATAACTGAAAACTGTATCGCTTCGATCTCAGTTTCCATTAATGGATTTTAATCTATACTTAGACTCGTTTTTTGCTGTTTTTGTTTTATTAATTCGTTAAAAATAAGATTTTCAGTTACGCATGTGCGTATATTCATGGCGATTTTTCGATCACTGGTGATTTTAGATACGTTCCGCGAACTATATCCTTATCATTATATCTCGGAAACTAAATTTTGAACTTTTCGTTAAAACATCATGATTATTGGCTAGTTTTTTTCTGTTTTTTGTTTTATTAAATCGTTAAAAACAATATTTTCAGTTACGCATTGATTATGTAATATAATTATTTCGAAATAATTTTATGCATCAAACAAACGAAAAAGCATAAAAACTTTATAGAATTATATATGAAGTAAAAACAATTTAGATATTAAAGCGATACATAAGGTTGAAGGAAGCTACGTGCCAAAGAATTGGCAGCGGTTTTTTTTTTAATTTAACACTAAAAAAAATTACATACTTTATTTATAAAAACAATAGGAGCTTTAATTCAACGAGGCTGTAAAAAAAGACATAGAGAAGGAAAGTACACTGAAATTTTAGAAGAGGTGTAAAGCATGTTTTTCCTGCTTTTTAGTTTATTAGCTACAATTTGTTGATTCTGATTGCCTACGTTGTTGCAGGACTTACAATTAGTTTAAACTCTTTTACCTTAAATAGAATAAAATTAAATATTAAATATTGTGCAAGTGTTCATTTTTAAATATTTTTTATGTTATGGATTTATTTTGTTATGTTTGATTAGATCATACTTCGCAACATTATTTTGAATTGATTTTTCAACATGGACGTCCAATTTTTAGTACTAATATTAGATTGGAAAATGCAATTCCTAAATAAATGTTTGCACTTTTAATTCTACTTTCGGAAAAGTTTAAAAAAAATTAACTGCTATTAATATTTATAAGTTATTGAGTGTTGAAACAAATCTATTCAGGTACAGAAACTACCATGCCTAGTATCTTGACTGTTTTATCATTTAAGGTTTATTCAGTTATATATATAGCCTTCAATTGCTAAAATACCATTTGAGTTCTATTCAGCTGACGGTAATTATGTTGTTAAGAATTATCATTCAAGTTTTTTTCAGCGGCAGGTAAATTGTTATAAATTGCTATAATTTAAATCAAATATTATCTACTGCTTGAGCAACGTTTACTTATACAAAAATTGTTCTTGATCATGTCTAAAAATCAACATCAGTCGGTATAATAGAGAATGTTCATAGATATACCATACTAGTACCAATGATAACGTCTAGTTAAAGAAGGTAAGTTGACTTTTTTTATTCTTTTTAAGTGGCATTTCGAACTCGAAAGTTCATCGCCTCATCTACGCAAAGCCTTCCACGTATCCCTTTTGTGCTAACCTATCCATTTCGCGCCGTCCCTCCGATTTCAGTTAAGTCCCTTTTACATTGTCCTCCACCTGCGTCTAGGTCTACTAGAGGTCGCGATGTATTGGCTTTCCTTTCATTATACGCGCTGCCGTGCGATCATTTCCCATTCTTGCAACGTGCCCTGCCCATCTTAGTCTTCGCGATTTAATTATTCTGTTTATATTCGGTGACGCGTATAGGTTATGTAGCTCGTCATTGTGCAGTCCTCCACTCCCCGGTTTCCTCATCTTTCTTTGGCCCGTATATTTTCGCAGAACCTTATTTTCGAGCACCCTAAAACGTTTTCTTCCGCTTTAGTAAGCGCCCAAGTTTCGCACCCGTACAGGATTACCGGCATTATTATAGTCCTATATATCCTTACTTTTACATTTCTAGACAGCAGTTTTGATTTTAGTAATCTATTCACGGCGTAGTAGAAGCATACCCGAATGAAGTCTCTGTTAATCTCGGCTTTAATTTCGTTTCGATCATTTATGGTTGTGCCTAAATATCTGAATTCGCTAACCTTTTCAAAAGTATAATTTCCGACTCTAAGATCACCCTCACCTTCGCAATGCCCAATTTATCCATGATCATATATTTCGTTTCGATTCCCTCACCTCTAAACCCGTGTCCTCAGCCGCCTTTATGAGAATTTCCGCTTTCTCGCTACCGCTGCACCATTATCCCTAGTATGTCCAAGTCATCCGCATACCCTAGAATTTTGTTTTTCCGTTAAGGTTACACCTAGCCCGCTAGTCTGCATTTTTCTAACAACATTATCTAGCTTAAGTTAATGAGTACTGTAGAGAGACCGTACCTTGTTTCAAACCACGTCGGTATCATGAAGATTCGGATACGTTACGCCTACTCGGCCTTTCCGTGCTTCCGTTCAGACATATTGATATAATTTCACGAGTTTTGTACTCCGAGAGCACCAGGACTTGATACATTTTGCTTCGTTGATAGAGTCATACGCTTTTTTAAAGTCTATAAATAGTTGGTGTATTCTTCGCAATGTTCCATTTTTCTCTAACAACTGTCTTATAGTAAAACATTTGATCGACGTCGACCTGTTACGCCGGAATCCACACTGATGTCTCCTATTATATCTTCGCGAAGGGCGCTGGTCTGCCTCTATACGTTTGATAAACTTTGTAGCAGTACTAAAAGTGAATCCCGTAGTTTATGCAATCGTCTTATCTCCCTTTTTGAAAATCGGTATAATGATGGATTCTTCCAGTTTTCGTATCCGTTCATTTTTCCAAATAGCACATACTAGTTCAAAAATTTTGAATTTAAGCGCGGTGCCCCGTATTTAAGATAGTTCAGCTGGTATAGAATCTTTCCCGGCCTTATTTTTTTTAGTTTTTTGATCGCGCTTCTACTCTTTGTAGGTCGGTCTTCCATATGGATTCCGGCAGTGTGGATTTCGTCTCCCGTTTCTCGCAGTTTTCATGTACGTTTAGTAACTTATCAAAATATCCTTTCCACAGCTTTAGCAGTTCATTTTCGCTTGAACGAGATTCCGCCTCATCTTTCATTAATTGCGATCTACTCCTGGAAACCTTCCTAATATCGGTTAATTCCTTTGTACATCTCGCGCGGGTATTTCTTACATTAGTTTCTATTTTTCTAATCTGATTCTTTGATACTCGCGCTTTTTGTTCCTGTAAATCCGCCCCACTTGCCTTCTATTTCGTGGACTCTTCTACGGCCCTATCGCCCCATTGTGTACGCTGTCTAATTTGGCCTTTTTGCGCCCTTCAAACCAGAGTTCCACTCTTCGTCAACATGTTTGCTCTTTGGCTTTTCTTCTACCTAGCACTTTATTCGCGGCCTGTTTTATCGCTTTTTCGATATCCCCCAAAGACTGTTCGGGTCGCATCTACCTCCGTCGGTGCATCCGTTTCTTCGAGTACCTGAAACCGATTCCTTTTTTACTTGAACTTAATTCGTTCTATCCCGATCCGTACTTTTCAATATCGTCGTTTCTACTTTCTCGCCCGTTTACTATTTTGCCCAGTACTAATTTGCTCTTAATTTGGCCACTACTAGAAAATGATCCGATCGCAATCCGCCCCCCTATGAGTTCTTATACGTCAAGCACGTTCGTGTGGCGCCTCTTATCGATAAGAAAGTGATCGATTTGATTTTTCGTGCTCCGTCCGGCCGATGTCCACGTTACTGTGTGTATATCCTTGTGCTTGAAGCACGTACTCTTTACTATAAGATCTTTTGCCGCCGCGAAATTTATGACTCTAATACGTTATCGTGCTGGTTTCGTGCAGACTTTCCTTGCCTATAGTGGGCCTAAACATTTCCTCTTTCCCTATTTTAGCGTTGAAATCCCCCTCTACTATTTTTGGTGTCGTACGACGCGACTGGTCGATTAATTGCTCCAAGCTTGTAATAAAGATCCTTCACTCTTCCTCTTTGTCCTCGCGTAGGACAATGCACGTAATAACCCGTAATTGTGTACCACGCTCCTTCGATGACGATATACGAGGTCTGTCGTTTACGAATTTGAAACCTTTAATCGCGTGTATAATTCTTTGCTAATCAGAAATCCGGTACCTAGGGAATGTCCGCTCGCGCCCCCGTACATAAAGTGAAGTTTTCGTTCCTAACATACCGCTATCTTGCCACCGAGTTTCTTGTATAGCTACTAAGTCTAGATGTACCGCCAGCTTCTTTAAGATTTCCGGTACCGCCTGCTCTGTATAACTGCGCACATTCCACGTTCCTACCTTTAAGTCCCTATTGATTTGGTTTGGTTGGTTTTTTGAGCCATGGTAGTAAGTGAAACCACGCGTTTGGATCCTGTTTCCGATCGCAGGTGAATCATCCGTTCTAGAGGTGATAACTCCCATACCTCTCTAGAACTAAGTATGAGATTTTTATAAGGACGGAGTCACTCATTCGCGACACACTACGGAATCACTCTACCTAAACGCCCCCCTGCAAGGCAGCGCGCCTACGCTGGCTTCGTTACCGTGTAAGACCAGGTGGCGAATCATTCTACACATCCCCTTTCGGGGCAGTTGTCATCGCTCCCGCATTTTCCACGGCAGCAGGATTTTTGTAATGTGTGCTAAGAGAGATAGATTATAGACATAGTTAGGCATGAAGAGAGAGTGAAATAAGAAATATTGTTGAGTGTTCGTTGTTGTGGTGCTTGCGTAGTGTTTCTAGATGAATGCGTTCGATCGCCAGTGTGGGCTCATCACACCCACGCCCGGGCCTATCGGCTGTCCGCGGCTGCTTATTCGATTTATTCGCAGCTAACCTCTTTCTCAGGGGCCGTTCCTCTATCCGCAACCTGAGGACGCGCCGTGTAGTGGTGATAGGCACCCACCCGTCCGCTCTGGACGCACAGAAGGTAAGTTGACTAATCAATAAAATTATTATTATTAACTATGTGATATTTTTCTTATATAGACATTTTTATTAAAAATATGTTCATTAGTATAATATTTGGAGATTGAAGTTAAAACAGCTGTACAATTGTAATGGTACAAGATGTCGACATAATAAAATTGTGTTTTTTAAAGTTGAAAATAATCAGTTCTTGTACTCATTCGGCAGTGGATCGTTTCGTGTAGCCCAATACTTGCTATAAAATAATGAATATATTATCAGACAAACCTTTAAACAAACAAAAAATAATAATAATAACAGCATATTTTTCACTTAGATTTAGGCCACTATATACATACTAATACAATAATGTTGGCACCAGAAGAATGATAATAGATAACGTGGTTGCTGCAATTACAGTAAAAATTGTCCAGCCCGCAATTACTGGATTAGCCCCTATTGGAAGCAGATGTTTGTCTTGGTCATCCTGTAAAAATAAAGATATTTAAGAATTGTATAGAACATTTTGTCATCGCAGTTATAAAAGAAGTTTTCTTGTTTGATAACAATTGATTTGACGAAATAAACGTTGTTTTAGGTTTTATAGATGATAACGTGCCTCAGTATATTGTCTTTTAAAATAAGTATCATTAAAAAAATTAAAACTCAATTATTTAACATGCAATCACAAGCTTAAATAGGAACAACCGATTCGTAGTAACATAACGTACAGTACATTTGCCAAGAGATTCATATTAGAAGTTTTGGACAGAACGCGCACGAAGCACAGCCGATAGTTCATCGACAGTAGGCGGATTGTTTAAAACTTAGCTCGTTAGCGTCGATCGGCCAACCCGAAAACGTACAAGCGCAGCCGCCGTCGTCGTCGCCGTCATCGTCTGGCCCGTATAAAATAGGTTAATCGCGCAACATCGAGACTCGCTCGCGCCTCGTAGGAAGCTTAACGTGCGCGTGCGAGCGGAAACTTTGTTTGGGTGTAAATTCTGGTCAAAAAGGAAAACTTCCGGCTCAACTTCCTCTGACTTGTGTCTTAAGACTGCCCCTTCCCCCTTTTGCTAATACTGTAAGAACTTCAACTCACTCACTATTTTCGTTGTTGTGTATGGACTTACAAATTGGCGCCCATATACTGTGTACTGTATACTACACGACGTAACTTTTGGGCCTTTGTATTCCCTGGTAGAAATCTCAACATTTTCGTTGCTAAACGTGTTAGTCAAATGGAATAGCGAGACACAAGTACGTACTTTTGACTAAGATGTGTTAAAAATTAATTAATCTATGTACAGTTAAATTAAAATTATTCTCACCGTCTTAATCACCTTTATCTGATATCAAAATAAGATATATCATTGACAATAAATTTAATTAGCCCTGTTATCTTAATAGAAACATTAAAATAATGTTCTGAAATTGAGTTTTGTTTTTTAGATGAAGGTAGATGGGTAACGTTAATTTAATTTCATTATATATATATATATATATATATATATACTAGTGGGGCTTCGCCCCCCTGCTCGCTTCGCTCGCCAACCCCCCATTTTAGTTTTTGTTTGATTTTTATTTTTCAACTGTTATTTTCGTTATCTGATGATTAAGTTCTAGTTGGCCAAGAACAATCTTATTGTATTATATAAAATTTGTAGATCATAAAAAGGTCAAGAATTTAATGTTTGTCGAAATAGAGAAAATCGAAAGAAAAAAAGTAAAAGTACTGAATTAACGCCGAACTTCTACTGCTTATGGCATTTAAAATATATAGTTTTTTTTTCATTTTTTTGGAAATTGTTTTGAAATTAATTTTGATTCTTCCCACTTTCAATTATATGTTACAATTATACATAAATCTGGTCCACTACTTTTTCTTATAATAACCATTGCTGCGTTGTTGAATGACCTGTGGCCTCTAATATATGTTGATGATCGATCTTTTCGTTTTTACGTAGCATAATGAGGAAACAAATATGTTTTTCATTTTATTAATGTTTTAGTTTCTAAAAACTCAATTATTAAAAAATAAAATTTTTGTTTCCTACCTAGGGAAGCTTTGCATTTTACAGACCAAGTTAAGTAAAGAAATAAGGCACAAATCATATAAAAAATTTGGATCCGGACGTATTTTCTTGTTATCTCAATTCTTATTTCTATACGAATTTATCGATCTCTGCAAGTTAAATATACTTCTTAAATCTTTACTTGTAACTGCTCATTAGCTTTATTTAATTTATTTTTTGTCAACATTTTTTCGAAAACTTAAGTTTAAATCTTGCACCTAAGTACATGAGTTACAATTTTTACTCCAATAATATTTAAGGGCCCTCGAACAAATCGCTATATATATATATCTATTGGCCTATCGGGGATACCACTTTATTTTTTGTTAAGACTTTGATATATAATTCACATTTATGATCTTATAAAGTTTTTACAATGCTAAGTATAAACACGCAAAAGTGATATATATACAAAAGCAAAAGACAATGCTAAGTATAAACACATCAAAGTGTCAACAATACAAAAGCAAAAGTCAATGCTAAGTATACGCACATCAAAGTGTTAACAATACAAAAGCAAAATAAAAACCTTATAAGAATTATTTACTTCAAACTAAGTCAAACTTTTAAGTCAAACTTTAACAAAAAATATAAAAAAAACGCTCCTGTCTATTTACCTCATAGGTGGTGTGGAAAAAATAGAAAATAAAATTTAAGTTATATCTCTTATATAGTTTATCTCTACTGTTATATATAATTTTGATACTGATGTGCTATGAGCTTGTTATGAGGGCTTGGAAAAGTTTCTACAAAGGATGTAGGATCTTCCCGAGGCTAAAGACATTATTTATGCCAAAATGTATTGTATTGCTCGAGTCGTTCGGTTGGTAGAGTCGGAGGAAAGTAACCTTTATACATCATCTTAATATAGTGCTAGCTAATATAGCCTAATATATTTTTAGAAAATCGAAATAATTATACGCGTCGCGAAGTACACGACTAAAAATGTCGTTAAAGATGATTCAAAAAGTGTGTCATAAATTGATCCGATTTTATCCGATGTACTATTACAATTGTTGTTAGTAAATTTTTTTGCTAATAAAAAACTTTAAATAAAAAAAATTGTACTAACAATTAATAAATTTTAGGAAAAGCTGCTAATAGGAGGTGCGGGGGGGAGTATCTCCAAAACAACTATATAATATAGGTAGATATATATATATATGCTACAATATTCTTTATTGTTAATTGAAGTTTTAATTTTTCTTAATTTTTGAAAAACAAACAATTTGAACGTTTTTATAAAAGTGGCGTTAAATACGCGTATTAGCGCCCAAGTGTAGCAAATATATTTATTATTATAATTAAAAAAATCAATTAAGAAGTTGCGTGTTCGGTTAACAAAGATTATTAAAATTTTAATTAAAAAATATTATTTTTTTTTTGTATTCGTATTTTGGGTATAACTAGAGAAACAAATGATCAAACAGGTACTTTTATTTTCATAAGCATTATTAAAATTTTTAATAATATTTGTATAATTAGAAAAAGACGCGTTGAATGTATTTTATTTTTATAATTAATCACAATCATGCTATAATCAGTTTTTCATCCAGATCGGTTATACGAAAAATGTGATATTTAATATCTAATCATTTCGGATTCCAATAATCTTCTACACGCATAGAGGCTTGACATTCCATCCATACATGATTGATCAATGCAAATAAATAATCAATTTTGTGTTAAAAATACAAAACAAATAACTGTTGAAATAAATAAAATATACTCAAGCCCGTCGAGCTGTATCAAAAAATCACTTTGATGAACTGACGACGAGCCAAAAAGAATAAAGTATGAGAAGCTGTTCCTCAAAAATTCAACAAAAAAGTACAACGCGAGCTCTTTCAAGCTCTATAATACAGGCTGAAAAATCTGATTAAGTCAAGCGCGTCCCTGGGGCTGTTCACCTACAAAAGCATTTCCTCGAAGCTCTAAGCGCGAAGCGGCGCTTGCGTTAATAGGAAAGAAAGCAACCGCAGCAGCGGTGGCCCGGTAGACCACACGAACGTTTACTTCAGCGCTGTCACGCACGCGACACACGAACATGCGCTAATGGAGAGACACGCGCTCACCAACTGAAGGCTCAAGGGTCATTCGTGCGAGAAAAAGCAAAGTCAAGTGTTAGCAGCCAGCGGTTGGTGCGGTATACATGTACCTCGGCAGCACTTTTAGCGGTGCAAAGAGCAGCAAAAGCCAGTACTTGGAGAGTCCACGGAAGAAAGGTCACCTGACTCCACAGCATTGTCGTTCTCTTTTCTTCAGTTTCCCCAATGGAACACGTGCACAAACACGCATGAACCCCTGGCTGTACAATCTACCGACTGGCAGGTAACTATCAGCACCGGACGACTTGCTAGAACTGTCGGCTTGCTTATCGCTGCCCATTAAGTAGCCGCCTGATACGACCGCGCTACGTTAGCGAGCGTCTTCGAACGATTGTACGCCACGTGCGTTATATACATATACCTAGGCTACACAGGAGCTGAACTGTAGTACTAGGCGAGATTTAGACGCTGCGAGAAAGGCCGAGTTTCGCATATATCGGTGCCTAATCCGCTTGTGCTCTTAGCTCGAATGCGCACAAACATGTAACTTAGGATATGGCTAGAGAATTGGGGCAACGGACAGTCGAATGTTTTTGTGATTATAGAGAGCGAATGGGATTTTATCTCGGATTTTACACTGTCGCTTTTTCTGCTTATCTAACTTCAGTTTTGAAAGTAAATCCAGAATAATTCCTGTGCGCTTGAAATCTCGCTTGAAATCGCCTAAAGCGGTATATCTGTGTATACATCTTGCGGCATAAGAAAATCAATGTCTGGAAAGAGTTTGACTGATAAAGAATTTTATAGCTACTTCATTGTTACACACACGGAACGTCACCCGCGCTGCTTATTTTTCTGTTTTTTTTTTCAAATACCAGACGATGTTATCCCTATATAAAAAAGTCATGACCGGATGAAGTGAAGCCAAGAATGCGTCAATATGATTGGCTCGTGTAGTGCGCATGCGTCAAAAGTATCGTTAGAATTTTTTGATTTGTTTTTGATTTCTAAAATTGATCCTAATACAAAGAATGTAATATATTACTATAATACATATCAATAATTATTAGTTGTGTATTTATAATATTCTATTGTAAATATTATCATTGTTACAAAAAGTGACATGATGTGAACGTTGACACGAACTGAGTTGAGACATAACCTTAAAATTTTAAAAGGTAGTTGGTGACGAAACCGCGGCAATTTTGAAATTTACATGAGCGCGAAATGAATCAATCATATATTGTAAAGTTTGATATATTTCCGTAATAGAAAACAAATATTAAAAATATCAATCAAGCATTTATATTTCATTTAATAAGTTAATGAATTAATATTCTACTACAGTGCGCGCAGCGCACTGCGCCAAAAGTCTAGTAATATATAACATTTTGGACGTGATATTTTTTGCGTCGGTCACAGCTTATCGTCTTCAACGATCTCAAATAATCTGCATATCGTTTTGCGCGCACACACACACACACACACACACACACACACGCGCGCGCGCACACACATATATTGTTATATGCTTGTACATGTCAGAAGCTACTTGATTTTCCGCGGCACCGAACACCATGATCTCACGCAGTCGAACGTTCAAAGTGATCTGCACATCGCTCTTGTACGGACCTATCACACGTATCAAAAGCTATTGAGCGTGCAGTGTACGTAGACTTAATTATTGTCAGTCCCGAACTCCTGAACATGACCTTTGATAGTCAAGGGTGATCTTCTTAATAGTAATTTCGACGATTAATACTATTCATGATACTTGAACATCAGTAATGCATACATGGGTGGGACATCTTATCTTAACACATTAACATTAACATTAGTTCCGGACAGTAATAGTATAAAAAAGTGCTAACGATTCATTCAAATATGATTCTGTTAGTGTGCGAGTATAAAAATCATAACACGTTGAGCCATAAAGTAAAAATTTCCTTCGTTTGATTCTACTTATTTTACTATTTTTATTTTTGAAATGTATTTATTGAGAGACATGCTAGCAGAAAAAATGATCGATAGTTATACATATATAATGATTTTACCAAACTTCTCATAAAGAACAAAAGAACTATTCGATAACTGACAGAAAATGAATTTTCAGGAAACAAATATATTGTAAAACTGTGAAAATCTAACGATCAATCCCGAGTTTGTGGTGTTGTTTTTTCTCTTCGGGAATATCGAGAGAAGTGAGAGGGAGAGAGGGTAGAGGGTGAGGCAAAGAATGAAAGAGAATATTGCATACTTCATCACAGCGGAAAAAAACGGCTCTTTCGAATACCTCGCAGCATATAGAAAACGAGTGTTAGAGCGGACGGGAGAGCGAGTAGTCATCTATCGATGTCCTAGAGTGTTACAACTATCTCTGTTCTCCATCGCTTTTAATTAAGCTTCGACGAGCGGAAAACAAAGAGCTTGATCACTCAGAGAGGTGTTTTTTTCTTTTTCTTCATCCTGGTTTTTTTTCAACTATCTTCTATCCTCCCTCTTCGCCTCGCTTTTTATTTTTCGCCTCTTGAGGAGAGTACCAGGGTATGTGCGAGGGAAAGCTTACAGTAGAAACATTTCTATTACCTATGAACGCAACATGTTAACAAATTACGAATTTTCCCAATACTTTTACTTTTTTTATTTTTTGTTAATTTTTTTATTAATATTTATTTCCCTTATCTACAAATAAATTTCAAATATACTGTTTTGAGTATTATTAATATGTATGTTTTCATTACCAGTATGCTTCCTTGATTTTCTGAATATGCATCAAACAACATGGGAGGAAGTATTATAATCAGTTGAGTTCGTCCAAATTCAGGAAATATAAACAGAGAAAATATTATTACCAAATATTATGATTCACGAAAATCGATAGGAGCGAGAGCTAGAAGAAGTAACTAAAAAGTAGAAATGGGAGTGAACACCGCATTTCCATTCGTGCAAGAGAAATCGAATGCATTACCGCCCACGTTATGGAGGTTGAGCGAAGAGTAATTTAATCATTGAATTCTAGAAAATAAAGTTTCGGATGTCGCGGGTTCTCCCACAGAGTGTCCAACAGCTAGAAGTAGTTTGATCACGATGCACTGTGCACAGTACTAATACTCATTTGAGTTTTAAACGATTTCAATGAATCGAAAACCCAGCAAGGGCATAGAAGAGCCTTTTATGCACAGTGATTAGATTGGTGATCATGTATTTTGAGTTTAAAAAAAACTAGCGCGCCACAACGCGGCCTTCGGCCGCTATGTGGCTTGCCGCCTTGCATCGCGTGTGAGCAGTGTGAGTGTCAGTTCATGAAGGAGTGCTGCAGTATAGGAAGACATGTAGCTCCAACAAGAAGCTTGAGTTTTTGCTTGGAGGTTATCCTTTGTTTTTGAAATTGGAGTACTCCTGCGAATGCTGCTCCTGCTCATTCTATTGATGTGCTGATACATTCTTCTTGCAAGATGCTGCTTGGATGAAGATTCACTATCGCATAAGATCTACGACTGGTTTTCCTTTGTTCTATTTCCTGTGTTCATTATGTTTATAACAGATATCTATTATGTTATGTGCAGTATAATCAGTGTAATTTTGTGATCTGTTTTTTAGAGTTGTACTCTCTCTCTCTCTCTCTCTCTCTCTCTCTCTCTCTCTCTCTCTCTCTCTCTCTCTCTCGCNTCTCTCTCTGGTGGTGCTGGTTGGCGTTTCTAGGTACTTCAACAGCCTCAATACGACTCTGGAGCTGGATTTATGGTATCTGATCGTTCTGGTGGTGCTGGTTGGCGTTTCTAGCTGGCTCAACCACCTGCGAATGACCCTGGAGCTCTATTTCTACTATCCGGCAGTCCTGTTTGGCGTTGCCAGCTGATTGGATTATCTTTAGATGATCTTGCAACTGAATTGATGCTGTCTTGGAGTATTGGTTGGCGTTCTTGGATACTTCAACTATTTTAATACGAATCTGGATATGGATTTATACTATCTGACAAGGTAATTTTGGAAATATTAGAATAAACTTGAACTGTATGTTGAATTTATATTGTATCTTCAATAAGTTTTAACTTGAAACGCTTTGTCCCCTATGATAAGTTCAGTAAACAGATGTCTAATGGCTCGCGGATACCTTTTCAGTGTTCATAATGATAATCTTCTGTTTGTAAATGTGAATTATGTGACTGAGACATGTGGTTTGACGGTATTCATACTTAAAAGCTGCCTTGTTTCAAATTTTTATGCAGAGATCAGTGGTCTGAATCTCTCAATAATTATTTATGAGTTTGATTTTGTAATATTTTTCTGTATGTCTAGGTGTATAAAAACTTCTGCATTTGTTGGATTATGGTCTACTGCGTCTACCGGAGTCAACCTAAGGATACTGATGGTGTTGATAACTGAGCTATCAAAATCTTGGAGTTGGAACGTAACTTCATTCAAGACTATGGCACTACTATACTTCTACTATACGTATCTATAATCATGTATTTTAGAGGCTGGTTTTTCTTTAACAGTTAATTAAATTATACAGTCATTGTTTTCTAGTTTTATTAATTAAATTCTATTTTTCTTGTAGGTGAAAAAAAAACAATTTAACATGGAAGGACTCAAGAGGATTTCCAAGAGGATTTTAAACATAGTTAACAGAAAATTCAAGATTTTATCAAGATTTGATTTAGTAATAGGGTTTCATTTAGAAAATGTATTATAATAGCATAGTTTAGAGGGACGTGTCAGGCTTCTCAGAGCAGGCTGAGATATCGAATCTCACACATTTTTCGCACTGGGTCAGATGGGGCATGTTGCAGCGAAGTTATTATTGAATTTATGTATCAAAAAATCGCTTCTAGGAATGTTGTATGTCAAAAAGTGTTAAAAAATATCTTTGCCACGGTAAAAAGTTGTATTTTAAAATTGTTTACAACTTTTACATTTAACATTTTTATGTAAAACGTAAATCCGAAAAGTTTTATGGCAAATAATTGTTTTTTTAGCTGTAAAAAATCGATTTTGGGCTGTTAACTCGAGTTCTAAGCATTTTCATGATTTTATGTAAATGGAAAAAAGTTGTATTTTTCAAAGATCTACAACTTTTCCATTTAACTTTTTTTTTTTTTAATGCTTAGAATTCGAGTTACAGCTAAAAAACCGTTTTTAGCGATTTTTGAAGGTGACCGCATTCTGCGTATATGTGCAGGATCAAGTCCAAAATAGGACCGGCACCTTACTATCATGAAAGGAGTTCCCAAAAAAATTTTTTAGCCTGATTGACTAAAGTCTCTCAGAGATAATTGCATCACAACAAAATTTTTATTAAAAATTACATGTAAATACATGTAAAATCAAACAAATTGTGCCCGCATTTCAAAACAACGCAGAGGATCGGGATAAAAAAAAATAGTTTTTTAGTTTATGCGAGAGGAGACTCCTCCTAAAATTTCAGCCCGATCGGTCGAAAATTGCGTGAAATATCGCTCTCACACATTTTTCGCACACGAAACTATAAGGCACTTCCGTGTCGCGGTCGTGCCTAAAAATTTCCCCGCTACTGTTAAAACCCTTCAACATGTTTGAAATGTATAATTTTCTACGCTATTTACAGGCAATGATGGAATTCCTATTTTATAGGTGAGTTGTAAAGCATGCTTTCAGCCATTTTTTCTCGAAATATTGACGTACCCTCCCCTTTAATCAGCTACTCTTCATTTTTAGCCTTTGGCAACTTCTTTCATAGTAGTAGAGCTACAAATTTTTATTCAGAGATATTTGTCATTTTTCCGGAACCTCTCTCTCGCTCTCTCAAGCATTATACTTAATTAAGCGAAATTTGCTTTTTTCTACTTTCATCGTTACCTGCGCTTCTTGTCTTCCTGTATATAGAATGAGAAAGGCAGAAAAAGAGAGAGAGAGAGAGGGATGGTGGTGGGGGGGGGGAATCCTTTTGGAGTTGCAACTTTTTGTCGGTGGAGTTTTGATTAAAATGTTCGAACTCTGTTCACGAGAGCGAGCACTGCTCCACTCGTCAGTATCGTGCATATGTATATATACAGAGAGACGCGGACGTCAAGTACCTAGAGAGAAAAAGGAAACGAAAGAGAGAAACCGGAGTGCGCGAAAAAGCGGTTATTTGATTGCGAGAATCTTCTTGAGAAAAGTTAGCAATGCCGGCTGCGCAAAGGGAGAAATAAGGTTACGCAAATTCTATTTGATCTAAATTGAAAAAGTCATTTTTATCTTTACGGAAGTATTTATTTTACCGTTATTCTAGCCATAGCCACTGCGTCATGTTTCACAAGTACAACGATGCTAATCAAACGGAATTGCTGACAGAAACACGCCAAAGAGATACTCGAGGAAAAATTGGCTCCGCGACATCTCTCGATCCTCTCTAACTTCCCCTCTATATCTCTTTCACCCGTCTCTCTCTCTCTCTCTCTCTCTCTCTCTCTTCCACGCTTTAGCTTCCGATTTGTAGTGGAAGGGATTAAGAAAAGCAATTTACCGTTCTTGACGAGAAAAAGAGAAACATATTAATCGTGTCGAGGGACGAGGCTCACAAAATTTCCGGTAATGAGCGGTGGATAGGAATTAAACGAGGCGGCTAAGAGCCAAACATAGAGCTTTAAGGGTGTTTGATTAAATAAAGGGAATGCTCTCGTGCCAATGTAGTAGTAAGAGCTTATCGCCGGAAAAATATATCGACTACCATTAGCATCGACACTGCGTGAAACATTGGTACTCCTATATGTATGTACATACACATATAGAACAAGGTAAAATTCAATTTAAAATCGCAAGCAGTTAATATGCATACACGTATCCCAGTTATAATTAATGACCTGATTTATGAAAAATATGAATCATGTAATTACGAATGTTTTATGTATTTTATGTATTTCTTTGTTATAAGTTTTGAAATGCGATTTTTTTTACGCGTAACGGAACGATGTATATAAATTTTAGTAAGCACATTATTAATTAAAAATCTTTCAATATTTATTTTGATTCACAAAGCTGATTTCACCAAAAACCGATTTTCTG
The DNA here is from genome assembly GCA_012977825.3 of Pteromalus puparum. Lineage (NCBI taxonomy): Eukaryota > Metazoa > Arthropoda > Insecta > Hymenoptera > Pteromalidae > Pteromalus > Pteromalus puparum. The sequence continues at coordinate 67,806,802 of CM053170.1, forward strand.
AAAGTATATAATGCTAGTCTTAAATAAGAAAATAAAAATATGGTTTTGTTTGATTAAATTATGCCATATTGTAGTATTATAAAATTTACAGAGTGCAGATTCCATACCATCAAGATTACCGCCACAATCCTTTCTTGTAACAATGTAATATTGTTTTATTTTTTTTTAATTGGCTAGAATATATACACATAATATATTTTAATACAGTAGAATAATGTATATAACTTGCTAGTCATTACATCATAAATCCACTGTACGAGTTTATACAAAATTCACGGGATTCCGCTTACCCGTAATCTATTTAGAAATAAATACTAATCTAAATATGAGCAGCGAACTGAATAAAGCCGGATAATCCGGTAATGTATTAACACAAATATTGTCTTAATCGAGATGCAACTATTCTCGAGAGAGTTAGTAGTATAGCTAAACGACCATGTTTTCGTCGTACGACGCGAGTATGCGTTATAGGGTGGGTTTTGAAGTTCTGCTGTCGCTGCTGTCGCTGCTGTTGCTGCTACTCATCAGGCTACTTCTTACCTTCGTCACGCTCCGCTGACGTTGCAGCAGCACTTTCGCTCATATATTGCACTGTCAATTTTTCATTCTCTGCGTTCTACTAATCTAATTTTAGAACTACTAGAATCAACAGAGCGCGCGCATATATTTTTAATTCGGTTGTTATGGGTATCTTGCTCATGTAAATCTTAGATTTTAAATTGATAAATTATACAGACTGTCTTGGTAGTTCATAGTTTCACAGTAGGTATTCGAAAGATCAATGCAAGGGTGTCACAATATTTTGATGTATACTTTTATTTTTTTGGGAGAGGCATTTTAATTCGATAATTATACTAAAACACAATTTTCTAGGTCCGGTCTGCATCCCATAGCACAAAGGGGTACCCGAAAAATTTTGATTTTCGGAAAATCCTTCGCCGCGGCCGAGCCGATAGCGCGAGCGCGTTCTAACCACCGGCATTCAATTTCTCGCAAAAAAACACAACTTTCTGGACCCTGTGTACCTCCTGAATTCCTCTTTGAGACATTGACGCGCTTGCGCGTCGGATCTAACCCTTGTGTTTGTTTATTAACTACTGCGATAAGCGCTAACTTCTCGCACGTATATGTCACGTTTTATTCACAAACACGCTTAATTCATTATGCCTCATTCATCTTTCTCTAAAATTTTACATGGCTGACTTTGTTTTATTTATTTCAAACAGGAAATAAGTTAAAAATCAATACAGAAGGCCCTTGAAATAGTGCATATTGCTTATCAGGGCGTATTGGTCTCAGTTTATGAAAAAAAGTTTAAAAAGTTTATTTTCTTATCGCATTCATAGAAAGTCTGATTCCGTTAACTTCTCGCTTATCCTTACCCACATATAATACACACTGCAGCTATATACGACCAAAACGACTGCGCTTGCGAGATTACCCGTTAACTTACCGCGAAAAAGCTCTTGGCTACATAAGCCTAGTGCTCAAAAAGGCGGATTTCAAAACTACAAAATCAACATTTCCTCCTGAGCTAGCGTAGCTTAAACCTTTGTTTCGCCTACCAGCGTTATTTTCTTGCACGATCTCGTGTTTGTTCTGCCGTGGCGGTGGCCGCCAGTTATTTCGAGCCGCGTGTCATGAATACTCCACGGGCTGCAGTGCCCTGCTATGCTCAAGCTTAACTATATGATGTGTTTCGTCGACAAAAGGTCGACTGTTTCACACACATACATGCTGGATGTATTTTTCTCGAGCTCACGCGTCCTCTGCCGCGAAAATCTAGGTCTTCTTGTCTTAAGCTGCGAGTACTCGGCGTTACCTGGACGTAATTAATTATTTGTCCAAGCTTGTACAAGAAATGCCGAGTTTTTTTGAGTTAAGACAGTTTATTCATAATCTTGCAATAAAATTTTATTTTTGTGTCTGAATGAAATCGTCAGTCAATGTATGGCGTATATTGTTTATACATATTTTTTTTTACATATTTTGTTCTCTTTCTTTGAATTTTAATTTTTTTTCCTTAAAAAATATATAATTATACGTCGACTGGAGTACTTTTTTTAAAGCTTTATTTCTTCTTTTATATTTTTGAACGAAGTTATTGTACCCCTTGTAGAAACGTTTCCAGCAGTTCGTAAAAGTTCCTACCAGGGCCTAAGTTGGACTTTTTTAGACTGTCTGCGGAGTTTGCAGTACGAGTCAAAATCGAGTAACGCAAATCAAACGAGATCAAAGAGCCCATATGCACCAAAAACACTTAATGAACAGCATATTTGTTAATTGCGACTCATATATTGATTTTTGCGCAGCGCGAAATAAAGCTGCACAGCTTGCATTTTCGGAAATTGTTAACTATATCACAAAATTAAGGACAAATATTGAAGAAATGAACAACTTTAGTTCGGAAGTGGCTCTGATCTCAGTGAATCAAAGACGAATTAAAAACAATTAATAAATAAACAACTTTTGCTCGCGCATGGCTCTGCTCATACTGAATCCAATTTCCTGCGGGTTTAAACATTCAGTAGCTCCAAAACCGCGCGCTCGGGCCACCGAGTCCACATGCATACATCCGTTGGCAAGAAGACAGTCGCGCAGCCGGGTCTCACTGCTTAACTTATTTAGCCCATAAATCACACTCGTGTATCGATCTCACGGATGAATGCGTAAAATCAACACACTACGCGTCTGCCACTTAGTGCTTGATGCCGAACCAGGCCAACAATAAATTTAAACTATTATATATGCGAGATGGATTATATGAATAAGTTTAAAATTTATGAAAATTGCCGTTTTCCAATAACCACAATGATTTTTTTGAACAGTACAACTATCGAGTAGGGTATTATTTAATTATTTTAGAACAAATTTTTTTAATAATAATATCATTATTATTATGTTTGATGATGTATTAATTAATAGTATGTCGTGCATCAAATTGCATGAGCTTTCGCGAGAGCTTTGCCAAATGCCTAATCAGAAACAAAAACGGCAAACACATAAGATTTAGGAAAATATTAAATGTAGAATAATACTATATTAATTCGCTGATAGACTAATTATAACCTAACAATGATTCACGTTAAATTATTACAAATAAATTAACGCGTGAATCTATTAATTACAAATAGTCTAAACGTACAGATAAAGAAAATCTATGGATCATGGTATATATGTAGAGGGAATATTCAAACAATGTTTAATTGAAACTGTTAACATTGTTGCATATAGAATTAAAGAACAAAGATAGTTCTTGTTTAATCTACTTCGTTCTAATCTTCGTAAGGACAAAGAAGTTGATTGCCAGCAGAGCTGAGACTCGAAACAGTCGTGGCAGGGTAGGTCGCCGTAAAAGGATATATATTATTCAGAGGTAACTTGGCCCAGAATTTACCAGTGTCGAGTTCTTCTTTGGGGTCTATACAAGCGAATAAAACTTTCAACCCTAGACACTGGGAACTATTCGGCAAAGCCCTTCCTTCTTGTCTTCTTTGTTCCTCTTTCTTTTTCTCGGTCGGTATTTCTATACCTTTCTGTAGAAATCGTTGCATGAAAATATAAGAAAACAAATTTAATAACTGATGGTATCTCAATGATTACGACAAATTGATTATTTATTGTGATGAGGTTGCATATATTTTAAAAAACTATTAACGAAATTTTGTTCATTTTTTGTTGCTCATATGACTCTATCTTTATCGAATGTAATTAATAATGCATAATATATTTTATTAAATAAATGAAGACACAACAGGACATCTTACATTACAAATGGATGGTTAGAGGTTTCTACAATGAAAATAGATAATACAGAAGTAAGAAGGATTTAATTTAAAAGTGCTGAGTTTTAAATTAGATTCTGAGTTAATCACTTTAGAATGTTTTCTGGACTGGCTGTTACCAACACACTTGAAAAAGAGGGCAAAGGTTACGTTGAGTAGTTATGATCGGTTCTAAAGTTCGTCCGCTCGTGCCTCCGCCAGGGCGTTATTTTTCATTAGCGCCGAAACCTTCACGAGCGCATTCAAGAATCGAATTATTGAAACTTAATTACCTTTTTTACAAGCATTTGACAAGGTAAAGGACGAATGTGTGCAAAACTTGACCCAGTTACACAGGCATTCATTTGCGTTTTAATACATAAATGCATTATTATTATACAATATATTCGGTAATCAATTGTCTACTTATTCAATTTGTATTACATAATAAAATATTATTAATTATACATGTTTGTGTGATTTGTTTAATTAGTATATATCTATGCCTAAATTTTAACTGTAAAATTGTAATTATTTTTTATCAATCCCAATCGAAATTTCGTACGTTTAATTTTCACATATAGCTGAACATTCGCAACCGTGTTGAATTCAATATATGATTAATTATATATTATCGGACTACATCGGTAAAATATAAAACACACGTGAAACGCAAAAAAAAACGAAATACGTCGTATAGTCAACCAAGTCGTTTAATAATTTATTAAAAACAAATAAATATTTCCCCGAATCATTGTGCATTGCATTATGCATTATCTGTATTCGGTGAAAAACAAACTACGCTTTTGGACATAGCGTTGCATCGCGCGCTCATAAGTTGACCAGACACGCTATGATGGACAAAGGAGTGGAGTATAAAACTGTCATCGCCCTACAACCTTGCAGCAGCCTCAACAGCGTATAGTTTTATGTCGCTGGCAATATATATGTACTAAAATGTTCTGGCGAGCTGAAAGCATAGGTAGATAGGAAACTGCCCTCTCAAGTTCATTTCCGCCTCTCTCCCTTTCTCGCTCTCTGCTTCGCTCACCTCGATTCTCATTCTCTTTCCACTTTCCTCCGTTTCCTCTGCGCAGCTTGAAAAGTAGCGCAGCATGCAATGCTGTATACCTATAGTCAGTGTGCGGTTCTGTCACTTCTGAAAACATCATAACGTAGATTCGCCATATCTGTATGTTTGTATCTTTGCGTGCGACACTGTGAATGCGTTGTTTGAGATGTCACTGTCTGAAAGCTGTTTTTGTTTGAGTTGTATATAATGTAGAGACTGAATACATAATCACTGATTATAATTATAACAAGAATTATGTTATCCTGTCTTGTCAAGGCATTCAATTCCGATTTCGTTATGAGCTATATTCAGCTAAACAATTGTTCGTGCTGCAATTACGAAAACTCAATCTGTGCTAATAGCGAAAGCCTAAGCAATATTTACTGTACGTGTTTATTGATCCGATCGAGAACCTGGCAAAAATTCCGCCAGAAGTCTAGATATCTTTTTGATGCATTTGCAAGACGCAGAGGCTCGCGCAGTGGTAGAGAGGGGGGTGATCACATCAGTACAGGAAGTGGCACGACGCAACTACTTACAATCTATCTCTGCAGTTAGACGCCGCACGCAGACGTACATTGCACCTATAAGCTACCGCGAGGCGCGTCTACAGTGCGAGATACTTGCTTGAAGCTTACATCGGGGGAAGGAGAGAGAGAGACCGGTCGAAATCAGCGAGCAACCAGGCTCCTCGCAGGCGTACACGTCGAGCCAATTCGGAATGTTGGATGTTAGACATCCTCCCGAGGTCTCCATTAGCATACATCCGTATAACGCCGTTGTTCACCCCTGACTTCCCGCACTTCTCGCACTGCCCCCGGGGTGTTGAATTAACCCGTTGTATTCTCTCGCGCTTTCGCTCTCCCCCCCCTTCTCTCACTCTTGCTCACTTGCTTGCTATCCCGTGATGCATATACACACTCACACACACGCACACATATATACATATGTGTGTGTGTATATATATACATATATATATATATTCAGTGCTAGTGGAATGGCGTCGCCAGCACACCGAAGCTTTATTATAGTTCTCAGCGAATGCACGTACGAACGCGTGTATAGGTTTGCCTCTAGGCTACCGAGACTCTTCCGCTAAATCATACGAGTTAACAGCGCGAAGCAGAGATATTAACCGAAATCTCGTGCCATTGCTTTGAGAGTGGAACGATGCATTTGCGAAATGGGTTACATGCAAGTCTTTTCAGATACAATATCGTTTCGTGTCGCTCTAAAACCGTGTTACACGGTAATTATTAAGATTATTTGATAAAATAAGTCAGTTTGCTGTTGTATGAAACGAAGAATCCGAGTTATCGCATGCTAGATTTTGTTAATTTTGCTTAACTGAAAAGTTAACTAATTTTCATCAATTTGATGAAACTTTTAATGTTACTAGATCTTGCGAAGAATATAACATTTTGTATATAATACTAAGAAATCATTCTATTCGTAGCTTTCAATGTGAATACTTAAAACAGCGTACTTAATTGATATTTCTTGCAAACTTTCAATTAACTAAGAACCGAGCAGAGAACATGAAAAACGAGAAGAGATAATTAACATAAAGTTCCTATTCCGTGGATGAATTATTGCAATAAAAAGGAAATTTAAGGTATGGGATAAAAAAGCGAGCTCGAGGGCAAATAGGTATACATAAGTAATTGCTTTCAAAACTTTTTCACTTAATCATAATATAGCAAGCGCATGAATAATGACTCTAATTGGTATGCTTTTCGTTACTTTTTTATATTGATTTCTGAGAGCTTCTATCGCTTCTTTTAATTTGCCTTTCTTATAAATTTGCGTCTGTATAGTTTTACGCGTTATTATTCTAAAATAGTAAAAAAAAAGGCCAATTGCAATCATAAAATTGTTATTAATCCAAATTAGATTAGGAAATTGCATGCATATTTGCAGCGAAACAAATATTGTGGAACGTTGCTTACGTTGGTATTTTGCTTGATTAATAGAGGCTTGAACGATACTTCGTAGATAGCAGCGAATCGATTGATTAACGCGAAGCTCGTATTTGAGCTTTCCATAAAAATTAAGCAAGCAGTTTTCATTTATATTTAACGAGCTGGCTTGCTATGCATTTCGTTGAACAATTTGGCCCATTAAAAAAGCAGGCGGTAGCGGTGGCGAGGCGGAGACCTTCAAAGAGCTCGCCGGCTTTTTCGCTACTCTCTCCCCCACCCCCCTCTCTCTCTCACTCGCCGCTGCGGCAGTAGCACCAGAGGTCTGCCGGGCTGTAAAGTCAAGAAGCACTTTGGCCGCGCTCGCCCCATATTCGTTCTTCGAAAATGGAATCTTAATTAAAATCCGGTCGTAATTTATGGTAATCGAGAAGGCCGGAGGGGAAGGACCGCAAGGCAGAGCCGCGACGGCGGCCCCATGCATCCCCGTGCGCGCAGCTTGACTTTGAAATCGCGCCGAGTCCACGGAAAAAGAGAGCTAGCTTCCACTCGTCCCGCCGGGAATGTTCGCCCGGCTCTCGCACTTTTACCTCGACGAGACTTTCCTCATAGCGACTTTTTGCTCAGCTTTACTCTGGCTGTTCGCTCACTCGCTCTTAGCGGGAAATTTTTCTCTCGCTCGATGTGCAGTAGTCACCTGGCTCGTAGCTTGCTGAATCGCTGGCTGGCGAGGTTAGTCGTCGTTGCGGTTACTTGAGCAGCGCGAAATTATAGCGACGAGCGAAAATGTGCATGCATTAAGGAAAGGAAAAATAGTTTGCCGCCGTGTCGCCGCTCTCTCTCTCTCTCTCTCTCTCTCTCGTGTTCTCCTTCTCCTTTTGTTATCCCATTTTTCGTATCGTTCTCTTTCTCTTTCGCTCTCTACCGGAAAATTCTTTTGTGTTACGCGACTAAGGCGATGAATTCGAAAGTTCGTCCGTTATGTTACTGCCGCATGCTAATTCGCGGTTACAATACTCTCTTTTCATACCGAATTTTATTGCTCCAAAGTTGGGCAAATTTGTTTTCTCAAGTTTATCTTTCGAATTGACTTTTTTAAATACGTGTATAATACAGGCGCGCAAACAAGAAAAAACACTTTGATCAGTCTACCTCTCTCCAGTAGCTTTATACGTACACTGATTGAGCTGCTGGTTTATAACCCGAAGTTGATTTGGTCCAATCACTCACGTGTTATTTATGCAAAATCTGTATGCGATGGATATAATCGGATTTAAATTCAGTGCGTCGAGTAACATAAGGATACTGAAGCTTCTTTTCGTTTATTATTTCAAATTCACATCCCTCAAAGGTTGTCATTACCATTTATTTCGAGATTTATTCTCTTGTTTGTAGAAATGCCTGCGGCACTTATATTTATTGATTACTTCATAAGGGGCTTTCTTTGGGAGTTTATTAATTCCTATAGGGGAAAAAGCTTTGTTCGAGTTCATTTTTGAATGTAATTAACTTTATTGAATTTTTTTCTCGTTTTCGCGTTCGTTGTGTACAAGCAGCTAGTAACGAAAGTATGAAATTAAATAAATTATTGCAAAATGCATACAATTGCTAACTTTTGTGATTTTAGTATTTATGTATACGAATGTAAACTGGTAAAAAACGTATTGGTACTTATCGCACAAGAGAGAATAAGGTCAAGCGTGGTAGCACTACCGTAATACAGCATAGCTTTTATGAGAAAATGCCGTTCAACTGAACTCCTTGGTACTGCGCGAAGCTTTAGGCAATCAAATTTTTGATCTCAGGACATTACGAAAACTTGATTTATGCTTACAACATAAGTAATATCAGCATATCTTCTTCGTAAACGTAATTTTCCGGGTGCATGACTGCGTATTATTATGTCGAACAGAAATAAATGCTTTAGCTTTTATGTTTGGTATATATTATATTATACAACGCATTCAGCATGGTCAGTGTTGATATAATAAAAGTTACGATTTCGAGAATAATTGCTCCCTCCTCAAGAGGAAGCTTTGTAATAGTAAAATTTTCAGTTTTGCTAATACTTCGTGGAAACGCATTTGGAGGTGTTTGGAGTACGAATCATACGTTTTTAGAAAATGTCCGTGCGGATGGCTGTGTGTGTGTGTGTGTGTGTGTGTGTGTGTGTGTGTGGGTGTGTGTGTATGTACGTATACCGCCATAATTTTGGAACCATGCGACGGATCGTAATAAAATTTGACGCGGCACCGGACGCAAGGGGAGCACTAAGCGCGGATGCAGTCTGATTTGTTGTATTATACTTAGATTTGTTTGTTTTATGTTGCATGGCCATTTAATGCCGTATCTATAGCCATTTTCTATTTTTGAAAAATATTTTGCTTTTTTATAATGATATGATTTTACACAATATCATACAATAGTGTATCTAAGAAACAGACATTATCTGACTAAATACGGGAAATTCGCGACTTTTTTACACGCACAAGTATATTTATCTCTAACGACTTTGTGACCTGCAATTAGCGAGAGTTTATCTTGGCTGGCAAATACTCGGCGTGTTCTAGGTATGGTGAATTACTATAAAACGTAATTCGTTGCCTAGATACAGGATGGCTCAAGCGGACATAACATGATTAAACTTTCGGCGCAAGTCTTATCAAAGACGTATATGGTATATCACTTAAGAGTCCGTAGTATATGTGTGATTTTGTATTATTATATCTCTCAATTCCTGCAGCACGTAGAGTACGAATTATACAAACTCGCATTGACTTGTATTTCGTACTAAGTATATCTGCTACAAAATTGTGTAATGCATTTCGTGCGACGTGTTTGGGAGACTAGAATAAAAAATCATATCGAACTCGCAAAAAAACCTGCGTTTTCTCTACTGTCCTGGCTGTATTGTTTTTTATCGCTTGATTGTGATACTAGGGAAGTAGGGGTGGAAATTTTAGTGTTTGAAGTAAGCCATATTCATCTCAGAGCCGGGAATGACGTTATTATAAGTTTTGACGATCAATTGTTATGTGACATAAATTGTCTTCTTTCTACACTTTGCTTAAGTCAGTTCCTTGTTGGTTAAATATTCAGAAGTTATAATATTAAAATTGTTTTAGAATTGACATCACCTTTTTTACCACGCTCGCTCTATACGTAAAGGATCAATCAGTGTATGCTCAGCTTGGCGGGTTATATTTGTTTTAAATAATTTTCCTGATAATAATATGGTTCGATTAACGTTAATAAACTTCTCTTAAAGTTCCCCGAATGCTAAAATGCAACCGTATATATAATGGCTGTCTAGCATTATACGAAGTTTTAGTCGTATACGGAAGAAAAATATTAAACGTTTACCAACAAATCATCTCTGAACGTGCGATTAAGCTTTCCAGCAATCCTTCTTTCAAGCTGTATAATACGAAGAATATTTGCATTACAAATCTACCTCAGATTAAATAAAGAATAATAAGTTTTTCTCGTTTGTGATAACTGCTGCATCAGTAATCGTCTCGCGCAATGTATAACTAGTTCGATCCACACCAAGAAAGCTACTCGGTACTTCCATGTATGTCCAAATTTCTGGTTAATTTGAGTCGAACCAGCCCTCTGTAGCGCAAGCAACCTTGTTTTCCAAAACCTAGTTACCGTTTTTATCGGCATTATTTTTTGGTTTTATATCATAACTTGTAATGGTACTATGTGTATAAACAGGCCCCAAAATTGCTATGTAACGTCTTCTATTCACCCAATAAACCCTAAAATCTGACACAATGGATGGCCGCAAAAGGTAAGAAAATAAAAATCAGTGGAGTTCCACCCTTAACCCGTAAAAAGGTGTCGCCTTGAATAATTCATCGCAAGTTCTCAGCGACAAACTTGCAATTAAAAAAAAAACACAATTAAAAGCCCGTCACGTTTATTCAAGGTGCACAAACTTCATTGCTGGATCATTCCCGAAGGTTAGAGCAAATTCGAGCCGTCATCCCGTCCGTAAACCTTTTCTGACACATCCCGGACGCCGTGGGTCACCACATGCCTTTTATATCACTCTGGTGTTCCTCGTGAACAGCAAAAAGTTGACCGCGGCGCGCAAATCCTTATTGCTCGGATGCTAAATCCCCGATCCATTCATACAACTGTCCCAACTGCGCGCATTGTTTTAAATATGAAAATTTCCTGTACAGTCAGATAGATCCTTTACGCCTTATAAGGCCCACGAGTCAAGTTTCTGCAGAGAGGCGAGATGCTCCCGAATATTTAGGCAGCGGGTTCAAGCATTCCGTATATATACTTACGGTTCCCCCTCTATTTTCTGGAGGGACGAGCCCACCACAGACGAGACAGATACGTGAAGGCAATGGAGGAAAGCCGACGTAAAGTGGGGCTTCTCCTCGATGCTGCATGTGGCGTGCGTAGGTGCGCGACTCCATATAACTTCTTTTACTTCCTTCTGTTTTATCATTCGGATCGTCCGCGTCCGTGATATTTGTTTTTTTTTTTCATTTTATCCATCAGAAACACATCGATTTCTCCTGGTTCCTATTCACTTTCGAATGGCAAAAGTTCTAACTTGATGGAACCTTCCTGGGAACTTATTATACGCTTTGGGTGTACAATGGATGCTCCTTTGAACCGCGTACCATAATGCATAGTCAAATTGAAAACTAGCGCATAGCTAATATAAAAAATTATCGAAAATTCAACATCGTTCGCATTATCGGTTAAGGCTGAATTCTCGCTGACTCCTCACCCACGCACTCGATCGGCCGAGCTTATCTCAGGTGTATAACACCAGACGCACCGTGTCACCAACCGTCACCGACGCCACGCACACCACACACGGCCTCGCCTGATTTCCATCTCCATCTCTGTCTGACGGGAGTGAGACCAGAGAGATGAGAGAGGATGAGATGGAGCGCCGCCAAGTTATACGTCACGGTCTTTTTCATGGCTTGTCCGCCGCTGGCGAGCTGCCGGGGGTGCTTCATCAGTCTCGGGGACTCGGCATTCCGAGCAAGCGTTTACTCCCGGTGCTATTAGAGAGTACAACTTGATTCTAACATCGTACTTACTGTGTAGTGAGTGTGTGCAGGGTTAGTTTCAAGTTGCCAACACATTAAAAGGACACAGGCTCGTCTCGTGCGAGAGTGAAAGTACGATGTAAAGAAAGTGTCTCTCCTCTCTCGCGGCACCTGAGGAGATGTTCGAAAGGTCATACCTCAAGCCTAGATTGTTGCACCGGCGCGGAAAGAGGTAATATAACCGTGGCTGTACCGTCTGGTCTCGATCTTCCATCACCATCCATGCCTTCTACACGGGTATAAAATCAAAAACTAGAAAAAATGTTTTTATGTCGTACGATTACGGAGTAAAAAGTTTAAATTAGTTGAAATTTAGGAAAAGATTGATCTTTTGATCACTTCGGCTAGGTTCTTTTTGTAGCTTATGAAACCTTTTAGTTTAAAAGATATTAAGATTCAAATTCTTCAACTCTCACCCTGTATACTCTGTGTGACTGAACATTATTATTTTTGTTAAACCATATAATTTGATAATTAAAGCTTAGTATATTTTGAGAGTTTTCATGGTTTTCAAGGAGTTCACGGAGCTCTATCCTTTTGATATCCACCTTAACCCCCAGTCCCCTGATACCCCTCCCCTACAAGTGTCTTCCTAACCTATCCTTTTAGTATCGAATAGTAGCGAATATTTAAATCAAAGAATTAGTTGATTGTCCCATGTAATTATCGTCCACTAGCAGAATAGGAGGAAGCTAAGTGCCAATGACTTGGCAGCGGTTTTTTTTCGTTACGCTACTATCTGCGTTGCTAATAATTGAGCATTGCAATCAATAGTTCATGACTTTATGGAGGTTTTAAACAGTATAATTAGTAATTGCTAATCAACTTTTATTTCGGCCAATTTAATTAGGCGTTTTGACTTTCAAATTATTGTGACTAGTTAATACTTTTTCAATTTTTATTTTGTACAAGGATCGTTATAAAAATGATAATTATTTTTCAAGTAGCCAACTTTTTATTTATATTTGAGAGTACCAAACTTTGACTCTATATCTATCCGCTAATGTTTTTAAAGTGTAATTTTCACTCTTGTAAAGTAATTTGAGAACTTCATCTTGCATACTAAAACAGATAGTTCACTTTGAACTTTTCGGTAACTTGCGTTTTGAGGTTGCGTGATTAAAATAAGTAAGAAACAACGTTGCTAGTTTATTATATCTTATTAATAAATTATAAATATATAGATAACTTGCACACATATCAGAACTTTCATGTGCAATAATCAATACTAGCTTGTATCGACATATTCGGTTTCTTGGTGGACAATATCTATCACTGTATAGAACGCAATAAAAACGAAGTGCGTTTCTAAACTTTCTTTTCATTTTTCTGTAGCTTGAAAAGGGGGATAGAATGAGTAGCTTTTGAACATTACTGAATAATGAATTCCATTTTAGCTCAATAGATATTTGTTATAAAATACAACTGCCGAGCTTTTTTGGGCAAAGTATACATTTTTTAAAATATCATACTTTATTTTTCCTTTTTCTACGCATGTGCCTCGATATGTAGTTTCTTAGGGAGAGAGATCACGAACGTGTTCTTCCAGTAGAGTTTCTTTATCCGGCCTCTGAAATAGCTGTCACGACATGCCTAGAAAAGTGCTGCGACGTCGCCTGACCCCCCAGGAGCGAACGGAACGTGAAAAGACTTGCAGAACGCCTGAGCTTCCTACTTGCAGATTTGGACAATCAAGGATCCATTGTCGTGGGTAATCGTTGCCAATTGTATATTGTATGTTATATCGGCCCTCTTCGAGCCTCGAGTTCTATAGTTTCTAATGTATCAGCAGTAGAGACGTGTTCAACAGCTCATACTTTATATAATTAAAAAAAAACTAAATATTTGGTCTATATTTTCTATGTTTGTTAACATGATGTCAACAGAAACTTTAAGAACGCTATATTATGCATTCTTTCATAGCATGATCAGCTATGGTTACATAGCGTGGGGTGGAGCATATAAGAGTAATCTAGATCTGTTACAGAAATTACAAAAGAAAATACTAAAGTTGATAAATAAGAATAGCTTTATTGTCCAAGAAAATCCTTTAAACCTAGAGCAACTCTTTACTTACGAAGCTCTAAAACACCACTACGACGATCTCAAAATGCAATACCTAGCTTCTACGAGTATTACTGGAAATAAGAGTCTAATTATACCTAAGAACAAAAAAAGAGTCAGCGATAAAAATAACTATTCTGTAACACCAGCTTGCATACAGGTAACTGCGTTTGCCTCTGTAAGGTATGGGTATGTCCTACTGAAAAATATTCTGTACTATTTTTATCTGATAATAAATTGAATTGAAATCGAATTGAATTGAATATATAAAATTAATTTATTTTATAGATACCTATACATTTAAATCATTTTTTAAAGTTTACCAAACATTTTTGCTTATTTAAAGAGAATGTTTTGGATCAGTGAAATTTTTTTATTCATTTTTCTACCATAAAAAACTAGTAATTGCCAGCTTTAGAGCCCTATAGAAGCCCGGATTCACTAGTTTGATTCGTTTTCTGCATGTGCATGTCTTGCGTTATGTGAAGCGGAAAGATGATTTTTTTTAAATAATATTTGGAATTGGCAAGTTCATCGCTTTTGTTACGCAAGCTTCTCACACAGCCCTAACTTGTGTCAAACCCACCTAATTCGCACCCTCTCACCCGATTTCTATAAGTCCATTTTAATGTTGGATTTTAATGTTATGGAAGCACATGATCACGAATATTATCATAGTGATTGAGTAAAATCCTTTTTTAATTGATAATATCTTTTATAAAGTTGCGTTAATTATATATTATATCTTTCTAGCCATACACGAAGCATATCTTTTTTCATCTTGTCGTAGAATCTACTTCAATATAAGTTACGAATCTTAAAATTCTTTAAAGATAAAGAATTTATTAAAAAATGTCTATGGAAATGATTCTGCAATTTCAGATTAAAGCTTTGAAATAGCTTACAGCGTTGTAAATTGTACGATTCGGATCCTATTTTCCTATCCTATAGTACCATAAAGCGTTCCAAATTCCATGTTTAATATCTACATTATTCATTCAAGATAATTTTTATGCTTTCTTTTTCAATCGGTGATTATTCTGAATCAATCCTATTGGCGGTCTTTTCATACTCAATTCTAGGATCATGAATGAATGTATTCATGCAACTATTATAATGTCACCAGACTCGTAACTTTTAATTTCCTGATATGGAAATACAGTTTAGCGATTAAATGATATTTACTGCAAACAAAATTAACATAAAGCACAATCAATCTTGGCTACCAGAATAATAATCTCCTTAGTAGCTTAATCCGCGTTTACTAGGGGTAGATAAACGCACTCTCGACCCTTGCTACGCAATACCACAAAATATTGGTGAATTTACTGCGTCCAACGTAAGAATCAGGTCAACGACTGTATCGCCCCTATGTATCTTTGTAAAAGTAGGGAGATCACGTGATAACAAGTTTATGTATGCATTATCGTAGATATCAAACAGAAATCGACTGTCAAAAGTCTGAAATTCCAGGAAAAATATGCAATTATTAAGCTTTGAAAAAAGAAATGCTTTGCAACAGCTTTGCCGCTCAATTACTCTGTCAATCTTAAGCGTAATAACCTGCAATGTTTGTCTTGCATCAGTGCCGATTATACTCGAACGCTCTAACAAAGTGTAAAACGAAAATCACGAGAGCCCCGCTCAATAAACGGCCAAAATGAACAATACATTTGCAGCAGCCTGACAATAAAGCATGCGCAGAGCCGGCAAAATGAGCGTGTTAATTCAAAGTGGAATGTTTCATACTTAAACTCCGCCCAGGCCTCGGTGCCAGTAGGGCGTTTTCGCGTGTTCGGAATACCTTCGCGGATACTTGAAGCTCTCGGGTTTCGCGCGTTCGCCGCGCCAGTCGGATTAAAGGCTCTAATGGAAGTTGGTCCTTGTTGTACAAGAAAATATCCGCAGAGCCTTGATGCACGCGGTGGCAAGTTGGAAAGCAGCAAAGTGAGCACGCAGGGGAATTTTTGCGCAAAACGCGGCTGAAAAGGAGCCGCGAGCGTAGTGTACATATTGTACAAGTAAAAGGGGCCATGTATACATGGAGACGCGCGAAGGAGGAAGATACGGTAGTGGGGCAAAAGTTTCGCTGACGCATTAAAGAAGATGCTCATCTCTTGCCAGCGTGCTCGAAGAATGCATAACCCTTCGTCATCATTAAACGCGCCTTGTTACGTGCGAAGAAAGCCTTATATTCATTTGGGCGTAACGCGAATTTAAAACACTTTTGGGCGACTTTTCATCGTAGAACCGAGGGTGGCCCTGCATAATTCTTTCCTGAGAGCAGTGGATTTTTAAATAAGCCCGTAGCTCTCGTCTCTCGTAATGAAAGGGTTGCAGGTATGCGGGATCGCGAAGCGGCGTTTCTGAATTTTCCAGTATAGAGTATAAGCGCTTTGACGAAACTAATTATTTATCAACTCCTCTGTGAGTGTAACAAATTAGCTCTGCTTAAAAATGCTGAAACTTTATTATCGTCGGCATAAAGTACAGTAGGCAAGTTAAAGTAGATTATAGGTCAATCACTTCATTTATACGAAAGTCATGTTCTATACTTGGCCTCCTATCCGAGTCCCGCATATAAGAAGGAACAGGAAAGCTACAGTTCTTCGTCACGCTAGCTACTTTTTCCCTTCGAAATTTACAGCCTCATTATACCGCGCGTGCCGTTACCAGCAATCCTGAATTCCTCCCCGTCTCTCCCCGCAGGGGTGTATTCCACCTGTGCACAACCGAGTCGCATCAGAGCTCTGTGAAACAACAATTTAGCGCAGTATGAGCGAGCGCAAGAATCGAGTAGCACACAGTTGGACGAGAGGAAATCGGATAATGAGCCTTTACATTGGTAAGTATATATTTTCTCGACGTACTGGAGGCAGGGGAATGTCGGCTTGCGCGCAGCGTGCCGCGCGTGTCACTACGAATGCACTGCATCAGACGGCGCCGCACACGTATTTACGTGCGCACAATGCGCGGCGAGTAGCGCAAGTGCGACGAAGCCGCGTGTGTACGTGTTAGCACGGTTTCGATGCAAATTCCGCTAATGCATTATGAAAATTATGCAAATTATGTAGATGTGCCCGCGGTGCCAGTGGCGTGGCAAGGTCTCGAGTGCACGGAGTAGAACGAGAGAGAGAGAGAGAGAGAGAGAGCGCAGCGCCGGAATGAGGTAATAGTCGCCGCAGCGCTCGAAGCCGACTCTCTCTCTCTCTATATATATATATATATATATATATATATATATGCGTTATGAACGCGAGTGCTCGCGCTGACACTGTATGCGCGCTGGTCGAACTAACGTAGGTAGGACCGCAGCGCGGCATCGCTACTGAGCCATTTTCTCTCCACTAATACTGAGGCGCAGACGTGCGCTAGTATGTGATGCATGAATGAGCAGCGATTTAAGCACCTCGCGGGACGTCCCACGGATACCCCCCCTCTCTCTCTCTCTCTCTCTCTCTCTCTCCTCGGGGATGCAGTCGCGAGCTCTGAGCGGCCACGCCGGGGAGAAGCACAGTCTTGCGTGATTTATATTTGAATTGTCTCGAGTTGTTTCCTGCCGCAACGCACACGCGAGGCCACAACGAGGCGTCGAACTTTCCGTTGTCGCACGTGCCGATGTAAATTCTCAGAGCGGTTTGCAGGAGTTCATGCGCGCACATGTTTTCGCGCACGGGGACGTTCTTCTCTCTATCTCTATCTCCGTAGCAGCGTAAAAGTGAGCTAGTGCATGAGGGAGGGTGTTAAAATCTGTATATTACTACGGGTGAACGAGTAGAAGGGATGGCGAGGGACAGAGAAAGAGAGAGAGAGAGAGAGAGAGAGAGAGAGAGAGACGGTTGTGTTTTTACGAGATTTTGGGATCCACGTTCTTGGCTAAGTTTACGTCACTACGCATAGGTGCCGCCTTTGGTTGCCGCTCTTAAGAGACACGTACTCGGCGGAAAATTTATATACTCTATTAATGGCAGCTCGTGTATGGGTAACGATACTTGCACTACGTGTTTTCAGAAAATATACTTATTGTTTCTGCTCTGTTGAGATTCTAGAAGTTATTCCATGAAAATATGCGCAGCAAGTTTTCAGTGTACCCAAGTCTGAAGAGCTTCATTAAAAATACTTTTGAGTTTTACACGTACGTTATACATAATAATTAATTAATGTATAACATAGAGAGCACGAAAAGAAGCATCCTGACTAGTACACTTTGTAATTTCATTATCTTATTATCCCCTAGCATTTCTCTTTCGAAAGATTATACTCGGCTACAAAAGCTTAATTAAACTTACTAGAAATTAATTTGAACATTAGACTAGCCTTCAGATATTAGTCGAACGAGTGTCAAATCACGTAAAAATGTAATCAATAACTTAAAAATGTATGTATAAATAAAATGTACAGCCATATTTAAATACTTATGCATATCTTTACCGTCATATCTATTCTTTTTGTTCCGGAGCTGTCCGATTATTTTAATCTCATTGTCATCATATAAACAAACTTTATACCGTTTATGATATTACGTTAAATTAAGCAGTAGCTATTATACCCTTATAATATGCTCAATGCAACAACTACATATGAGAAAATGCAGTTGTAAACGATCACGTTATGATTGCCATATTTAGTTTAAACATTAACGATTTCCATGCAGGTTATGGAATGCTAATGATTACAAACATTAGAAGTAATTTACCAAATTTTTTTAAACAAAATTTCCAACTTAATTAATGTAAATTATTTAATAAGTCATTAAACAAATTTTAGGTTCAGAATTAATTATATTATGTCCTGTAATTAATCATGTTCCTAAGCGAAGAAAATCAGTGAAGCGTTAAACGTTCCTTTGAGCTTCAAAGCCTTTGTCTATCAAAATTCGCCTTTATATTAGTAGATCACTGAAAACTATGTAATTGGAGAAAGTACGGTGCGGTTTAGCTGAAAAGAAAAGAATTAAAATCTGCATAAGGTCAAGATTATTTCATTTTATATCTATGATATTAGATAGTAAGTACACAGAGTTGATTGACTTATGATGGAAGTTACTCAGTAATTATTCATACTGATGAAACAGGTAAGAGTACTTAGAATATTATAGTATGTTATTTTATTGGATATCAACGTTGCGATTTTCTATTTCCTCTATATCTTTAGCTCAACTTTTTATCCCCTCTCTCTTTCTTTTCTGTTTTTTTCTCCGCTTTCGTTTGTGTTCCACTTTGTTCCAGAGCAGCACGCATTTAGATCCGGGGAAAGAACAAGAACTAGAAGCCAGTAAGAGAAAATAAGGGCAGGGGGTAAAAAGTAGCGAAAAAAACGGTTCTTTGCCGAGGGTAGTAAGAAACAGGGAGAAAAAGTCTGACAGGAAAAACTTGGTACTAGTGCCAAGGTGCTGTAGCGGGAGGGTGGAAACTATGAGGAGGAGTGCGAGGACTCGACTGCGTGAAAATCCTTGGTGGTAGATTACACACTTCTTGGCTTTCGTTTCCTCTTTCCCCTTTTTGCCCCTTTGCGTCTCTTATATGCGCGTTCGCTCGTTCACCCTCTCACTTTCCCGTAGCTCTTATCTGATTGCGAGTGTGCATTCTTCCTCTCATTTTTTTTCCACTTGAATATATCTTTCCTCTGTTTATAACTATAATCGATCACACTGCGTTTCCCACTCGTGCACTTTAAATTCTGCTATTGGCTTTTTGAATTTTTTTTTTCTCCCTTTTTCAACCTCGACTATCAGCCTCTAGCTCTCTTCTTGTACATTCTGGCGTTCATGCTTTCGGGCTACTTCTTTGTTCATTCAGCGGAGTACTGAACGAAGCGATTTGTCAACGCCCTGCGGCGCGTTTGTTACTGCCACTTATTCAGTCTATTTACATTCGCATTCTTTACATGTGTTTTCTCCGCCCCTCTCTCTCTCTCTCTCTCTCTCTCTCTCTCTCTCTCTCTCATTCTCCTTCTTTCGCTCTCTTTTTCCTAGATACTCTCTGTGTAAATACAAATGGTTTTCGCTCTGCGATTTCGCATACACGCAAAAAATTAAACAGCTACAGCATAGATATGTACATGTACATTGTATACCAATATGTTTGCTACAAAAGTACGCACCGCGTACACACCCCGCTGAAAGTAGTTCTTAACGAGAAGAAAAAGAGCACGAGAGAGGAGATCGAAAGGGGGTCTTGAACAAAGGAATCAGGAAGAGAAAGTAAAGAGAGAAATAAATGCAAGATGAAAGTGTTGGAGAGGTAAAGAAAAGGCAAGAAAGATGAACAAGTCAAGACGGCGAATGATTGAAAGCGCAGAAAAACAAAATGATAAAGAATTAAATCAAGCAACCTAAATAGACAAGAAAAATATTGCGAGCCGTGAATAACTGTTTGTGTAATACATGATGGTATAGCAAGAAACCATATAATTTTCTTTTAGATTATTACCACAAAATTTAACAAAAAAGACATGATTAAGTGTTCAGTTTGAACCATTAAAGAACCGCTTATAGTCCTGCGCTACACACTACAGGATCCGTTCATCGAAGTCTCGAGTACAAAGAGCGAACAGCATAATTCACATGCATGAGCGCGCAAAGAAAGGATGGTTGTACACCCGCGAGCTTACAAAAGAACCCTAGACAAAAATGTGGAAGTGAGAAAAAGAAAAAGCGTTTGCTGGACCCCCACGAAAAGAGAAAGGAGGCCGCGAACCAAGAACAATACTTTCTCGCGCACCCCGTATATTCGCGGACGTTGAAGAAAGGGGGATCATTACTCTCGAAGGACTTCGCGGTCGCGGCAGGAAGGGGGTTAGGGTCGGTATACGTTCTCAAAGCATCGGGAATCGCCTCAGCAAGAGAGGAACAGGCGAGAGGAAGTAGAAGAAGGAGCTTGCGCGAGTGAGCAAGCGAGCTCCAGCTGTTCCTTTTAACGCTCTTGGGAGCGTATTCACTCGAGCTCACCTGCATTTAGAGCTGCGCTCCTTTCTCGGCGCAGCCTCGCTTCAAGCTAAGAGGAAAATAAGAGCTGAAGGATGTACGTATGTACGAACACTTAAGTGCCAATCTCACGCATCACGCGACGCGAGGAAGCCGGGATCGCGGCGTTGTCGTCTACATATACGCGAGTGCAAGCAAGGCTGACATCGTTAGCCCGACGCTGGAACGGCGGGGAAGGGGGGGGGAGCAAATACGCTACTGGCTCTGATGCTGCATGGCTCTGTGGTGCGCGCATCGTTATAACGGAGCGAGAGAGACAATGGCCGATACTCGGCGAGAACAAAGGAAGACCGAAACGAGCGTGAGTGCTGTGTGCCGTTACTACTGGCACTGGTCTGCCTGCCAGAGAGAGAGAGAGGGAGAGAGAGAGAGAGCCTTTTAGAATGTGTTGGCGAGCAGGAGAATAGAGAAAAGAAGCTTTTCGAAAAAGAAGGAGCAAATGTGTCGCCCCGTCACGTCGTATATGTTTTACGTTGGTACAGCGGCAACGGCTGCACGTCCGATCCGGGAATATGGATGGCTCGGAGGATTACGAGCGGGCATGTGCATTGACAGGCTTCGTTAAAAGGGCATTTACTTCTGCAAAGTAAATTAAGATATCGTATTCTGGCATAGAAAGGATAAGTTTTTTTTATAGAACTATGAAGAGATGTATATTTTTTTAAGTTTCGGCTGATTATTCGTCCAACCCTTTTGAAATCCTGATCCGAGCTGAAGAGACCGAAGCTTCCATGTAAAAGTAAGTATATAAGGCCACATATTATATTGGCAGCACTTTCTGTTTTGACGTCAATCGATTAATTTCGTGAAATAGTTTCTTTTTAACGTTCTTCGGACTCGTTTTTCAAAAGTTTTGCTGTGAAAATTGCAACTGCCAGGTATGAATCTTCCACTCGAATTCAGCAATACGCCCCGTAAAACTTAGAACTACCTGATCGTAACTATGACTACTTGAGGTGCGCGCGTGCAAAATCGTTCTAAATATAGATAAAGTTGAGAAATTCTCGGCTGAGCAAGTTCCGCGAGGCGACGAGAAAGTGCGCGCCAAGCGCAAGATCGTATAGATATCATTTCGCGAAACAGCTCGTATCGTTTATGAACTTAATTAATTAAGTTCAGCAACTTTCTAGGCGCTGGCGGCAGCAGCGCGCTGTGTTTATGAAAGTACATAATGGGGCTCCTAGATTAGAGGCCGTTACTCTATACTTCGACGCGCCGCCGCTGCTGCCGACTGCTGCATTTCTGCAACATCTGTTCGAGTATATTTTCGTATTGTACGTTGACACTACTAGACTTGCTACCGCTATCGCTCCGAATAGACAAATATTGATCATTTCGTTTGCAGTTAGTGTGCGAGAGAAAACAAGTTGCATAAATGTATAATGAGAGCACATAGCACGTGTATTGATGATGAGCCGCGAGAGTTAAACGCATAACTTGTACGAGGTGCGTTCGAAATATTCGCGAAATAGGTTGTGATTTGACGACGTTAACGATTTTAGTTATATATAGAGTATCAGTCTTAATAAGACTTTTGATGCGAAATGCTCAAGTTTTTATGTTTCGCAAGAAGGAAGTTTTGTAAATAGACTCGTTGGAATTTATGCTCCTTGCAGATGCGGGCGTAATTTATGATGTTTTGGTTTAAGGTCCCTTTATGACACTGTGTTAATTAAACTGTTAGTTTTGAAGTCCAATTAAAATAATTAAGTCTCGTTATTATTATTTTCTTATAATAAAGCTTTTAGAAAAATGGGCGGAAATATTTTCGCATATAAACTATGATGCATTCATATAAAACTGCTTTATTTCAAAGTTAACCACTTTCATCCGTAAAACCTATAATAAAAAACAAATGTTGGTCAATGAGGGTAAAATACCGTGCGAGCTGAGTAATGGAAAATACATAAGTTTTTCTACAAACGAACTAGTAAATTTTTTCTTTTTCCTTGAATCCTCGATATCTATTCTCTTTTCGCCACATGTGGAAAACGTCCATGTTCCGTTCTACTCGCTCAACCTTGCTCTTCAAATAGGATTTCGGTTTGCACGCGGGAAATTGGTTTTATTGTTTCAGAATGGGTCGTTCTCTACTAGTGCGAAGTCAAAAGAGAGAAAATAGTAGAATGAGAATGAAGAAGCATGAAACCGCTAATACTTCATAATCAAAGATTATACGGCATATTATATTATGGATATCTGCCTACAACAACTGTTGACGAGGCTTCTACTTTACTTTCAAATTAAGTACTGCTTGCCTCGCTGCTCGCAGATTTTTGTACAATGACAATTTTGAGCGTTAAGAACCACTGCTTCGAATTTTTCTATTAGCTTTACATACGTTTTTTTAGTGAATTCCAATTCAGACGTTGGAAAAAATAAACTATTGAACCTGTTCTCGAATCAGTAGAAAAACCTGATTCGCGTATGCACGAAGAAGTGTCTCTCTGAATGGCGAGCTCGCCGCGCCGCGTGTAATTCTATTTCAAGTGGATCTCGCTCGAGCAAAATGAGGGTGAAATGTGTGCGCTCGAGAGAAAGCTACGCTCGAGAGGGCTGAGTGAGGTTAGTGAGCGAGACGTACTATATACAGCAGCTACGAAGATCTACAGCGACTAACGAATATGGTAAAACTCATACGAAAAGTCGAGGAAAGAGGTAGAGGCATCAAGAGTGCGAGAGAGAGGGAGAGAGAGAGAGAGAGAGAGAGAGAGAGGGGAGGGAAAGAGATGCTGCATCGATCCTATTTGCTTTTGAAAATTGAATCGACGAAGGAAGTGAAATTTTCTTCATACAAAGGAAATACTGCCCTGGAATGAAATTGCTGTGTCGTATAAATGTGACAACTTTAGGTGCTATAAAGTTCCTCTTGCTTTCGAAGCTCATAGCTTTCAGGTCACACGACATTCGTAATTTCAAAAAGTAATATCTTGTTATAGAATAAGAAATTCGTTTTTTACTAAATATTTTTGGTATACGTAGAGTAATCCTGTGCGTCCAGAGCGGACGGGTGGTTGCCTATCACCACTACACAGCGCGTCCTCAGGTTGCAGATAGAGGAACGGCCCCTGAGAAAGAGGTTAGCTGCGAATAAATCGAATAAGCAGCCGCGGACAGCCGATAGGCCCGGGCGTGGGTGTGATGAGCCCGCACTGGCGATCGAACGCATTCATCTAGAAACATTACGTAAGCACTACAACAACGAACACTCTACAATATTTCTTACNCACAACAACGAACACTCAACAATATTTCTTATTTCACTTTCTCTTCATACCTAACTATGTCTATAATCTATCTCTCTTAGCACACATTACAAAAATCCTGCTGTCGTGGAGAATGCGGGAGCGATGACAACTGCCCCGAAAGGGGATGTGTAGAATGATTCACCACCTGGTCTTACACGGCTACGAAGCCAGCGAAGGCGCGCTGCCTTGCAGGGGGGCGTTAGGATACCAGCGTGAGTCCGAAGTCTATCCGACGATGAGCTGACTCCGTCCTCATCAAAGTCGGAAAGCTCTCATACTTAGTTCTAGAGAGGTATGGGGGTTATCAACTCTAGAACGGATGATTCACCCGCGATCGGAACAGGATCCAAAACGCGCGGGTTTCACTTACTATCATGGCTCAAAAAAACCAAAACCAAACCAAAATCAATAGGGACTTAAAGGTAGGAACGTGGAATGTGCGCAGTTTATACAGAGCAGGCGCGTATCGGGAAATCTTAAGAGAAGCTGACGGGTATAATCTAGACTTAATAGCTATACAAGAAACTCGGTGTCAAGATAGCGGTATGTTAGGAAACGAAAAATTCGCCTTTATGTACGGGGGCGCGAGCGGACATTCCCTAGGTACCGGATTTCTGATTAACAAAAGAATTATACACGCGGTTAAAAGTTTCAAATTCGTAAACGACAGACTCTCGTATATCATCATCGAAGGAGCGTGGTACAATTACGTGGTTATTAACGTGCATTGTCCTACGGAGGACAAAGAGGAAGAGGTGAAGGATCTTTATTACGAAGCCTTGGAGCAATTAATCGACCAATTCGCGTCTTACGACACCAAAATAGTAGTGGGGGATTTCAACGCTAAAATAGGGAAAGAGGAAATGTTTAGGCCCACTATAGGCAAGGAAAGTCTGCACGAAACCAGCAACGATAACGGTATTAGAGTCATAAATTTCGCGGCGGCAAAAGATCTTATAGTAAAGAGTACGTGCTTCAAGCACAAGGATATACACAAAGTAACGTGGACATCGCCGGACGGAGCCACGAAAAATCAAATCGATCACTTTCTTATCGATAAGAGGCGCCACACGAACGTGCTTGACGTAAGAACCTATAGGGGGGCGGATTGCGACTCGGATCATTTTCTAGTAGTGGCCAAATTAAGAGCCAAATTAGTAGCTGGGCAAAATAGTAAACGGGCGAGCAAAGTAGAAACGTTCGATATTGAAAAGCTACGGAACGGGATAGAACGAATTAAGTATCAAGTAGAAATAAGGAATCGGTTTCAGGTACTCGAAGAAACGGATGCACCGACGGAGGTAGATGACGACCCGAACAGTCTTTGGGGGGATATCGAAAAAGCGATAAAACAGGCCGCGAATAAAGTGCTAGGTAGAAAGAAAAAGCCAAAGAGCAAACCATGGTTTGACGAAGAGTGCGAACTCTGGTTTGAAAGGCGCAAAAAGGCCAAATTAGACAGCGTACACAATGGAGGCGATAGGGCCGTAGAAGAGTACCACGAAATAAGAAGGCAAGTGGGGGCGATTTACAGGAACAAAAAGCGCGAGTATCAAAAGAATCAGATTAGAAAAATAGAAACTAATAGTAAGGAAAATAACCCGCGCAAAATGTACAAAGGAATTAACGCTATTAGGAAAGGTTTCCAGAGTAGATCGCAATTAATGAAGGATGAGGGCGGGAATCTCGTTACAAGCGAAAATGAACTGCTAAAGCTGTGGAAAGGATATTTTGATAAGTTACTAAACGTACATGAAAACTGCGAGGAAACGGGAGACGAAATCCACACTGCGGAACTCCATATGGAAGAACCGACCTACAAAGAAGTAGAAGCCGCGATCAAAAAACTAAAAAACAATAAGGCCGCGGGAAACGATTCTATACCAGCTGAACTACTTAAATACGGGGGCACCGCGCTTACATTCAAAATTTTTGAACTAGTATGTGCTATTTGGAAAAATGAAACGATACCGGAAACCTGGAAAGAATCGATCATTATACCGATTTTCAAAAAGGGAGATAAGACAGATTGCAATAACTACCAGGGAATCTCACTTTTAGCTACCTGTTACAAAGTTTTGTCAAACGTAATACAGGCCAGACTCACACCCTTCGCGGAAGATATAATAGGAGATTATCAGTGTGGATTCCGGCGTAACAGGTCGACGAGCGATCAAATGTTTACTATAAGACAGTTGTTAGAGAAAAAACGGGAATATTGCGAAACAATACACCAGCTATTCATAGATTTTAAAAAAGCGTATGACTCTA
Source organism: Pteromalus puparum (assembly GCA_012977825.3). Taxonomy (NCBI): domain Eukaryota; kingdom Metazoa; phylum Arthropoda; class Insecta; order Hymenoptera; family Pteromalidae; genus Pteromalus; species Pteromalus puparum. Next base: position 67,833,215 of record CM053170.1, read on the forward strand.
TCAAGCGAAGCAAAATGTATCAAATCCTTGTGCTCCTCGGCGTAGCAAAAAAACTTGTGAAATTAATGCAAATATGTTTGAACGGAAGCACGGGAAAAGTACGAGTAAGCGGTAATGTATCTGAATCGTTCATGATAACTTAACGCTAGAGTATGTTGTTAGACAAATGCAGACTAGCAGGCTGGGCGCAAAACTTAACGGAAAAACGAAGATTTTAGGATATGCAGATGATTTGGACATAGTGGGGGATAATGGCGAAACGGTAGCGAGAAACGCGGAAATACTCATAAATGCGGCCGAGGAAACGGGGTTAGAGGTGAGCGAATCGAAAACGAAATATATGATTATGGATAAACTGGGCATTTGCGAAGGAGAAGGGGATCTTAGAGTCGGAAATTTTACTTTCGAGAAGGTTAGCGAATTCAGATATTTAGGCACAACTATAAATGATCGAAGCGAAATCAAAGCCGAGATTAATAAGAGACTGCATTCGGGTAATGCCTGCTTCTACGCCGTGAACAAACTACTAAAATCAAAACTGCTGTCTAAAAATGTAAAAATTAGGATATATAAAACTATAATAATGCCGGTAATCTTGTACGGATGCGAAACTTGGGCGCTTACTAAAGCAGAGGAAAACCGTTTTAGGGTTTTCGAAAATAAGGTTCTGCGAAAAATATACGGGCCAAAGAAAGATGAGGAAACCGGGGAGTGGAGTAAACTGCACAACGACGAGCTACATAACTTATACTCGTCACCGAATATAAACAGAATAATTAAATCGCGGAGACTAAGATGGGCAGGGCACGTTGCAAGAATGGGAAATGATCGCACGGCAGCACGTATAATGAAAAGAAAGCCAAATACATCGCGACCTCTGGGTAGACCTAGACGCAGGTGGGAGGACAATGTAAAAGCGGACTTAACTGAAATCGGGCGGGACTGCGCGAAATGGATAGGGTTAGCACAACATAGGGATACGTGGAAGGCTTGCGTAGATGAGGCGATGAACTTTCGAGTTCGAAATACCACTTAAAAAAAAAATACGTAGAGTAATCTTGTATTATAAAATATCTTTATCGAAACAGCTTCATATTCATTAACGCATACAATTTTCCCCAAACTAATTTGGCACTGCACGGCGAGCCACGCTGCACGGTGGACCGCAGCTACTGCAAAGCCATCTGTGTCGCACCTACTGGATCCCACAGGCGAGGAACAAAATCAGGTTGCTCTGCAGACAATGCGTCCAATGCTGCCGCTTTCGAGGTCGCACCATCGAGCAGCAGATGGCTCCGCTCCCCAGCAAACGCATCACTCCAGCTCGACCATTCAGCATCACGGGAGTGGACTATGCGGGTCCTTTCGCCATAAGGACGTCAAAAGGACGAGGCCAGCGCTCGTACAAGGGTTACGTCGCCATCTTCACGTGCTTCGTAACACGAGCGGTGCACATAGAGGTGGTATCCGACTACACATCAAAAACCTTTATTGCAGCGTTCAAGAGGTTCGTCGCGCGTAGAGGCCTGTGTCGTGAGGTCGTCAGCGACAACGGCACCACCTTTCAGGGAGCAGACTCGGAGCTTCGCAGTCTGTTTCAGCAGACATCCAGCTTCAGCCAGGAAGTCGCCGAAGCTATCCAAGCAGATGGCATTTCCTGGAGCTATATTCCACCCAGGGCACCGCATTTCGGAGGACTTTGGGAGGCAGCAGTCAAGTCTTTCAAGCACCACTTGAAGCGAGTTCTCGGGGATGCCACCCTCACCTTCGAGGAATTCTCGACCTTGACTGCCTGCATCGAAGCCTGCTTGAACTCCAGGCCTCTCAGTCCCCTCAGCGCTGACCCTGGAGACATCGCAGCGCTTACGCCAGGCCACTTCCTCACTGGGGCTGCTCTGACGGCTCCACCGGAGCCTTCATCTGATTTGAATGTTATAGGTCTACCCAGATGGAAACTAGTCACCCAGATGCACCAGCACTTCTGGGCTAGATGGCACAAGGAAGTGCTGCACCACCTCCAACAGCGCTCGAATTGGCTCGAGCAGGACAGACGACCAGCCGTAGGAGACCTTGTTCTCCTCACTGACGACCAACTGCCCCCGCTCAAGTGGCCGCTGGCTCGCATCGAGGCTCTACATCCAGGCGCTGACGGCCTGCCTAGAGTAGCCACTTTGCGCACCGCAACGTCCACCCTCAAGCAGCCTTTGGTAAAGGTCGTCCCGCTGCCTATCAACGAGGTGGCGTCAGCACATCACTCGGCCTCGAGCGCCGTATCCAGCTAGGTCCTACTGACGCTGTGAGGAGTGTGAGGGAAGTTCCCATGGCGGGCGGCTTGATCGCCTTTAAGAAGACACACTCAAGAGCACAACACCTACACGAACATCCACACTGTAGAGCCACACACTCACACTTTCGCGTCAAGTAGCTTTAGTTATTTTTTTTCTTTCTTTCTCCATTTTCTTATAACTATTCCTTATTACATTAGTCTAATTATCGTTTTCGTAAAACCGTTTTCGTTGAGCTTTCAACGAGGCGGGCGGTATGTTCGGGCCGTTTAAACTTGCGCGCGCTTACAAGCAGTCTCGCGCATGATCTCCGAGAGTGACCGTCAGGTCACCCGGGGATCCTGCGCGAACCGTATCACGACAAGTAGTGGTGCCCCCACTATCGCCACCAAGGCCTACAAAACCAGCGTGCGCACCGGCGCTCGCTCTCTGTTCCGGCTGCCTCATCACGAGCTTCGTTTCCGAGAAGCAAGCACAGCCGCGAACGCGTTTTACACACACACACACTTAGTTTTCTTTCAATTGCTTAAATTGTTGTTAGGGCAGTCACCCCAACAAGTGTATCAACACTAGCCGAGTAATAAAGCTCGACTTGGTATCAAAAAGACGAAATTGTCACCCCTTTACTCTCCGCTTTTCCTCTGTCCACCTACGCACTCTCTGGGTACAACACGTGGCCGCGAACATCGTCCCGAGTTACTTCGAGCGATTCGCGCTCCGAAACAGGCACATACCTAGTGAAGCACATTGTACATAATGTATACCTATAGTTAAATAACTAAAACTACTTTCAGACGAGAATAATACGAAAAATAATAATTATTATTATTATTGTCGATTCCACATATTATCTTCTAAATATAATAATAAAATATATAAGCTTATTATTAGTACACGCAAGTGTAAGAGATAACAATAAACTTGATGTATAATATATTAACAGAATAATGGAAACACGTTTTAAAATGCACACGGCAAAAATCGTGGGTAAGTAACGCGGTAGGTATAAAGGTAACATATTTACGCGAGCTGTATATATACGGCGGTAGTAGCGATAGCGCACAAACGAGATTAATTCTTAAGCTGGCTCTTCATCTCGCGACCCATTGGATTTTAAATATTAAAATCGTTTAGGTCACCAAGCATACATAATACCAGCGCGCTCGCAGAGTGTCTATCATTTATGCTAGCGCGCAAGTGCAGCAAAGCAAGCGGTGTCGCGTAGAGTTAACGGACCGCGACTACTCTAATATAGAAATGTCGGCGCGATACTGCTAACGAGTCTCCAGTGTACCGCGCTTGAGTCGGTTTAAATGCTTCCAATTGTAATTACGAGTTGCAAGCTTCGAATGCTGCAGCTCCTTGTTTCTTGGCTTTTTGGCACCCTGAGAGTCTTGCGTATGAGCTGCATGACACTGCTCTTTTAGCTGGGTATAAATAAACTTTGCTGCGCAGGCAAGCCCGTTAAGAAACTTCATTTTTTTTCTCCTCGCTAACTTGGTCGCTGCTTTACTAGACGCTCTGTAGTCTTTTGAAATTTAAATATTCGCTGCTTGCTGCGCTAGAAGCTGTGCATTTATTATTACTGGTTATTGAACTGCTTTTTTCATAAAAATACTATGTATTATACGATTTCAGGGTGTGTGTAATTTATGTTAACTCTTACTGTTGCGAGACCTTCTGCAATATCTCTTACAAATTTCGCACACTTCTTTACTGTGCTGTTCCAGTGTGCGCTTGAAAGCCATAGATTTGCAGGGTGTGTCCTTCTGCAGTCTATACCTATAATAATAATTAATTTTCATTGATGAAATACTTCGAATTGTTTCATTAGATTGACAGTTATGACTGAACTATTAATCACGAAATATTCTAAACCATCAAATATTCACAAAATAAAAAGTCAAAAGAGCTAAAATTTTGAAAAGCCCGGAAGCAAGTTATTCGAGCTATTTTGTAGGGTCTATTGAATTGTTAAATTCGCGTACATAATTCGTGCTTAGAGGAAACCTCAGAAGCAAAGTAAACTTGCTGAAATCCGATACCATGTACACAGTGCGCACGCTCATGTTGTTTGCAAGGGCGACTGAGCAGTTGCGGACACGCATCCCGGAAGAGCTAGGAAGACGTGACTGACTCCCGACATACAACTGCAGAACTTTGTACACAAATACATACACATCGACAAGTATACATAATGTTACGCAGTGTATAATGTGTTATCCCCGTATATGTTTGTCAAATTTTTGTTCACTATATATAGTGTCAAGTTTAAGCGATTATGAATTTGCAAACGAAATACGTTTTTCGATTGAATAAAACCGAAGCCATTTACTATTTTACAACCCAACATTTTTTTCAAAAATATAAAACAAATTTTTGAATAAAATGTCATTGTTTCAAGTACTATAGTATATGAAAATTACGAAAAGATAAGAGTGACATAGGAAAACGGAGAAAAAGGTAAAAGTAAAACTGCCTAGAATAGCTTAGCATTGAGTTTAAAGGTTTTCTTTTGTACTTGCTGACTTTTGTCTTTCCTTTGACGGTCCACCAATGCGTTGGAGCACCTTACGCTATATAACTGCTGACGTGTCAGACGCACGCATCTACAACTCGAACCAATGTGGATCAGTGCTGCTTGTCGGGCTTGGCATGATTCACACGGTTTATCTTTGCACGCGAGGTCAAAACCACAACTGTACACACTATTTTCCTCCCTTTCGTTATGTTTCTCATTATCAACTTTGAGATACACTTGCGCGCTATACGAAAACTAGGGAAATACAAAAATTATTGTGGTGAAGGATTTCAGTGATCCTTTGAATTTTAATTTTTCATTCGTACTGATAAAATGGATAATTAGGTTATCTATGACAAGGAACATCCATTTTCGTTTAGTTAGCATTCGCTTTTTCGCTATATACGGTTCGTGCGGTTTGACCCGCAGACAATCATTAAGCGAGATTTATCAGCAATAAATTAGCTCTATAATGTATAGGCATAAGTGACTAGGTAGACGACCTGTACGATGTAAAGTTTATTAACGAAATAATAGATGAGATATCGTCTGAGAGATAAATTTTCGAACGCAAAAATTATTACTACGTGATTTTTTCTCAATGAGTTTAAATAAATTGAATTTCGCATCAAAAATGAAAACTTTTTTATTCCTACATCTCGTTTTCAACTAATGTATAGATATAGTATATTACGTATATCGAGCTTCGCTCGGCTTCGCCTCGGACGGCAACCTACACGCGACTGTAATATCCAACTTCCCGGCCGAGGTGCGTATACTATTTTTCATCATACATGGTCGAAAGTTCGCAACCCTAAAATGAATTATAAACGCCGACATTTAACAAAAATAGCGTTGAAGCAAAGCGATGCGGTTGTTTGTTGAAGTGCGCATGCGCCTAAATCTAGGGGAAAATACAAGAGACGCGTGCGGCGCATGTGTCGGAGATAGAGAGAGAGAGAGAGAGGGAGAGAGAGAAATATGTAACAGAAAGCGAGCATTTCTGGTAGCATCAGTATAAGACGCAGCAATCGTTCTGGATAATTGTACCCGTCCTGTCAAGATTCGTGCATCAGAATTTTTTAGTTTCGAGCTGCATTTCTGTTCGTTATTGTCGTGAAGCTTTGTTTTTGAGCTAATTAGCGGTGAGCTTTATACCTGATATTATGTTGTCTTTCTTCGATACATACCATATTTTCAATTAGTTTGTATTTTTTTTTAGTGTAGACAAGACAAAATGTCTGATTCAGATGATGTATCTGACGATTTTAATGAGGAAGAACAGGAACGGCTTATTAGAGATTTTGAAGCAGAGGGAAAGATGATTGGATGATTCTGAGTAATTTGTTGCCTAAAAAATCATGCGATAGATATGAAGTAGTTTATCAAGATTTTATGAAATGGCTCGAAGCAAATAAAACAACTTCTATGGATGAGAATGATTTACTCGTTTATTTCGAGGAGATATCAAAATAAATCAAGCCATCAACCATATGGGCTAAATGGTCTATGTTGCGTACGACATTACTGCATCGACATAACCTCGATATCTCCTCTTACCAGTTATTAAAAAGTTTTTTAAAGAATTTTTCAAAAGGCTACAAGCCCAAACAAGCAAAAACTTTGAGTGGGTCTGAAATTTCAAAATTTATGGAAACAGCTGATGATTTTTATTACCTGGCGACCAAAGTACGCTTATTGCTTCCTCCTCAAGAGGAAGCTTTGTAATAGTAAAATTTTCAGTTTTGCTAATACTTCGTGGAAAGGCATTTGAAGGTGTTTGGAGTACGAATCATACGTTTTTAGAAAATGTCCGTGCGGATGGCTGTGTGTGTGTGTGTGTCTTGTTTCGTGAGGTTGTATGTACGTATACCGCCATAATTTGAACGTCGACGAGATCTAATAAAATTATGACATGCACTATATTTCTTTCTGATCTAATTTAGGTCCCTATCTTTTGTTTTCTGATCTGACTTTTTGTATTTTATAGCCATTTTCTATTTTTTGAAAAAGAATTTGCTTTCAAGATATGATATAACAAAATATTCAACACATGTGCTAATCTAAAGAACATATAATTGTCTACTGTTCCGCACAATTTTTCTAGCATGACTGACTTGTACATTTAATCTATATTATAAAACGGTAATTTTTCGATAAATCTAAATAACTCCAAAAAATAAATAGTAAATGTTTTGAAATAAATCCATAGACAATCAAAAAACACCCGATATCTGAGTGAGTTAGTCCCAAAATTAGCAATCTTCGGCGAACTAGTTTTTTGAGATAAAAATCAAAAGCTAGAAAAAATGGTTTTTTTTATGTCGTACGTTACGGAGTAAAAAGGTTTAAATTTGAGTTGAAATTTAGGAAAACGACATTGATCTTTTGATCACTTCGGCTAGGTTCTTTTTCTGTAGCTTCATGAAACCTTTTAGTTTAAAAGACTATTAAGGATTCAAATTCTTCACTCTCACCCTGTACCCCTACAAGTGTCTTCCTAACCTATCCTTTTAGTATCGAATAGTAGCGAATATTTAAATCAAAGAATGAGTTGATTGTCCCATGTAATTATCTTCCACTAGCAGAATAGGAGGAAGCTAAGTGCTAATGACTTGGCAGCGGTTTTTAATTACATTTAATATTGAGCATTTACTAACTATTACAATTATATATTATTAATGTACGTTTATACACATATTTCAGACAATTTTGATTTTCGGATTTTGTGGAGCGACAAGATGTTGTGAATTAGTAAATCTTAAAATATCTGATGTTGAAGACTTTGGAAATTATTTTAATGAATCTATTAGAGATTCCAAAAATGATTACCCTCGTAATTTTATGATTTGTGCAGTTAGATTTTTTTATTAATTATGCAAAAGGAAAGTTTACTCGACAAGTTATAGCTAAGGAAAACATAAGATTTCTGAAGTACCAAAGACCATAGCCTCATATTTAAATTTAGAAAACCCGGACCTGTATACTGGACATTCATTACGGAGGACAAGTGCAACCCTTCTTTCGGATTCTGGTGCTAGTTTGGTAAGAATAAAAAATCTTGGTGCGTGGAAGTCAGATGCTGTCGCTCAAAGATACATTGACCATTCAAAAGTTACTAAGAAACAGAATTTTGATGGGATTATGAGTGCTGTAAATTCTTCTTCGTCAGGACAAAATCCAATAGCCAATGATAATCACAACAATTAAAAACTTACAAGCGCGTCGAATCGACCCTCAATGGCTCGCAAATATAATCTCTGAGTGCTTGAGAGAAACGCTTACGCTTGCTCTTCTTTCAGCATCTCCCTCCATTCCCCATGTTTTCTGGGTTCCACTGGGAACAAAGAAGCTGACTTGGACTCCCGGAAAGTGAAACGATTATAAGTTAAAGTCGGGTGCCGGGGCTCCTGTCGGCATTGCCTTAATCGCAGCTCCTACAGCGCGCGCTTCGAATAAATACCAGCAAGAAGCCGGAAAGAGATCTCTAGCGGAGAGCCGAGTAAGAAGAGGGGGTCGAGAACGCTGGCTAGGAGGCAAAAATAAGTGAGAGCGAGAGAGAGGCAGGATTCTTCAGAGCTCGAGAAGTGCCCGTAATTCGGCCTCCTGTTACCGGCAGATAATAACTTCCAATTTTACTTCGGCCTCTGCGCGCGCCCGCGCGCTGCACCTGCAAAAGTTCGCGACAACTTTGTCGATGGGCGGAAGTTTTGAGCGCAGTGTCGAGCTCCCTAGCGATAAATGTACGAATCGCGCGTCATGGCCAGCAGTGCGGGGAAAGAGAGGCTGGGAAATAATCAAGGAGCACACCTATATCGCCGGGACGATTAAAAGTACATTGAGAAAAGCGAAAGGAGGAATTCGAGTATAATAATATGAGGCGCTCGGCTTCAGTTTGCTAATAACCGAAGTTAACGTACAGTGCCTTGAGATTTTTGTTTGCTAAAATAAAACGAGTTGATAAGATTTGCATTTACGTAAACTTTCGATTTGGCACGACTGCAGTTTGTTTGAGCACCTCTTTCATTTCACTATGCGGGGGTTCGCTCATTCTCGACTTAATTAACGGTAAAAGTTACGATCTTTCATTATGAAATTGTATTAGAACCGTGTGTTTTTTAATCATTGATCCTGCTAGAATTATATATATATATATATATATATATATATGATATATATATATATATGAAGAAGAAATGGATTATGCAAGAAATTCTAATAAAGAACAATTACTTCTGCCCCAATAAATACGGGTGTGTAGCGCGATTTCAAATCAAGAAATATATACATATATATGTCTGTGCGGTTGTGAAGGGGAGTATTGATAATCGTGAGTTGTAAAGTATTATGCCCACGGAAGGATGCCGTGCCGCGAAAGTAATGAATTTCGCGGTGCTTTGAAATTAAACACGGAGAGATTTTACGTAGGGGCGGTGATACTGACAAGTCTAATGTACTCCACTAATCAGAGATACGAATCGTAAATTACTGCAGACAAGATAATGTCAGTTTCTGTTATTCATTTTTTTCTTTGGGATTACTAATTGCTTTCCTGATATATGTACCACCTGCACAAGAAAAATACGCTCGTTCGCTGGCTTAATTTTCTTTTTCTGCGCGATACGAAGAAACTGGTTTAGTTTAATTACTCGAGTACTTTTCAGCACCCAACCATTAACACTTCTTCACCTATCGTTAAACAAAGCACTGTGTCTTCATCAATCTTTTTTTCAACAAAGATGGCGTACTATATGAGCTCATTTGTACTGCACGTATGCACGTCTGACTATTTTCGGACATTATCACTCGCTTATGCAGTTCTCGATTTACGTTTTTCTAACAGTATAGATATTTGCAACAATTACATCGGCCATTGCAGAAATCTTCTTGTTTAGTTGAAGTTGCCCTGCTCACTGTGTGCGATCTATTTCTGGTAATTATAAGGGTAGCGCGCAGTAAAGAATCTTTCGCCGACTGGGGAGGCATATCCATTTCACAGTTGGCGGCGATCTTTCGTTGCCTGGTATTTAAAGTACAAAGCACCGCTCAAGTTGTAATAACCATGCGAACGAAATTAAATTATAACCGGAATTCCCAGAGCGCAATTACACGCTGTCAGAAACTGAGAGCTGCAGCGCGAAATAAAAATACAGACTCAGATTAAGAAGCGAAAGAGGAAAAACAAAAAGGAGAGATGAAAGCAAAATAGTCTACGCTTATACGTATATACTATACACTGCAGTCTCCGTACAATCTAGTGTAAGTTCCCGGGCGTAGAAAGCACAACAGTTATCTTGCGCGAAATAAGTAGAACGCGAGAAAACTTTTTGCCAGATACGCAAGCACGTATTTCTCCCTCATTTTTATCACTCGCAGTCTATATCCATACACACAAAAATATACGCAGAGAGCAACTCGCAGATATATATACGTATACGCACGTATATATTAAACGCATAGTCGCATGCGTGCATGTTAGAGGGGAAAGATTAAAATTTACGAGAAGTGACGGAAAATTGCGCTCTTGAAATAGCACAGCAACAGCAGCAGCAGCAGCTTCTCGCCTTCGTTTTCCTCATACATTAGCTGGTCGTTGGCGCAAGTCGGGTATTCTAATAATGCGTAGCTTATACCAGTGTCATGCGGCTTCGTCATCGTATTCCCCGTGTCCGCGCGTGAATATCGTTTCTTCCCCCGCATTTAGCTTGCGGATGATGAAGCACGATTCTTATACGCGGCCTGACCCAACTGCGTCGAGTTATTCACCGGCAATGGCAATTTTCTATACAACGGCGCATTCAGGTCACCGAACGCGAACCCCTACACAAGGAGCGAAACGATGCGTGATTATTATAACGTAAAATACAATGGGTATAAAATTATAAAGGCATTCGATACTGCTTACGTCACTTTATAGAACAAGGTGTCGCAGGGATTTTCATTGTTAACGCGTAAGTCTCCGCTATCTAAAAAAAAATTATAATAATAATAATTTTTAAAAATAACGCTATGACATCACGTAATTATAACATAACAATTAAATAGTTTAATATAATTTTAAAGCCAATCATAAACATGCATTCATACACGAAATTTCAGTGAACTCTATATCCTGAAAATAAAATATCATTACATCAAAGCTATTGATTATGTATTATAATTAACGGTATTCAGTATGGTTTTGTTTTAACGACGCTATTATAACAGATGCGACATCGGAATATCTGTTGAGGCTGCAGATGCTTATAACGCAGCGCACGGTCGGTGCTGCTTCCAATTTTAATCGATGAATTTTTAATTGTAGATGCTTGCTGAATCGCGAATACGCTTCAGTGGCATCTGCGTTGGCCGAGTATAAATGATATGCGAATGACAATGATACGGACGAGCGAGAATCAGCAGAGCACTGCCAGCACCACCGCTATGCCGCCGGACGCGGACAGCAGGATACGAAAATTGAATAGACGCGAACATTCACAGACGCGCGTAAAATATAAATTAATAATAGCTCGTGGATTTCCCAGATGACGACTATATGCGTCGCGCGCTACTGTGCAGCCAGTGCGCAGTTATTAAGTAAGCTTACGATAATTACCGACGCTCGTGCATGCGAATACGCGCGTCCTCTCGTTCCGCGCGTACACACATATTAGACACACACACTCTCTCTCTCTCTCTCTCTCTCTCTCTCTCTCTCTCTCTCTCTTTCTCTCTCTCTCTCTCTCTTGCATGCGCGGGAGCGCTCTTCGACGACAAATTGATGAATCGCGCGGCTGCTCGCACCCCGAGGATATAATGAATTCGACAAATCGACGACATGGGATTTCCGGAATATCAATGATATTGCATTTTCTATTGGCAGTATTTCCTCCTTTTCATTGACGGAGATACGGTAATTGTATTTCATAATTTTTTTTTTTTTTAATTCCTTTGAATGTGGTAACTCGTTTCTGCAAAATTCATGGTAATAAAAGTGACGAACGTTCCATATTTTCAAAAAACATAAATTACATTTCTGTAAAGTCCGAAATTTCCCGGCGCAATGTACAAAAAATGTTTAACTCCATATCCAAATTCCACACTCGATTCCGAATATTAGATTTGATTACAGTCCATGAAATATATCAAGTTGATGGAAGAAAATAAGAGGACGTGCAATAAATACATTTTTATTTCAGACTGATGCCAACTCGATATGTGGAGATAGAAATTAGATCGTTATTTTAAATTCAATTTAATATATCACTTTCTATAATATAAGGTATGATAGAAACTGTCTCATTATTTTTTCTTTTAATTATACTAATTAGTATATTTATGTCGGAAAGGAATAGGTGTTATTATTCAGTTATATAAATCTATATTAAAAGTTAATATATCTCGCAACCTAGTTTGATCAATATAAATTATACTATACGATAGCAATTCGAAGACCTATATAAGCCTTCAAGTAAATTAAATAATCGATTTAAATATAGTATGCTTATTTCGTTTTTACAACGTTTTATAAATGCTATTTTTGATCACGTTTAGGAATGAACAATTTTCATTCGTATAAACACTTTGCGCCAATAATTTCTATTTGCTGTTGTTCCGATTGACGCGTAAGTAATTATTTGGAGTGCTTCGTAATAAGGATTTAAATAGTATAGCAGTATACACGCATAGCGTATACGCTCGCGAAACAATGCACATCACTGAAATCCTATTAAAGAAATTCATTCCGAGATTGGATTCCTCGTATTCATTCCTCTAAAATTCACCTCATCTACTCAGTTATTTAATTACGTTTTCTCGCTAAGATTACCTCGGCTCTCATAACAGTCAATGCGGGATGTGCGGGGCGTTTCTTCTCTTTGCTATATTTCATTTACTCTCGACTCGCTCGCGATATACCATTGTTGGTTTTCCTCTCTTTTTAGTTGGGAATTTATAGCTCATCCGTTTGAAAAAAACCTGACACATGGGCCACGGCAAAACAGGAGGAAGCGCGCCTCGGATTAAAATGTGCAATTTAGTCGAGTGTCTCTTGCGCTTCCGCCCTTAACCGTAGATGCACAAGCCTTGGCAAACTGGGTGTAAAAATAGACGAAACTATTTTTTCCCCTCTCGCTTTCTCTTGCACTCTCTTCACCTTTGCTCCAAGTTCGTACTCAATGCCTCCGGGGAACCTTAACGGCCGTTCCTTTAGCGCTTTAACGTTTCCCGACTCCAAACTGCGAGCCAACAATTGCCAGAGCGCATAACCGTGCAAAGTCTACTCTATTCCAGCTTCTGCCTTTTTTTCTACCAGATACTTATTTTGTTAATTAAAAATTGCTATCTGATAATTGGCTCACATCTTCCTTCGAACTAAAGAACTCTTTATTACAATTGAGTGTACATTTCTTTATGCCTTCGACGATATTACCATCAAAGAATCATTAGAGCAATAGATTTTTATACGAATATACCGATCAAAAAACATCAAATATTTTTCCACCGATAACTTATAATATAATAATATGTATAGGCGTATAATTACGTTGTAGGATCAACATAATTAGTTTCACGTAAATATAGGCTAATCGAGAATCATATTATTCCAGGCAAATTCTAATGTAAACAAACAAACAAACACACACACACACACACACACATATATATATATATATATACTAAAACATTACCCCAACAAAATCAGCCCCTATATACAGCTGTGGAAACATAATAGATATTTTATATTAACAAATAGAAAAGTCGAAAGATTGAAGATTAATACTTAAAAGCTTTGAGAGTGTCAACAAATAAAAACCGCTGTCAAGTCCTTGGCACTTAGCTTCCTCCTATTCCGTTTTTTTTATTGTTTTAAATGTAATAGTAGATTGTGCTAACGCCACACCAGTTGCACTTACTACTTTTCCATGAGTGGGAGGTATAATGCATTTTGGTGCATGCATTTTTGTGCATCAACTAGCCGTGGATTATTCGTTATTTGACGCACTTCGATGACAATATATAGTCATTGTTAATTATATTAGCATCACAAATGTACTAAAGAAAAAGTAAGGAAAATCTACGATGTGCATGCTGCTGAGAGCAGCTGTTTGATGTCCCAAGGATTAGTGCGCTTGGAAAATTTTTTGCGCGCATCATCCATAATTTGTAACCTTTATTATATTTATTATAAGTTGTTTAAAATAAGTAAAATTTATAAATTTCACATAATGAGGGCCAGTACTGGTGTTACCATCAGGATGATAACACGAAATCTCTGGCTGGAGTCAGCCCGGGGAGAGATCCACCAGACGTTAGAATAGCTCCTGGGAGAGAGGTCTCACTGGAGATCCGCTCATCATATCATTATAAAAAGCAAAACTATTTTTTCAAAAATCAAAAAATGGCTATGAAATGGTCATAAAATAGTCCAAATCTTAAAAGAAAATGTACTCAAATTCAGAATCAGAAAACATATATGCATGTCCAATCTTATTACGATCGATCACGTGGTTACAGAATTATAACGGTGTACGTACGCGCGCACGCACGCACGCACGCACACACAAAGACAAAAAAAACCATCTGCACGGACATTTTATAAAACCATGAAAGCTCTCAAAATATACTAAGCTTTAGTTATCAAATAGTTTAACAAAAATAATAATGGTCAGTTACACAAGGTATACAGGGTGAGAGTTGAAGAATTTGAATCTTAATATCTTTTAAACTAAAAGGTTTCATAAACTACAAAAAGAACCTAGCCGAAGTGATCAAAAGATCAATCTTTTCCTAAAATTTCAACTCAATTTAAACCTTTTTATTCCCGTAATCGTACGACATAAAAAAAAAACATTTTTTTTAGTTTTTGATTTTTATCTCAAAAACTAGTCGCCAAAATTGCTTAAAATTTTTACAACTAGTAGATATCGCTGTTTTTTTATTGTCATGAATTTTTTCAAAATGTTTAACTATTTATTTTTTGAGTTATATATATTTTTCGAAAAATTACCTTTTATATCATAAAAAATGAACAGATTGGTCAATCTAGAAAATCTTGCGGGAAAAAGTAGACAATTTTATGTTCTTTTAGATACATTATTGTTGAATATATTGTATAAATCATATCATTAAAAAAAGCAAAAATATTTTTTTCAAAAATAGAAAAATGGCTATAATATGGCCATAAAATATATATAATATAATATAATATAATAATTGATTTATTTTTGGTCAAGGGTCCAAAAAAAAGAAAAATACATTATATAAATTACATCATGTAGCATAGAACCGCTCAGTCGAATTAGATATCACAGTGAAATAACTTATCTCATTCAATAATTTACAGTGCATATGCAAATGATCAGAATCATAAAAAAAATGACTGAAATTCAGAATTAGAAAAAATATATGCATGTCAAATTTTATTACGATCCGTCGCGTGGCTCCAAAATTGTGGCGGTATATGCACACACACACACACACACACACACACACACACAGCCATGATTCGTACTCCAAACACCTCAAAATGCGTTTCTACAAAGTATTAGCGAAACTAAAAATTTTACTATTATAAAGCTTCCTCTTAGGAGGAAGCAAAATGTTCCACATTATTCTACACACAGACTCATATACGTCGCACATTGAAATTAACTTGGATTTTCGTGTGTTTTCGCCTACGCGATGGTCACTGTATCTGCAGAATGCATCGACTAAAATGGTAATTATTATTGCTGTTCTAGTCGGGCTGTTACATTCCCGCATGTGTAACTAAAATTGTCCTTTTGAATTGTCGTTTAAACGTGATGGAGTTTATTGAGGCATTGTAATCGATCTAGTTATTCGATATGGGAAAGACCGAGAATGCAGTTCTGAAGCAAGTGTTTACAAAAGCGACTACGTTATCGAGTTAGTGGGACTCTGATGATAATCTTAATTGTTGAGTACACTTTCCGAGTAAATAGTTGACTCAATTCATAAGGAAAGTTAGGGAAAACTGGCTTAATACTGATGCGCATGATAGCTATAGTAGTGTTCTATATGAGAACCTCTCGATTCACACAGTATATATTTGGCATGCTGTAGTTGTATATCAATTAATCACTGTAACTTGTAAGTCAATACTGAAATATTTCCTTTTATTTCAGAATTATCATAAATCCAACAGATCTATATAGCTGCTTTGTATGGAAATGTTGTAATACGATACGATTGAAATGAGATTTACACACGGGGAAATTTATGAGTACAGAGATACGATAGGGTATGTTTGTCTGCGTTGCATTCCTTGCAATATTTACAGGCACAGCCTCAGTTGCTAACCAGGTTACTGTCAAAACTTATTTTCACTTTTGAAACATTTAGATTGATGAGCTGGAGCTGTATCAGCAAACAACTTTTTCAAAATTCTACAATGTAGATGGACTACGAATCATATTTTTACGAGTATTTTCATTAAAAGTAAAAATGTACGAAGTCAGTTAGGTACACGCGGTATTTTAAACAGAATATACTTTCAAGCAATATTGCAAATTTTTAGCAGTTTACAGTCTACCTGCTCAATAAGATGCGAAATTGAATAATTTATCTGCATAAATCAACTCACAAAGAAGATAATCCTGGTTATTTTTATTTTAATTATCCCTAGTGCATCAGCTTTGTTCTGCTTTCGCTCACTCATCGCAACATGCACAACTCAATTTGCATCGGCCGATTTTCCGATTAAATTTATCGAGTGGTATGCATTGCATAAGTGGTACTATATTTTGGTCAAATTTAACTGTGTATAATACGGTTTGCTCAATGCAGCACAAGGTGAAGGAAGAAGCGAGCTGCACTATAATTGCACTTCGCCACAGTGCACAATTGCTGTGCGGGAAATGATGAAGCTATTACCTGCACGACTAACTCGCTGAAATATTTCTACTTATTTTATAAAATTTCTGGCTCTTCTTCTTGGCTGCTTCGTTAAACGTGGTGTGCGCAGGCCCGTATACGCGTTCGTCCAGTATTACTGCGCGCTCGTTATTACAAAAGCTTTTATATATTGGGGAAATTTCGTCTCTGAGCGAGTAATAAAGATTATGAAAAGATGACCCTAACTGCGACAAATCTTTTTTACGAGGGTAGCATGCATTAAGGAAATCGTAACAATTTCTTTTTTAAAGCGCACTTTGAAAAAAAAGGAGAAGCAGCTTAGTGCACGACAACGGAACGAGCGTACGGCGCTTACGATCCCATTTGCATGTCGTAACGCATGTCGGCCAAGGAAACATTTGTCAAGACTAAGTCATATTTTCATTTCTGTTTCGTGCAATGCTGTACGCAAGCCGGCATCATGAAGAAAGTATCTAACTCGCTGGAGTAATATGAATTTTCGTTTTATTTTTGCCATATGCTCTGCGTGCGTCTGCGCTTCTATCTCTATAGAAGTACCGTAAAAAAACACTACAACTTCAACTTTCGAACCAATTATATTTCAACTGCGATGATTTCTAAAAGAGGGACTTTACAATTTACGTGCAGATTCGTACAAATGTAAAAAATTGCAACTTTTAATGAAGTTTCTCTTGTTAGTGTCATTGACAATAACACTATGTAGCTTTGCAAACCGTTATTCATTGTTATCGTGTCCCTATTATGCAGTTCGCGAACAACTTCACGAACTGCGAACCAATGTAGAATAAAGCTTCGTGGACTTCAACTTATTTTTTTTTTCCAATAAATCGCAGATAGCAGTATCTGTCTAGTTGCAGTATATATAGTAAAGACTCATTGTTGATAAACCAATCGCACGTTCGAGCATAAGCCGAAACTAATAAAAGTTCTGCTGTACATGCGAGCGGGAAAACTTATGCGATCTCTCATTCGCGATTCATTAAACAAGCGTATATAAATAGCGGCACTCAGCCGATCGAAAACAAAACTTCAAAAGTGAATCATCGCGCTGTACGTGTCTGGAGCGTATATAGCATATACCTTTATCAGTGGAGCTCTCAGAACCTGCTTTATTTTTCGTCGGTACTTCTCGGATCAGTTGCATACACAAAAATACACACACACACACACACACACACACACACACACACACACACACACACACACTCGCGCATCGTAGCCGAGATTAAAGCCGAGCCGAGTAAACTTGCCGGCAACATAATTCAACGAGGCTGGCTGGCAGATCACTCGCGCGCCATCCCTCTTTGCTCCCTCTCGCTGCGTGTAAAACAGAAACACGCGCTCGCGCGCGCGCGCATCGAATCCGTCTTATCCGAGAGGCTGGCGATCGATCCTCAATCAGGCCAGGACGTTATTCCCTTTATATACGCGTCGTTACGTGGCTTCACGCGCGCGTGTGCGGCTTGGGCTTACGCGCGAGCGAGATCGACAAATCCACTTCGGATCTAGTTACCGATCGTTCGCGCTCTTGGTTTCGTCCCGTCAAGGATTCCAATTAGCGAGGGCAAACTTCGGCTCGCGCCGATGCTGCACACCCCCGTCACCGCCATCGATGCCACCCCGCTGCCGCACCGATGTTGTGTTGCTCCAGCTACGAGCGATTGCCTCGCAGATGAAGGGAGTTCGAGCTAGAGAGATTTCTGATTGTGTCGGAGACACGGGATTATGGATGGGGCAAGAACGGTTCGTTGACGCTTATACCTATTTTTTTTTTTTCTGTCGGTACGTGCGCTGCCTACTGGATATTGGAACGAGCGAATGACGGGGGTGTTTTTGACTTGCGAAAGGATCGGAGAACCGCGTATTATAAAGAAAAAAGTTTATCCTGTACGTGGAATTATCGATCACAAGTCTGATGGAGAGAACGTACCTTGAGGGTTTTCGCGTAATTATATTCGTTACATGAAGCTATCGTTGCATTTATTAATTAATTAACATTTCAATTTTAAACAAAACTTGCTAATAATTAATGTTACGTATGATACATGATATAGAAGCAATCAGTTGGTTGCAGAGGCTGAAAATTTTGAACAGTAATTATTGATTGAAAATTTCATATGTCAGACCCAGTACATCGAAATATAATTCACAGTTCTGGCAAAACGATTGCAAGGGTATAAAACTGGAGTTAAAGCTAGAAATAAGGGACAAATGGGGAAATTAATCGCGTAGTTTGATCTCGGCGATAAAAATTAGCAAGCCATTAAAAAATGTGCCAAGCCGAGAAACAGACGTGGATAGACAACCGCGGACAAAGACGGAGAGACGCAAAAAGTGTATAGCCGAGAGAGAGAGAGAGAGAGAGAGAGAGAGAGAGAGAGAGAGAGAGAGAATGGAATTGCGTGACCGCGAGCAATGTAGCGCAGACTCATTAGCAAAGTCGATCGTTAAGACGCAAGTATCGCGCGATAAGCGACCGCATGCTTTATTGCTCGGCGCGGAAAAAACAAAGGCGACGTCGCTGGCACGGCGACTCTTCCTGCGAGTTAGGGATTAAGGGCTATTTTTTATGCCTTCATATTAACTCGTCCGCTCGCTTGCCTGCGCGCGGGCGCACGAACACGGCCATAAATAAGCGACACCGGCTAAGCACACGCGCTGCTTAGCCGAGCGCGATCCGAGTAATGAGGAAGAGCCGGTTTGCTGTACGTTTGGCGCACGCGCGCGGGGGAGAGACAGGATGACAGCGAGAAATAAAGAAAGCTTTTTACGAAATGTCGCGAAAGAGCGAGCATGAGCACAGCGCCCCCTCTGTGCCGAGCAGAGCGTAAAGCTTTATTTTTATGTTTTTGTCCTACATTGTTTCGGATTATTTACCGATGCTAAAAGCGCGCAGTTCTTTGCTCTTGGGACTTCTTGTTCTGCCAGAGATATTTAACCTTTTTTTTCTCTCCTCTGATTGCGAAATTCGTTAAAGTTGACTGATTCGCTGATTGCATTCGCAAAGTAGATTATACGAGAATGTAAAGTTGAGGATTAAAAAGTAACTACCTCGCGCCGAGTCCTTGATTTTAAATATTCGGTGTATACTTGGTGCGGATTATGAGCTGTGCGAAATAACGTGTGTATTGTTAATGGGTATGTATATTTAATTGTAATAAAATATCAGAAAGAAGAATTATTCTTAAATGTACGTGGATGCATACTATACGGACTATCTATTTTTATTATTATTAGGCCTTTTAACCATGCGGTTTCAAGTTTAATTATTCAAGTTTAATTACCTTTCATAACGTTAGTTTCCAAAGTTTTAACAAATACTAGATAAATAATATACGAAAAATAAAGAACACTTTGTGAAAATACGCTACTTAATAAAATTCACGTTCTGTCACTCGAGAATTCGTACATGGAAAACCACTTGGAAAAATGGGGCTCCAGCTATATTTACAGCGAGAAAAATTTCTCGACGCATAAATTTTACCCGCCAAAGTGGTTCGGTCGACTCGCCGCATGTGAGGAGTTGCGAAGCATACTCATTTTTTACCGGCGCACGTTGTCTGACTTATTCGTGCAAGCCGCGGCCACTGGGTTTTACCGAAAAGGAGATTTTTTGCCGGTGAGCTTAGTGCACACCTTTCGCGCGACCATATAATAATTCCGAGATTTATGAATAAAGAATATTTTAATGTAAAGAGAAGACAGCTATTGTACAGCATACCTTAAAACTAAAAAAAATATCTAATTTTATAAAAAGCGTTGGCATGGATTTTGAGAGAAAAGAGAAAATGCAGACTGGTTGTGTATGGGACAAGACTAATGTCCAGGGTTTAAATAAACTATAAAAACTATTGTCGATCTTGAATCAAACTTTATTAATGAAGTCTAACAAAAAAAGGTCCTTGCACGACCTCTTGCTCTGTCGAGTCGCCGCTGCCAACTGACGTAACGCGCATTAGTCGCCGCCGAAAACTCGGGCCCGCTAAAACAAAGGGCTTTCCCGAAGACCACCGAAGGGACTCGAAGCAGTGCGAGCGCTCCTCTATATCTATATATAAATACGGATACATTTCCCGTGCGAACGCTTCCCACCACTCGTCCATTTGGCCTGACAGTCACAGATCAGCCTAGCGACTTCTCTGCACCGTGTTGATCTTCACAACTGCGGAGTAAAACTCCCTATGTGAGATCTGGCAGTCTAGGAGCGATTAAAAATCACTCCTAACCGTGTTGGCCTGACGCCACGAAAAGCACCACCAATTCGCGTTCATATGATTCAAATGGCTGGGAAACGTTTGCTGAACTATTGCAAAATGAATAAATAAATATTCATAAATATCAACGCGTCGCACTTGCTCTTTTTCCTGATTACCCCTCGTTACGTCCGGAACAGGTTGAATTATGCATGACAATAGATATTCGATAGGTGATTGAATGTATGTATAACGAATAAAAAGCAACTATGCAGTAATTATAAAAGAGTTCTATATTGTTTTTATAAAATATCACTATGTACTAAGGAATGGTTCATGTATTACGCTCATTGTTATAACATTGGCAAGATATCATTATTACAACCGTATAAAATATAACCCTGGAAGAAGAATAAGCTTAGGCGTTGGCTTGCTTAATAACAATAACCTTATTTCTTACGTTAAAAATAAGGTTATTTTTAACCAATTTTAAGCTTATCATAAGTTAATGTGCGCGTAAAATGCGATCATAACCTATCTCTTTCATCTATAATACTATCAATAAAATTAGTGAAACGAATGAGTAATGAATGGCATTTTTCAAGTTAAAGTAACTTGAAAATAAGTTATTTTCCAAAAGTATTTTTCCACGTGGAAGTGCGGTGAATAGAGAGGAAGAGGGCGAGATGGAGTGTGTGTGTGCGAGAGAGAGAGAGAGAGAGAGAGAGATGCGCGCGCAGCTCCTAACGAGCAGACGCGTACTTCGTAGTTACACGCAAAACTCAAGCTAACCGTTTTCCGTGTATAACCTCTGTAGTCGTTCTGCTCCTAAATTATTTTGAGTGTTAATTGCAGTCAATGTTTGTTAGTTAAAGTGTTTAAACATGAGTACAAAACGCAGTTTAAATTGCAAAACGTATCGACAGAATAAAAAACAAAAAAAAATGGAATTATTGAAGGAATATGAAGAAATTATTGAACAAAGTGCTTCAAGATCTTGTGTTAGCAATACTTTTCCAAGTGAATCAGATGATCAAGCTGTTGATGTTGTTGCTCCAGAAGAAAATAATCCCTCTTCAAATAATGATACAACCTCGAATAAAGAGAGCTCAGAGTCAACGTTTATTCAAAAACTGCGAAATTGGATTGTAGAATCACAAACACCCCAAATACATTCGGATAAACTCTTGAACATTTTGAAGGAAGATAGATATTCAAAGATAATACCAAAGTGTACTAAAACATATTTAAACAGTGATTTAAAAATTAACATTCAAGAAATGGAAGTCAGTGACGGCACAATGGGTGAATTTTATCATTTTGGCATAAAGCAGAAATTGCAAGAAATAGTGAAAGTTGAATTGCACGAGTCTAATCTACTACAATTGAGTGTGAACATTGATGGATTTTCTCCATTCAAATCAAGTACTCTTTGTGTTTGGCCAATCCTTGTGAAAATATTCAAGAAAGATGATGTGTACTATGAACCGTTTACTGCTTCTGTCTATGCTGGACATGGTAAACCTAAAAATCAACATCAGTATTTGAAAAATTTCTTTGAAGAAATTCAAGAATTGATGTCTGATGGAGTTAAAATACAGAATCGCCAATTTCCAAGTGAGAATCAAATTCTTTTGCTGTGACTGTCCAGCAAGGTCTTATGTAAAGCATATACTTGGTCATACAGCTAAAAATGGTTGTGAGCGGTGTAAGGTAGTTGGTGAAAGAGTAAATGATGTGACTGTGTTCTTGGGCGTTGACTACCCCAAAAGAACAGGAGAAAGTTTTAGAAATTATGAGGATTCCGAATGTCATACTGGTGTTTCCTTACTCACTCTGTTAGATCCGCCAATTGACATGGTGTCACAGTTTGTTCTGGACCCAATGCATCTGCTCTACCTGGGATGTACTAAGAGAATTTTAGAATATTTGCTAAGTCCGTCAAAACACAAGATTCGATTCAGTGCAGCCTGTGCAGCTGAGAAGAATGAATTAGAGCGCAGAACTGTTCTAATTTATTCTAACATTCCAGATGAGTTCCCTAGAAAGCTAAGGCCGTCAAAAGATTGGTCTAAATATAAAGCAGTGGAACACAGGTTTTTGACACTATATGCAGCACCAGTGATTTTCAAAGAATTGGGATCAGATGCACTATACAAACATCTGATGTTGTTTAGTGTAGCATGCAGGTTAATGTCAAGTGACAACGCACTTCTTAACATTACAGCAGCAAGGCAATATTTCAAGTGTTTTGTTGAGCAAGCTCCAGAACTCTTTGGACCAACATTCATGTCGTTGAATGTTCATAATTTGATTCACATCTGCGATGATGTTGAAAATATGAACTGTAATTTCAACGAAATAAGTGCATTTGCTTTTGAGTCGTATTTAGGAAAAATTAGTAGTTCTTTACGCTCTCCAACTCATGTAGTAGCACAGTATTGCAGACTACTTATGGAAAAAGACATGTGTACTAAAGAAAAGCCAACTAAAACGCCAGATATTTTAATTCTTCAAGAAAACAAAAAACTTATCACAAAAGTGCAGTACCGTGGAATGATACTGTCATGTAGTGAACCAAATAACGCAGTGCTTACTCTAGATAAAAGTGTAGCTGAGATTGGACAAATTTATAAAATTGAAGATAGTATTCGATTGAAAATCAAAAGATACTTGACGAAAGACAGTATTTTCAGTTATCCATGTGATTCCAGTGAATTAAATATGTGGCAAGTTAGTCGACTTTCTTCTACAGAAATAGACATACCTCTCAGTTCAATTAAGCAAAAACTTATTAAATTAGAATTAAATTACTGGAGAGAAGAGGAGACAAAAGTTTTTGTTCTACCGCTGCTCCATTAGATATCTGTATTTTCTAGTACATGTGCACCTATACATACAGTTATAAGGAGTTACAAGCTCAAGGATGATCAGCCGTTTACTGCCTTGGTAAGTAAAAATACAATTTTTTTTGCACTTTTTTCATTAATCTAAAAAAATAATTTTTAATCACAAAAATGTTAGTTTCAAATTTTATCTTAACCTGTAAAATTTTCAATTCAAGTGTTCCCGCCCTTTTCAATAGTTTGTAAGAAAGTATATACTTACTTGTATATACTTTCTTACTTGTATATCATACTCACAGTAAAGTATACATTAAATTTAGTTTTCCAAAATACTAATTTTCCATTTGTAATTGTTTTACTTGCTTAATTTTTCATAATTTCACACGTAAATTAATACTAAATATTATGTTATATGACAAATCAATGCAGTTTGAGAGCATTGATAAAATTGCACATAAACACTGACACATAACCTAATTAACATAACCTGCTTATCTTGCAGAATGAGTGATGCTGATGGAAGTGCTGAAAGTGATTCAGGTGTCACTGATGAATTGGATTCATTATCTGCTTATAATCTACAAAAGTACGCACTAGTGAGATTTATTCACAGAGGACGAAAGAAGAAAGTTGAGTCCATTGATATAGTTCCCACAAAGTGGCTTGACTTGAATCAGAAACGGATGATAACTAAATTTATGCCTGCACCATACAACCCAGAAGATTTAAAAATGTTGCATTATTTAGTCAAAAAAAATGTACATGCGCCAGCTGACTGGCCAACGTTTCCAGTAGTTGTGTTGGGACGAGCAAGTAAGAATCAAAAATTATATCCTTATCATTGAAATTATAATATTAACTTATCTAATTGTGATACTGACATTTACAGCAACATACGACGAAGCTCTTAACAAGCTGAAAAGGTTGGAGAAAGAGGAGATTGTTCTGACAGCAGAATCTGATGACAGCTTTTCTGAGCAGCAAAACAATCCTTGAAAAAAACTTTTTGTCGACCAAAAAAATCTGGAAGTCAGGAAAACTCAGAAGAAACATTTGTTGGTAATTATATTTTTTTGTATTGCTTTTTGGTTTTTTATTGTAATCTATTTTACAAATTATTGCTTGGCTTTTGATTTTAGAACCAAGCACATCAGGCACAAGTAAACGCAAAACCCAAAAGGACGTTCCAGATCATGATCAAGCATGCACTTCTGCTGATACAACTATTAAGCCGAAACCAGTACAGGGGGCAGAGGACGATTCTATCAACACAGCAACAACGCAGAGTACAGTGGATGAACCCAGAACAGATAATCCAATTGAGAGACCAAGAACGCCAATTGCAGTAGACGAACCAGAGGTGGACAATTCTGCTGGTGCGACCACAGAAGAAGTACAAACTGACAATCCAGCTACTCCAGCTTATGATGAATATTTATTAGATGATATTGAACCTCAAATTAGTTTGATGGAACTCAATCTTCCTGTGTTGGGAGGACAATTGTATGAATCTAAATCAGGTACATATTTTTGATATATTTTTTATTTCTTATGAATTGTTGTATTTTCTTAACTCATGCTTTGCTTATCGTAAATTTTGAAGCTGTTGTGCTAAAAAAACTTGCTGAGATGACTACTCAGCTTAAAAATTTGACCACTAAAATAGATCATTTATGTGAAAAACAGAATGAGCTGTCCCTGTATATCATGGATAAGATGATTGTTCCAAACCAGGATTCAGTCATCGACTACAAAAAGAAGTACAACTTATCCCTACCATTGAAAGATATGGAGACTTTTACAACCTTTGACGAAGAGATATCTACAAATAACTGTTTGAAAAGTGATTTGGTGAGTACGAGTACTTAAAAGTTTGTTATTTAGTTATGACATGTATTATTAATTATACTTTTCTATTCCAGTATTTAGATATGACAAAATTGGTCGACAAAAATTGTAGTTCAACCAAAACTTTCACAACTATTCTCAAAAAATTTATTTCAAAGGACTTAGCAGTTTTGTTTACAGCTGCAAGGAAACCTAGGGATGCTACAAAAATGCTGAACACAGCTGTATTTAAAGATACGAATTTTTTTACATGCATGTCTGGTGAGTATGTTTTATCTTTATAATTTTGTATGGAGGCCTGTCATAATTTTTTATTCTTTTGGTTTTTCTAGTTGTAATGATTGCAGCTATGAAAAAAAAAACATTGTATCAACGGAGAAGGATATGATACATGCCTTAAGCTTAGTGTTGTGTGTATCCAAGCAGTGGTGAAAAAAGTTCATATTAAAGAACAGATACAAGTAGATTACCTAAAAAAAAATTGTTTCTAGATTTTTTAAATTAATAGAGCACGTGATCTTAAAAGTTCAAACTTTGTACGTTATTAACTCAAGTAGATTAAGTAAAAAATAATACTTATATTGTTTAAATTAATAGAGCACATGTACTAGAAAATTAAAACTTCCTGTACTTAATTTATTGACATAATAAATTATTTTCTTGATAAAATGCATGAGGGTTCTTATTTTCCATTTTTATTTCATTTATCAGATCATCTTGATTTTCTCATTTCATCTCAATGAACATTTGAGGTTAAGTATCCTTTTTAAAAAGCAATATTGGCTAAGGTAACCTTATTCTTGGTTAAAAACGATGTCGCTGTAAGCCAATTATAACCCAATATTCTTGGCTTAGATAAGCCAATTCGACACTTTTAAGCTTATTCTTGGGTTAGAATTGGTTGCGATTTCTACCAGGGAAATAAACAGTAATATTCACTGTATCATATTATGTTTCCACAATGTCATATGCGAGCGCGTAGCTATTGTTAATTATATTTCATTATTATTAGTTAGAAATGCATACAGAAATTAATTATGCTAAATAAAATCAGGTATTCAATTACATACAGGGACGTACGAGGAGAAGTTAAAAAAGGATCTTCAATCTTAAATCAACCATCAGAAATAACTATGCCCTTGACTATGCCTTATCAATTAAAATTTGCATATTATGTGTCTATATCTCAACCACGTGAAAACCAAGGTTACGAGACAATTAAAAAAAAAAACACCAACCAGTGAAAAAGTCCTCCACCACTCCAGCGGATCTCCACAATCGTGTCAAGATGCATACACATTCACTCGAGTATACAACTATAAAGCAACTCACAACAGCAGCAGCGAGCAAGCAAAAAAGGGACAGAAAGAAAGCGAAACAAAACAGCAGTTAGTAATGAAATGCCTGCAGTGCAAACTTAAAATTAATTGCTTTTAATTTATCCGCTGCAAACTAAGTGGCTTGATCCTCGGCTCCGGCCTCCGGCTCCTAGCCCTCCGGCTCTGGTGATGCCGTCGGTCTTCCACAGCTAAAAACGTCATTAGCACCGCACGTAGGAAGAAATTCGTTTGCTTCGCGACTCGCAGCGGGAGAATTTTTTTCCCATCCCTTCTTTCACAGCAACTCGACGCACATGGAAGAAGATTGCATACAACCAGCGTTTCTTCATTGTCCTTTGAGTCGGAAGCAAAAAAAGTCCAGGAGAGAAAAGAAAGGCACCGACGACTCAAGCGTGATATTCCAAAAGCTGCACACAGCCGCGCTTACCTACACAATTGTACCTTACAGAGTATATACGTGCAACGCGAACAGCCGTCCTCGAGATCTAGCAGCGGCGCCGCTAAGTATCAATTACACGGATGTCCCCGCGCGCGCGTCGAGTTGGTGGTAGGCGGGTGAGTTTTCAAGGAAATTCGCATAGTAAGTCAAGCCCGGGACATTGGGCTGCGCGAGTTACCCCGGAACAATGGCTGGATAGAGGTCCGCACGGCGCGCCGAGCGCTCGTGCACGAGTTCGGCGCTTTTCATTTGCATATGAATTGGAGAGCGGCGAGAGCGAGACTCGCTGTGTACGACCGCTGAGCGTTTCAGTAGTTGCGGACAGCGCGTGCCCCAGCGCTGGATGCTCTGCGAACAGGATAGCTCAAGTTGTCTCCAACTCCTCTCGTTCTCTCTCTCTCTCTCTCTCTCTCTCTCTCTCTCTCTCTCTCTCTCTCTCTCTCTCTCTCTGTCTCTCTGTCTCTGTCTCTCTGTCTCTCTGTCTCTCTCTCTCTCTCTCGCTCTCCCTTGTTCCCTGTGTTGGTTCGTCTGAATCACGTAATTTTAAGAGAAATGAAAGATTCGAATGTTTTCCGCGACGAAGAAACTTGGCGACTGAGATAATTTGATTCTATTGATATAATCTACGTACCGAGTAAATTGAGACAAAGAAAGTGTATTTTCCTTTTTCTTTGAAGTTACTCTTATTCACAGCCTCCCATTGTTTTGATGACATTATATCCATCATCCTTCAAACACAAAAACCAGCAAAATCTGCTTTTCGAGTTCTGAGCTGAAGTCTTTCTTCATATACTTTAACATAACCCTCAACCCCTGCAACACAGCAGCAGCAGCAACAGACTGTGCCATACAAGACACGTAGAGCGGCAGCGATTCTCCTGCGGCTTCCTTAAATTACTGACTTCATTAAGGAGCAATTACGATTCAGTCAAGATCGCAAGCTCACTCGACGCAGTTTCGCATTGTGCTCTCTACTGGGTCTGCAATTCCAGAGCCAGCTTCTCCAAAGTCTTTCTTTATACTGCGCTCCTGCAGCCGCCGCTTTCGCGTCTTGCTCTCACGAGCTCGAGTTTGTAGTTTCGACGGCAGACAGCGGCCAGCATGTGCCCATGAGACCTGTATCAAAAGACCAAATTGTTTGCTCAGTAGTTTTTTTTTTTGTGCATGCCCAGGTGAGGTAAGCAAAGGGTATTTTTTATCTTTAGAGCAATGCACTGCGAAAAAATCAGCATCAAAACTTACAGACATACGACATTATACTAATATACTATATGAGCATTAGTAATTTGAACTTTGTTCAGATTTCAGAAATACACAGAAATAAAAAAAAATCGGTATGAGCTGGTACTTATACTTTTAATTTGTTTCTGCTCTCCAATTACTTCCGAATAATAAATATTAAATTTGTACTTTATAAGTAAACACATATTGTGCATGATATATATTGCTTCCTCCTAGAGGAAGCTTTGTAATAGTAAAATTTTCAGTTTCGCTAAAACTTCATAGAAACATGTTTTTAGATGTTAGAAGTTCGAATTACGTGTTTTTAGGAAATGTCCGCATGAATGTGTGTGTGTGTGTGTGTATGTGTGTGTGTCTGTGTGTGTGTGTATGTGTGTGTATATCGTGATATTTCTGAAACTACTCCGTCATTATCAATCAAATTTTACATGCATATCTATTTTTGGATTCTGAATTCGGGAAAAACATTTATTTTTAATTTTTTCAATTACTTTTTTTATGGCCATTCTTTGATTTTCGAATAACATTATTTTCGTTTTTTTTTAATCATTCCATTGTTACAAATAATTCAGCTTAAATGCATTTAAAAGATAATAAAATTACTTCCTTTTCCCCGTTTGGTCCTCGGGATTGACCGCTCCGTTTGGGAGATGAAATGAAAAAGGTGATTTAAAAAAAATTCATATCTCTGAAACTAAACATCATAACCTTACGAAAAAAAATAGGTTAATGGGTTACGTGTCAAACTATATTCCATTAAAATTTCAAGTGAGTTGACTACTTATTTTTTCAGTAATAAATCGAAAACTGAAAAAAAGAGTTTTTTTTGAGTCTCGATTACGGGTGTAAAAAGGCCTCATTGCACTTGAGATTTTGGGAAAAGGTAGATATTTTATATGTTTTATCTAAGTTCATTGCGCAGCTTTGAAACCCATATGGTTCTTAAGATATCAAGGTTTGAATTTTTTTTTGAAAATTTTTTGATTCCTTATATCTCTAAAACAATGTAGTCAAATGCTTCAAAATTTTATTTGGTGGTTCACCATAAACGAAGATATCTGCTGTTAAAATTTCAAACGCTTTCTTTGAGCGGTTCTTAAGTAAAGAGCTGAAATATAAAAACCGATTTTTCTAAAAAATTTGGCTTCCTCTTATAGGGTTGTCGTTGCACGTCGTAAAGTCCCTCCCTACGAATTTATGTCGTACTGGTAATATGAAAATAGATTAATTCACATACTGTATTTTAAAATAATATTTTATTTATTGGAACAATAAATTTCGTTGGAGGAAGCTACGTGCAACGGTTTTTTTTTAATTCTCGGTTAACTCGCTTGTAATTTGAACTAAAGCAAACAAAAAAACCGCTGCCAAGTCATTGGCACTTAGCTTCCTCCTATTCTGCTAGTGGAAGATAATTACATGGGACAATCAATTCATTCTTTGGTAGGGATTCTCCTGCGAGATTTCCCTCGACCGGAGGGTCAGCCCGGGGAGATATCCACCAGACGTTAGAATAGCTCCTGGGAGAGAGGTCTCACCGGAGATCCGCTCGGGACTGAAGCCCCGAGCTCTCTTAAGACGAGAGAGCGCGGGCGTCGAAGAAGGGGGAAAATATTATAACCTTGTGGGTGGCAGTCTTTTAGGTACACTATTGTTGAATATATTGTTTAAATCATATCATAATAAAAAGCAAACATATTTTTTCAAAAATCGAAAAATGGCCATGAAATAGTCTAAATCTTAAAAGAAAATTTACTCGAATTCAGAATCTGAAAACATATATGCACGTCCAATCTTATTACGATCGATCAAGTAGTTCCAGAATTATAACAGTATACGTACGCACGCATGCACGCACGCACACACGCACGCACACCACACACACAGACAAAACCATCTGCACGGACATTTTATAAAACCATGAAAACTCTCAAAATATACTAAGCTTTAATTATCAAATTATCTGGTAAAAATAATGTAGTGTTCAGTTCACACAGAGATATACAGGGAGAGTGTTGGTGAGATTTCGCATCTTAATGTCTTTTAAACTAAAGGTTTCGAGTAAGCTACAAAAAGAACCTTAGCCCGAAGCGTGGTGCGAGAGGAGGTGTCGGCAGATCTTGTTCCTCAAATTTCCCGCCAGATGTTTAACTCTTTTTACTCCCGTAATCGTACGACAAAAAACCATTTTTTTTTTAGTTTTTCGATTTTTATCTCAAAACTAGTCGCCAAACTGTTTAATTTACAATAGTATGGGAGTGTTGCGCTGTGTGCTGTGTGTGTGTGTGCGCGTGAAGTGTGTGAGCGATGTTAACTATTTATTTTTGACAGTTATATATGTTTTCGAGGAGTGTGCGCGTGTGTGTGAGTGTGCAGTGATAGTGTGGAGCGAGGATGGTCCGTGTGCGAGTGTGAGAGTGTGCGAGAGTGAGGACAATTTATGTCTTTTAGATACACTTTGTTGACTATTTGTATAGATCATATCATTATAATAAAAGCAAAAATATTTTTTTCAAGATTGTAGATGTGCGTAGTACGTAGACCCATGAAAATGTCAGATCACTAAAGCCGAAGAAATGACTTAAATTCAGAATAGGAAATCGCGGTGGTGGTGTGTGGTATGCCTGTCGATTTTATTACCGATCCGTCGCATGCGTTGCGCCCGGATGTGTATTGTGCTCCGTGTGGTGTGAGCGACTCTCGTCTCTCTCTCTTCTCTCTCTCGTGTAAGTATTCTGTTAGAACGTTTTGAACCAAATGGCAACGTCGCATGGTTTTTGACGGTACCATCCCATATAACCAGAACCGTCAAAAACCGTCAAAACCCGTCAAAAATTGGGCGACGTTGCCATTCGGTTCAAAACATTCTAACAGAATACCTTACCGCCGAGTGTACACACACACACACACACACACACACACACACACACACACACACATGCGCGCGCGCACACAGCCATCCGCACGGAGATTTTCTAAAAACGTATGATTCGTACTCCAAACACCTCCAAATGCGTTTTCAAGTATTAGCAAAACTGAAAATTTTACTATTACAAAGCTTCCTCTTGAGGAGGAAGCAAATGTACAGCAAGTTTATATTAATTAACATTTTGATACAGCCCACGGATGTTTTGAGTTTTTGCAAAGCAGAAAATTTACATTTTAACCAATTACTGTGTAAATTTCGGTTCGACGTTAACCCGTCATGACCGAGTGGATCCTGCACGACCTTAATACATTTTTCGGGTTTTCAATGTTGTTGGATAACTATGTTAGTTATACGATTTTGTATTATACAAATATAAATTTTATATAAAATACGATTATAAGTAATATTCAAGTATTATGGTTATTTTTCGAATGATCCTGCACGTTATATCTATACAAATATATCAGTTGACAATAATCCTTGAGGACACTTGATTACTCTTTTCAGTATAGATGATTAACGTATGTGTTTTACCCAAACCTTTCATTACCAAATCAAAACAAACGCGTATTTATAAACAAAGTCTTTCGCAGACAAAGTTACGAGATGCGAGGAGGGAAAATTTTTCTTTCTCTATTGATATCCCTCACTCTCTTCGTAGATTTTCTTACCCTTCGCTTCTTTGCTATAGTCTCTGGGCACCGAGGAAAGATCGTGACCCATAAAACGAATTCGCCAAGCCCGAATCCGTGGTTTTCCAAAGGGGAGATACTACTTACTCTTTCGAAGAACGACTTACCTAGCTTCTCTGTCTTGCTTGCCATCTCTCGTTCTCTCTTCCTTCTTTCTCTCAGTCTCGCTCTCGCTCTGGCGTTCTCTCGAGAGTCTCGCACAAAATTCACGAACAAACAAAACTATTCGTCTTTATCTCGGGAAACTATCTACACGAAATTCCCTGGATGGGGATAGACCCTTTTATGTGTAATGCAGACAGTGCACTGGTTCTGTAGTATATAGGTATACGATAGACATATAATTATAATAATTCAATTAAAATATTCTCTATGCGGGATAATGAATCCTGATGACCAATGCTCATTGAAACTTGGCACGTTTTGTTTTCGGTTTAATTTGTTAGACTGTAGTTTGTAGAAACGTATTGTATTATCCTATTCGCACGTTATGCTGCCGCAACATTTGTTTTTAGAAACTGAACGTTCCAATTAGCGACTCTGTATCTGCAGTCAGTCTTTCCTTTCGGTGCATATTACCAGTGAGGTGAAAAAATAACAAAGGCAACGAGTAAATTGCGTCGCATGTGTGTATACGTGGAAGGCAAAATCGGTAAGACGCAAAGCGTGTGCTTATAAGTTCCCCTGAGCATGGTTTCTGCGTGGATTGTCTCCCTTTGCACACATGGGTGCAGAAGCTGCTTCGCGGAGCTAATTTCCGCGTCGACAAGGTATTTGCATAGACGTGCGCGCAGCTATAGACATTTTTTAAAGCAAATATATAACGTTGCTACTATAATCCTTTGACTTCGAAAATATCTTTTACGATTTAACATTTGCGTTAATTTTAATAATAATTCGTTCGGCCTGTTGATGAATTTTAAATAACATTTGCGTTAATTTTAATAATAATTCGTTCGGCCTGTTGATGAATTTTAAATATCGTACAAAATACTCATTATGCTTTCTGTAATGACGATCGAAAGTGCGTGCAAGCGGATGGCTATAAAGCGTATAAATCAGAAGAGAAGATCTGTCTGCAGGATATACCTACTTTTATGCTCAAAATATTTTCAATGCAAAATATCCGAAAGCCTGTCAACATGACGTATATCAGGCTCCTAAATCAGAATTACAGGTAAAAGCACGGAATAAAGTAAAAAGCCCCTTTCCACTTTTCCCCATCTCACGGAGCTAAGCGAGACGAGAGAGATGGCTATACGGAAGAAAAAAGCCGAAGGAGAACGATTCGCTCGTATGTTGCTTGCGCGTGTATGATGCAGGCTCACGTGGTAAAATAAAAATAGAATCGCGATAAGCTCTTGTGTACTGGCAAAAAGTACCCAAAGTCAGCATACCGAGAGGAAAATATGTAAAGTTGCGCTCTTCTCCAGCGCTCCGCCTTCTTCCGATCTTGTGTGCAGGAAAAGACACGCGCTCACCGGCATATATTCCTTCTTTACAGTTGCTGCCGTTACTACCTGTGCTGGAAAATCCCACTGTAATATCGCGGGATAAAGAAAGATCCCGGGGGATAAATCCGTAGATTAGCGTTGGGCTTGTGCCTCGTACAGTCCGTATACTGAACACGCCGATAGTCTCTCAAGTGTACAACTTGCGCGACGAGCTCTGTTCGCATGTGAAGAGTTTCAGCTTCGGATGTGTATGCTGTTATACGTGTAAACTTATACTATGTGATTGATTCGACATCGTGACTGGTGAAAATTTGTACGATAACTTATTTTGCTTTCAGTTTATTTTTAATACAATGCGAGGTTACCAATTTTATATGGATGGATGAATTAGAAAAATATAAAAATAGGTTCATCTGACTTTGCATATTTTGTAGCTATAATAGAAAAATAGAAGCAGAATTTCGGATAAAATGTACCAGAACAGATTACTTATATTTTCTACTTTGAATGATTCGAAAAAGAAATTATGAGTCAGTGAATTGTACTTTAAATATGAAATAACATTGATACAATGATACGTAATATTAGAGTTTACCATAAATCTTATGCATATTGTTATTTATCTCAAGCCTCTCTTTCGCTGACATTATGCAGTAACAATAGAAATGAAAAAGCTATATACACTACCCATTGTTGTCGCGCTTAATTAACAATGCGCTATGCACTCAAATTTAATGAAAAGTCATGCCGAGCGTCGCTCTGTGTTTTCATGCGCACCAGTCCCCTTTTTTCATCCGTCTACGCTCGCACCACTCTCGGTGAAAAAGCGTCGCCAAACGCGTTACGTGTCGACCGGAAGCCGAGTAAGCGCAAGTGAACCTAGACTGCCAAAAAATTCTATTATAAATGATTAGCTGACGTAAACTAGGTAGCGCACGAGAGAGAAAGAGAAGACAAAGAGAAAGAAGGAAAATAAAATATCTCGTGCAGCGCAGCTATTCTCCGGGATTTTTCCGGCACTTTTTTCCATGAGTGCAAAGAGTTTCTGTGATGTAAATGCGTTGGACTGCGGGATTCGTGTGCGTTGTCGCGTATTTGTTAGAACTTGGACGGAAAAACGCCGTTTCCTAAAAATGTTCTACTCTCTTTTTCCTACTTTACATCGACGCTCACTGCGGTCAATTACGCACCGAACTGTATAGGGTATTATCGAAAGTCTTAAGTTTTTGTCACTCTTTTTTTTCAGCG
Source organism: Pteromalus puparum (assembly GCA_012977825.3). Taxonomy (NCBI): domain Eukaryota; kingdom Metazoa; phylum Arthropoda; class Insecta; order Hymenoptera; family Pteromalidae; genus Pteromalus; species Pteromalus puparum. Next base: position 67,868,129 of record CM053170.1, read on the forward strand.
GAGAAAATTTTTGATACTCCATATGTGCACAAGGTAGAGGAGAAATTTCTTTCTTTATGTAATCAGTCCTGTTCGTTGAGCCCGAACGAAATTCAAAGTGTATAACAATGATTTGTTTTTTTTGTCGTTTTGAAAGCTATGAAAGTGAGAAAGCAGAACTAAATTTTAGGCATGACGAGTGCGTGATACTTAAAATTGTGAAGGTGTAATAATGGTTTTTATAACTGGCGCGTAAATTTTACGTATCCTGCGGTGATCATACTATATCCTGCTGCATATGAGAGTCGTTGATATGCCGTACGAATTATTCATCAAAATCACACGAGAGTTCATTTTTTGTTTTATGATTGAGATGCAAATGTCATTTTTCAAAAGAGTATTCGCAAAATGCTTAAAGTGAAGCATTGCGTACAGCGAATAAAATTTTTTGTTATACTAGGAAATCTAAGTGCGCTTCGCGCACCTCATATTATACCATCAATTCTATCTTTCCAGAATGATTTTAAATTTTGCCGCCTGCTGAGCATTAACAGTTCAAAGCGTTTGTAGGTTATGTTGCGTTTCTAATTCGCGTTCCTTATTTCTTGTACCAGGCAATTGGACATCAATTAAATGCTTCACATCACTTTTTTAAGAGAGGATTTTCAATCCAGAATGCATAATTTGATTTCTCTTACCTTTTTCTTGCGTATGTTAAGTGCCAAATTGATATACAGTATGCGAAGTGATTATTTGGTTATGTATACAGTACGTTTGATGTCGTTAGAATCTGGTTAACGTAATTTATATTTCCTTTACAAGTTGATCATACAACTAAGAGCTACTAGTGTAGTTTAATTTCGTAAAAACTAATCAGTTGAATTGTTCTCCTAATGCCTTTTTCTCAATTCTCCGTTTTCTTAATAAGTATGGAGTGTGGAAAATAAACAATCCGAATTGAATGACATAAAGGAAATAGAACGATTATTAACTATTATTATTAACGATTATAACAGCGGCAATCACAGCAGCCATAAAGTATATATGGCACAATTACTAAACGAACAATTAAATTTTTCATAGCATTGAAATTCGCGTTGCCAAAAATCCTGCTACACTGCAGGCGTACAAAGTAAAAGTAATAATCAACCCGTTCATTTCAGTCAGTTTTATGGATGATTAAACGATTTTATGCTCACGTGCGCGCTTCAAACTTCGATCTTAAATAAACGCGCGCGTGGACACAATCATCTGCAACTCGTGCATGCGCGCGAAGCAAAGGAACGCGCCGATTGATCAATGCTCTCCCGCTCGAGTGAACTCCCGACGCTTTTTGTGCACGCTCGCGTTCGAGCCAGACCGTCAACGACCGATCCGTTGAGTAATTCGATTTCACAACGGCAGGAACGGTGCTTTCGCGAGCCGCAATACCGACAACATCCGCAGCTGCGGCGTCGACATGCTCGTCGTCGACGTCATCGTCACTGAGTTGGGAGAAAAATTTCGGGGACGCCAAGGAAGAAAGAAAGCAAGTAGTAGCAGCAGCGCGGCCTCTCTCTCGCTCTCTCACTCTGGTTTTTAACGATCTATAAAAGAGGCGCTCGAGCTGAGGCGATTGTTCAGTTTCAAGGTGCCCGGGAGCAGGCTAACAAGAAAAGTAACCGAGTGCAGGAGAGAAGAGACGAGAGAGAGAGAGAGAGAGAGAGAGAGAGAGAGAGGGAGAGAGCGAAGGAGAGATACCGGAAAGTAATCGGATGAAATGGCTGTTAAAGTGAGTGGCTCCGTGCAGTGAAAGAATTGAGCGTGCAAAACACACTTTTATGAACGATGGTGAAAATAGATAAACGCCCGATGCGCTCGATCACCGCCGGGATAGTAATTGGCCTTTTTATCTCAACGTTTGATACTTAATCGATTTTCTCTCGACCAAGGCTTTTCTCCGTGTTTTATATCCTTTTCCAAGCTACCGGCTCGCTATATTTCAAATGCTTCACTTTCGCACCAATCTGTTGTTTGACGGGAAGCGAGATAGGATAGGATGCACGCGCGGGCACAACGTGTACAACAGGGAAAATCTGTCGAAGGGGAAAAAAAATCTAACTCGATCTCCGTTCACAGGTAATTCTGTTGCTGGGCCTTCAGGCTGCTGTAGTGGTGGTGGCGAGAGCCAAGGCCGAGGGTCATGCTCACTCGTTCCAGCATTTTCATGGTCCGGTGCACGGAGACGACAAAGAGGTGATGTGGGTGGACAAACACGGCAAGCAGCACCAGGACTACGCTGCACCGGCGCACTACGAGTTCGCCTACGGTGTCGAGGACCATCACACTGGCGACTATCACGGTCAAAAGGAACACCGGGATGGTAAGAGCATCCTCGAGACGAATTTTCCGCGCTCCCGAGCTTCTTGTCAGATTTTGCTTTGCTCTTTCTCGATCCCTTTGATAACGTAAATTCTACGGCTGGGATGGCCAAAGAGCAGTTCCTTTCAATTCCGGGTTATGTCTTTCGATTTATAAGTTTAAGGTTGACGTAATATTGACCCATATTACGACAATGTTACTTCGTAAATTATTTCGCGGTTATTGATATTTTTAACTTTAACTTTGATATTTGATTCGATACTGATGACCTAATTTGATTTTATCTATTTCGATTTATAAAATTTATTGTTAATAAGAAAAAAAGATGACCATCGTCATACGTTGTTTTACATATAGTTTTGATACGCATCGGCGGGATACGGATACCGGAAAACATATGATTTTATTTCGTACATTCATAGTATTCCGATCGATTTTCAATTATACACGCTGACCGCGATACTACGCTTAATTTTCATTTCTCTGAATTTCGAGGCGTTTATAATCAAAGCAATACCTGTCATTATCGTCAAACTAATCTAACCACGCAGTTCTGCGACGAGATTAGCTATAAGTAATGCTGTGCGTAAGTGGATTTGGAATGTTTCGAATAGGATTGAGAAATTATTAAAGCTCGATTGCCCTATAATTTTGATATCGATTCATCTGAGCTTCGTTAATAAAAACCTCAATTCGCATCAAATAATTTCAAATTTATGTTGTAGAAGTCAAGAATAAGTATTGTAGTTGAACTTCAAACTGATAGCATTTTAAAATGTCATACTGCTATTTACTATAGCTTAAAAATTTTGATATAATTAAATTTTACAATTTCACAATTTAATTCTGATAAAATCCAAAATTGTTGAACCCAAATGAAGAGTGATCATTTTCAATAGTTTCTTTTTTCAAATTAAAAGAGTGCTATTATATTTATGTGTTATAAAATATCGCGCTAAGTCGGATAACTAGCGCGAGCACTGATCTTCCATCCGTGATGTGCATACGATATTTTTTTGTACTTATACTATAGAGTTAAGACTGAAGTTTTTTTTTTATGTACGCTTCGAGCTCTACGGATTGCATAGACAAGCCATGGTACATAATGTGCTTGATAAAATCACGATCACATCCTGTAATTAAATGCAAAAATAAATACTAATATATCATAGTGTTCTGTTTTGGATAACCCAATCAGAATCTGATACATGATTCGACTGGTTATTGTTCTAGGCAAGGCCGTGGCGGGAGAGTACACGGTTAAGGAGCCCGATGGCAATATCAGAACCGTCAAATATCACGCTGACGAGGACGGCTTTCATGCAACCGTGCACAACAGTCACGGCAACGATCATCAGGGTGGCGGTGCTGCCGCTGCAAACGCCGGCTACGACGACGAGCGCTGAAGGCGGGCTCTGTAGGGGTCCTCTTAGTACCCTTGTATCCTTGATGTATCACAGCCAAAGATAAATCAATATCAGCTCAATAACACTGATCTAAACATACACACACGCACACACACACACATACACGCACACACACGCCCGCGCGCATAGGTTGCGCACATTAATAGGAAAATTGTAAAGTAACAGTTTTCTATACAGCTGCGTGATAAAATGAAACCTTGAATGCAAAATCTTCATTTAAATATGTGTATACACATCTTAATGGCAATAGCGTTCCTTTTCATTAGTAAAATCAGATCAATATACATTTAAATTTATATTACAGTTTATGCACATGCAGTTATGCCATTCGTTGTACTTTGTAGGGGATTTCTTTGATATGGTTGAAATACGAGATTGTTATAATATCGGATGAAAATTTGTATTACTAAGTTTTTATAAAACAGTTATTTTTAAGCTAATGTAATTCATTTTATGTGTGTAAATAATTTTAATGATAAATAAACTTTCTTTTGTACTAGTAATATACCAATAAAAAAAACAGTTGTTTGATACTTAGTAGTAGCACAAAAGTTTATTTAAAGTTCAATTTTCTTTATCATATTTCTCTTGCATGAAGTCATGTAAATCATTATTTAAAGCCTATGATGCTTTCTCTGCATCGTCATGTCGCGCATATTCGTTCATTATTCAAAACAATCATGCGAGCTTGGTCTCTGGTACGAATTTTGTGACGAAATTCGCCGTATAAAAGAGAAAAAACACAGTCAGAAAAATTCAGATGCCAAGTCTCAATGTGCTTGGTAACTATAGTATCGACGCATTAAAATGAGATCCTGTAATTACGCTCAAAGAATCGATCATCCGACGACTGTTTGAACTTTCTGTATAACTACTTGGCAAAATGCCACGACCGAATAAGTATAAGTGACCACTTTACTCTTGGCCACTTTAACGCTGCTATAGACAAGATACTTAACGTTTAAACTATATTAATGGGTTTATACTTAAAATATGGAAAAAATAGCACCACATAAAAGTTGCTCTTAAAAAAACTTGTTCCAAGGTATATTCAAATTGAAATTATATAATTTTGGAATATATATTTTAGTAAATGCGTATACATGGAGGTATAATGGGAAATAAAAACCGTTTCAGATACTAAGATGCTGCTTCAGTTTTGTAAAAATATATCGAAAATCGTAGGTATGCATGTGTCTGTGTCGTGTGTGTGTGTGTGTGTGTGTGTGTGTGTGTGTGTGCCAATTTTGCATCCTCATATGATGCTGATGAATTCCTACAAACGTTTTCTGAGTTGCTCTAATCAAATACTTCGATTTCCGCAAAAACTAACTATTAGTAGGGAGGCTGCACCATTTCAAAAACGTTTCATAATAACCTATCGCGGAGGATATATCCAGAAGGAATAAGACATAATTGGTGGTATAATAAGAGGTGCGCGAAGCGCACTTAAATTTCCTAGTGACATATAATTATGCTATTGATTTAAACTTCATTCAAACAACTGATGGAAGTGATATTTTTTTTAATTAAAACAAGATGTAACCCTTACAGTATTTCAGCCCATAAATATTTTCTCCCCATGTGCAATATTTAAGTGTACGTGCTATGAGGCTTGAGATTCATCACCGTGCGGGTAATTTTTCGATGCACTTTACGACGGCTTGAGGCAAATTTATTTCACAACCTACTCTCTTATTCAAGACTATTGGCTATGCAAGCAGAGGTCATAGGTGGTTTTTTCGTTTTTAACGTTTTAAAATCTATATTGTAAAAAAAAAGTTGTATGAGAGGTTGAATATTATACTGGAAACAGTACACAGTTGACATTGCGCGAATGCTAATAAATGGACGAGTTTTTCGCGAACTTTTACCGGAAACAAAGCGTATTGATTTTTGCTGTAGTGCAGCCAGAGTTGTTCTCGCTTTTTCTGTTTCCCTTCTCACTATAACTGCGTTCGAAAATACAGAAAAATTCGATGACAGGAAAATGCAATTTCCGATATTCTGGGAGAGACCATTTGCCGATAAAATAAGAACGATAGCGAAATGATGCAGGTAGCAAAGCTTGAAGAAGAATCAGACGAAGAAGGGCGTGACGAAATACAGTAATAAAAGAACTAAGAGATCGGAAAAAGCAAGGGAGTAGGCCGAGAGAACTCAGCCTGGGTGTGTAAAAAATAGAAAAGCCCAAGGTAGATTCGGAAAAGCTGCCGCTACGTGAATTATTCGGGGCGAGGCGTCACCTTTGCGTCTATAACGTTCGGCAGAACTCGTGACGGGACTGGGAATCGTCTGCGTCGGTCATTTCTCTCCAACCCCAGTCCTCTTTTAGTATTCGCGCTCGTTTCGTAGCACCGCAATATAGCAGTATATATACCGGGCATAGAGGCCACGGGGGCGATGCTATCGCGACGGCAGCGGCCGAATATGAGACGTCGCGCGTTGCCGCCTAGCTGTGATAAACTAGTTGCGAGAACCACGCCGCTGAAAACGACACCACATACGACGGGTTGCTCCTGCAGTTTTTGCTCTTTTTCGCTGTCACAATTACGTTATTTATTTTCCGCATGAAGCGACACTTTTTTACATTTTTTTTCAAAATTTTGAAAAAGAAAACACACTCACGCACACACACACACACACACACATACACACAGATATATATATATCTTCCTATATTATATAGTTGTTTTGGCTATACTCCCCCCCCCACTCGGCCCCCCCACACAATAACGTAAAAATCGTTCATTTTTATGTTATTTTTGATAATCTCTAATGGCCCCCCACAGCCCCCCCCGCCCACATCCCCCCACACCCCCACAGCCCCCCCACACAGAAAAACACGAATTGGTATGATTATCTATTCAAAATGTTATGTATAGTTTCATACAAAGAACAAGAAAAAGATGAGTCATATGTAATATAGGGGGGCGGGGGGGGCGCATAAATAAAATTACAATTTACTGTGATAATGTATAAAAACTTCAATCGAAAAATGTCATATATATCACATATGTCGTTCACTCAGATGTTGGCTTGCAATGAATGCTCGATTCTGCAAGAAATGTTTTATAAAACAAATCTTATTTAGTTGTACATAAGAGAACTTCTAACTGAAAAAATATGTTATGTGATGTCTGTAATGCTCGATTTGTTATGTAAGAGCAACTTTAATAGCCCCCAGAAGATTCACAACCCTAATATTGTAATACTAGATATAAACACGCTTTTTTCTAAAATTTTGTGTTTGTGCTTATTTGATATTCATATTTTATTTCATATTGAAACAAATATCTCGTGGCGGGATTGCGAAGGCTTTGAGCCGCGGCTAAGATGATCGCTTGTAGAGACTAAGCGGATCAATCCCCATCAGCCGGCATATAGAAAAGCAGCTGATAGCATAATATTTATTTAATAACTACTACGGCTGAGCTACTTATATAAATAACAAGTATATCATACATTGCAGTAGTACATTGCACTTACGTGGCTGTATCTGGTATTGGCAGTGATACTGCATGCGTGCAGTACTGCGTAGTGTGGAATTTGAGAGTCGGCGGCGGTTGCACGGGAGTAGCGCATTCCCGGGCGTGAGAAATTATCAGTGATTTTTGATATTTATGATAAGAGGGAAGTATATATTTTTCTTTTGATTAGAACAAGCTTTTTTTTTCTAGGATGAATTTTTTGGATTTAATTTACGAAATACCTTGTGGCGGATTTGATATCAGATCTAAGGGAATCAATTCTATTTATGTGGCATTCGCTGATCGGTACTAAAGATGATAGGTAATAGTAAATTTTAATTTAAAGTTTATTTATGTCCACAAATTTATACAGATTTATAGTTTGAACATATTTTCTTAATTAACAACTGAAACTAAATTGGGAGGTTGGCGAGCGAAGCAGAGGGGGCGAATTAGCACGAAATAAATAAAATATAATGATAATATTTTAAATAAAATCTAACAAAAATTAAAATGGGGTTGGCGAAGCGAAGCGAGCAGGGGGCGGAGCCCACTAGTATATATATATACTATATGGTGGTTCTCTGTCAAATTCGAAGATGAACAAATTTTTTTGGTTCAAATTTTATATAATGCTTCTATAGGAATGCCCGTAGCTCCCAAAAACATTCAGCGCGATGCTCCTTACTTGGTTCAAGTTATAGCTGGTCAAGTTGTGTTTTAACGATTTGCATTTTTTGCCCTATTTTTCAACGATTTGTAGCTTCAAAAGGATGCATTTTTAGACTAAAACTACCCTGATACTTTTTTTTGTTATTTCTGAATTTTTTCAATAAAAATATTTAAATCATATATACATTTTAGGCACTTACTTGCATTTAAACCTTAAAATGTGAAAATCTGAGGGTTCGATCCGGACTCTGACTACTTTTGTACAGTGAAGAAATACCTTTTTATAGTGCAAATGTACCTGTACAAGAGCCAGAATGGCAGAAGCCTTTGTTTTTTGTTTTCATGGTACACCAGTAGTGAAAAACCCTCAGAATTGATTCAAATAACTCATAATAGCTGTGACAAAGGGCGTCAGATTCCTTTTTACTAACATAAACAACCACTGTGATATTTTTATGATGGATACGTCCTTTGTCTACAGCTATTTTTCATGAGATATTATTTTCGGTCGTCCTTATGTACCGAAAGTATAATTTTTCGCGTGCGATTTAATAAAACATGCTCATCAGATAAAATATATATTCAGTTGTAAAATACTTCGCATGACAGCAGACATTTTTAACATTAAAATGCACGAAATGCATTTCCAAGAATAGTGTTCGTAAAACAAGGTGCGCACTTCTGTCACGTAATATATGATGTGAATTTCAACGTTTCGGAGCTTACAAAACATATTGAGAAAGCGAGAAGAATGATACAGCGTTCTGAATTGGAAGTATGTTGAAAGTGTTCTACTCACAATAATGCTACACATTTATCATCAATATTTCAATAGTGTTTATAAGCGATACTAAAGTAAATAACTCCAAGATGAATATGTTATATATATTTTATAAATTCAACGAAAATGTTGTTTTAAGTTTACAATGGTAAACCAGGTAAACTTAAAACAACAAAAGTCTCACGCATAGGCTAATGCTACGTATTTCCGCGACAGCTATAGCTTAGTAAAGAGATATATATTTATTATCTAAATTATCTTGCATTACGTTTTAACGTTGTATGCAAAATATAAAGAAAAAGAAAAGTGTGAGTTCAAACGACGTTTGTTCGAAACAAACAATGTGCGGAAAGGAAAGAGAGGAGAAAGAGAGTCAGGAAGATAGAGAGATTTGACGCTCGTATTAGAAAAAAAGACCGCGCGTGTGCGGAAAAAACGATTCGAACGAAACCATAGTTCAAGCCGTTTTCTCTACACGGTTTATTTTCAAGAGTTCGATCATCGCGCTCCGCCGCACAATCATAGTGCCAGTCGCACAAACAAACCGGACGAGGGAAACGCGTGCACCCGATGATACCGACTATTTCCGACTGTCCGGTCGCATACGTCGTCAGCGATTTCACGCTGCTTTTTCTTCTCATATGATTTTTTCTCGATTCACAGCAAAATGCCCCACCATTGCAAAAATATGTGACGGTTCATCATTCGCTGAATGCAGTACGGGCCGTTTATGTATTCCTCGTAAAGCCAAGGGGATGATTAATGCGAGACTTGAACCCCGCACCGCGCGCTTAGGGAAAATCGAGCTCTGCGTACACCGCGCTCTTATTTTGTAATTTTCTACTTTTCCTTTGTGCTGCGTACAATTTTGCCGATGCAATTACGCTGCGTCCGGAGCGATGCTTGACGTAATTGCGAATTAAGCGAATCCAAGCAATTTTCGAGTTTAGAAACGATGAGCGGCGGCTGTCGTTACTGGAAGATTATTCAAAAAAGTGTATTAGCAATCTTTATCATACTCGTTACTATCATTCAAATAACATTTCTTCTTAGTGGGAGCAGTAAATAGAATATTCGAATTCATAGAATCGGATTAAAATTTTCAGAAAAAAGTACGCAACATTCAACGATGCTCGCAGTTACGAGAAATTAATTTTTCCACGTAATTTTATGTGTAAAATTTCAGATGGGTTATCAAGTGACGTGGTGCGAAAGGTTTTTAATCTCTGTTTCATCTGTTCGAGTGAATGGTTTTATATTGCTTGCAGCTCTTGAAAGGATATTGGATCTAGTTCGATTCCAGATTTTCAGTTATGCCGTTCATATTTACCCACATCCGCCGATTTTCACGTATATGTGTGTAGTGTACATACACAGGTACATACTTATATAAACGGCAAGAAGTAGAAAAGCTCCGAGAATGAGCGCGAAACCTTCTGGAAAATGGATTTACACATGTGTGTCACTGACACGGGATCCCAATGTGTGAGTACCGTGGCGAGTACGGTCGCGACGAGGGTAGAGTAGAAAAATCTACTTTCAAGGCGGCTCGTTCATCGTCGTACGAGATTACGTCTTTTTTCTTTTAGCTACCACTTGCAGATCATTAATTACATGCTGGTGTTCAATGAGAAATGAGAAAACCTTTATCTATGTAAGTGAATATGCTTGGTTGTAATAGTGCAGTATAGGTGCAGGTTGTCTGTAAAATCAGAGATGAACAAATTTTCTTTTCCACCCATACTGTACAGATACGTCCTGTAGATACCACTCATGGATGTTTAATGCTACTATAGCTCGCCACATTTAGGCGTACCATCAAGTGCGTAATATCCTATTATTTATACTATTAATAATATCATCTTTTTTACATATTTATTGATGGACAAAAATATTCATGTTTGATATCTAAATTTCTCTTAAAATTTTACAATGTTATTTCTTCAACACTTGTCGCAAAACAAATAAGAATCAAGAAAATGCAGTGAGCTAAACCGAAAAATAAAAGCACACATTCCCACAGAACTGTTTGGACCGTCGCAAAATAATACAAGTGTCGGGTATATACTGCTGATTGCGAGGGAGAAAATTCAATTTCTTGCCCTACCACTCCCCGACAGGGTCAGAGGCTCATGGAAAACTCTATTTTGTAAGAATTGGCTGACTTTATTACGAATAAACAAGGCTATTCACATGATTTTTCAATGTACAGGTGCGAGAATCAGAGAATCAAAAGGCTGTTTTATTGCATTAGTGCAAAGTTTTATAACATACTGAATAATTTGAATCATTTGTGTGACAACAAATCAAACAAATTCTTATTACAAAAGGAGTTGGGAGTACAGTTATTTTATACATTTATCGTGCATACTTGTTTGGATTATTATAAATAAATATCGACTGCCCTTCTCGCTCTGGCTTTTCCACCATCTCGATTCTTTTGATTATAAACGTTCTTTTTCATCACTCGAATTTATGTCTGCACTTTGGTGCTCTACAGTAGAATTAATTAAAATAATTTGAATTTGTTGGCATCATTAGATTTTCTCAGAAAATGTTGCCTCATCCGTTAACTTCCATGGTATTTTACATAATAAGTAGAGTTTTAAATACGAAATTTTGTACTAAAAGTTTGTCACTCAAAATGCAATTTTCGTTATAATACCATGCCCGAAAATCATTAAAAATAATATAACTCATGATATTTAGAATTCATTCTCAGTACTTCGGAATCACTAAAAAGGCAATCAATTTTTGTATATTGCTCATAAATATAAAACATTATAAATACAATAGTTATTATATGTAAATTGATTTTAAAATAATATAATAAATGTGTACAACTTTCGCAGTATAAAACGATACGTAGACATTTTATATCTTTCTATTATCTTCAATGGCCATTCAAACTTCTTACAATTGTCGAATAAGCTACGTTCTTTTCAATATTAGAAAAGTTAAGCGAGGACTTTGGGATCTTTAATAACATCTGAAAAGAAACTTCAATTCTATGGAGAATTTTAGAGTCAAGAGTTTTATGACTTCCTTATTAAATACAATTAATTCGCTATTTTTCGTTCTTCAATAGTCTCAAGCTAGGCTCGTGTGTATCTTAAACGTTTAATCAGCGCGTAAAAGTCACAGCATTAAGATATGATGTCGGAACGACTTTATATGGTATAATTCCCTCTACCTCTTGACTTTAATCAGTCCGATCAATCATTAAAAGTGTTAATAGTCTTATCCAACTTGTTTATTTCCTGAGTAGTGTGCGAACCATCTACCTCGGCTCGGATTGGGATTCGAGATCAAAATACACTTGCGAGCTGCAAGCTCTGGTAGGCAGAGAGACAGAGCAAGAGACAGGGGGAGAGAGCAAATTGAAATAGGACTTTAATCTGCAATTTAAGTTTGCCGAGCGTTTCTCGCATACAGGCGTGGCGGCGGTCCTTTGCCTCCGTTGCACGCTCGACTCCTCTGCTTTCCACTTGCCGTCGACCCACGCTTGTATTGATTTTGCAGCTGGTCCCGCGATGCCCGTTTACTCTTGCAAATGCTAGAGTGCAGTTCAGAGGCAAAACTGAAGGATGATAACACTCTTCACTTCGTGAAAATTTTTATCATCAATGTCCCGTAAACAACGTGATATTGATTTCGTTGATGTGCGTTTGACAATGTTGCTCGTCGTATGATTTTGGTAATATGGTAAATGTAGTAAATATTTTTGATCCGTATATAATTAAGTTAGTTAAAATAAAAAGTTAAAACTTACTAAGTGTTTTGAACAGGGTAGTTTTTTTAAACCAAATATAATAAAATATAAAATAATAAAACTCGTTGTCACTTTGTTGATTTGCTTTTCAACTAATACATATTCATCACATAATGAAATTTTACAGTTACTTTTACCAATACAATGCGGGTATTTGCTGCAGTAGTGGCACAAACTTGGTGTCTGGTACTGTGAGCCTAACAAGCGTAAGTAAATTTGAGCCAATGTCTAAAGGGTCAATTTAAATCGTTAATTGGAAATGCTTATCGACATTGGGCTACGTTGGCCCATACTGTCCACGGGGAATCGTCTGAACGAAAGCATGGCGCAGAGGCAGAAAGGAATCAAAGAGATAAAATGAAAGTAGGATCCTCATTCTAATTAGGAAATTTTTGGTTACACGCCAGAGCATTCAATTGCCGATGCTTCATTAGCACTCAATTAATCGACATAGAACACATTCGTTTGATGTTATGGCATCAAAATACGGTTAAATAAATCTCTGACCACATTTTGAATTATGTCGGAATTATATATAGGTATAAAGTGTGTACAGTCTGTGTGTGTGTGTGTGAGCGCATGTTTGTGTCTGTAAATAAATATCGACGCTTTTTAGAAAACCTTTTAAAAAGGTAAAATGTTGGCGATTAAAGTTTTTTTCCGTTGCTAAGTTTTTCAAACATGAGCGTTAATTACTTTTTCAATGCCACTCCTTAAGGTGGAACTCCACTGATTTTTAATTTTTCTTACCTTTTGCCCCATCCATTGTCAGATTTTAGGGGTTTGATTGTGGTGATAAAAGAAGGTTACATAGCAATTTTGGGCCATTTTTATACACACATACTCAAGTTATGATATAAAAACCAAAAATAATCATTAAAATTAAAGGTTTTTGAAAAAGTTGCTTGCGCACAGGGCTTCGACTAAATTAATCCAAAAAATTTGGACATACATTTTGACCCGTACTTAACAAAAGTTAATATTTTTTATTACGGGAACTCTCATAGTTCATCTGTAATAAATCAAGAATTTATTAAACAACTAAATCTATGAAAAAACCCTATAATTTACTAATATTTATAATAAAACAAATTTTTCTAAAACAGATACCTTAACTTAAAATATTAAGTTTTGTTCCAAATGTTCTAAAGAATACGCGTAAAAATTTTCAAAAGGATTAATAGAAATGCCTTGCGCAAGGAACTTTTTAAAGTCAAACGAACAAGTTACGAGAAAAACGCGTTTAAAGTTTTATTTTTGTATGCTATCTAATGTAAAATATTTTACTCAACTGCCCATAACATTGGTATAACTTTAAGTTTTTACATCGGGTTGGTTTCAAAATGTTCATAAAACTATAAGCAACTAAAATATATAATAAAATTTTTTTCGAGTTTTTGACCAAAAATCAGTGGAGTTCCCCCTTAAAAAATTAAATAAGTAGGTAGTTAAATTTTTTGAAGTTATTGCAAAATACCCAATGTTTGTTTATATTGTGCTCTTTAAAGAAACGAAAGTTATATGAAATATCTATTCACGTGTTGTATCGTCCCAAGAGATGTAACATACTTCTGTAGTATCGTTGGACGTTAGGGTATTTTTCGCCGAGGTTTCGCAATCTGCTTGAAACACCAACATGAGAGAGTCTAAGAGAAAAAGCAAAACAAAATGAAATGGATAGAGCAAGCATGATTATTTATACTCACAAAATTTGTAAAAAACTTACAGTCTTGAAGGATGTTCATTGTTCTTAGTCAATACTTTGGTAAACGTACGATAAGCAGAGAACCACTAATCCGTTGTTTGTACTACACTAAACGAATTTTCAAAATTTTTCAAAAACTTTACGTTACATTCACAATTAGTAACTTTCTTATTCCCGTGTAGCTCACAATCTTTAGATAATAGGTGTCAAGATTCTTATTACAATTAAAACGGTTTTTTTCCGATCGCTAGTGTCACTGAAAAAAAGTTTTCATTTTCCATCCTTTTTCTTCACTTCGTTTCTTATCCTTCTCTGTGCATCTCTCTCTCTCTCTCTCTCTCTCTCTCTCCTCTTAGCTACCGTCCTGGTTCGCTCTCTCGAGCTGCATCGCGCGCGGTATATCCTTTTTATTTTGCTACTGCCGCGTTCCAGACCATCTAGCTGAAACCATAAAACGTGGTGCCACCGCCGCTGCCAGGCAACAGCTCCTGCACAAACGTGCCGTTTTACAATAGCGTTAGTCCCTGCTATTCTTCTCCTTCTTCCTCTCTATTCTTCTTTCATTCTACGAACTCTCAGTTACTCTTCTCTTTCTCTCTCTCTCTCTCTCTCTCTCTCTCTCTCTCTCTCTCTCTCTCTTTCTCCCTCTCTCCCTCTTTTACTTGTTTCTTTTATTTCATCTCCATCCTTCTCCGCTGGTTGCCGCAGCTCTCGGCTTTTCAGCCAGCAGCGGCACCCCCTGAGCCCGGTCATCTCACACGGGAGCCGTAAAGTCCAAAGCGCAAATAGCGAGATATTCGAAGCATGTACGCTCTGCTGCTGCTGCTAGTGCTGCTGCTGCCGCCACTGCTACTGCCACGCGCTTTGCTCCTGCTGCCCAGCTGCTGAGCTGAACATGTAGTTAACCCCAAATCTAGATCACGCGATATTTATACGTCCCTCCTTCTCTGCTCTTTTTCTTCGCGCTTCTTTCTCCGCCGCTTTCTGCTTTTATTGTTATATAATGCGATGAGAATTTAGACTCCGTAATGACCAAGCATGAGCATCCATTCCTTAACCAATGATGTGTTATACTTGCCAAGGTGGCGTATGTGAGGTAGGGCCGAGCTGATTAAAGCCGTAATACGTATAAGTAGTGCGTTATCTCTGCGCACGTCGACGCAGAATCGTACACACGCGTGCAAGTTACGTACAGTCGAACAGCAAATCTATGTGATCCGGAGTAATAGAGAGTTATGGTAGCCGATAATTTTAAGGCGCTTGGGGAAACGATGTAGCGTGTGAAATAATGAGCGGGTTTGCTGTATAATTTGCAGTGGCTATTTATACTTCGGACTGGCGATGCGCAAGCAGTTATCGTTCCGATGATTTTCCGCGGGTTGGGGTTCAACGCCTGGTCTGGACTGCAAGCTGGAGAACTGGAACGGCTCAAACTAGGTTATACAAGAGTAAATCAGTGAGTTTATGATGGCTGGAAGCTACAGCTTTTCCGAAAATGAAGAAGCACTCTGCTTTGGTGAGAAAACCGAACGCGCATGTCGGAGTTCTGGAGTTTTTAACATTGCTTTTGTGCGGGTTTGCTTGTCTTTTCTAATTGCTTAGTCAAAGCTTACAACAAAAGTATAATGTATAATGTATGCATACAAACTATCCTCTCTTAAAAACCGCTGCCAAGTCATTGGCACTTAGCTTCCTCCTATTCTGCTAGTGGACGATAATTACATGGGACAATCAACTCATTCTTTGATTTAAATATTCGCTACTATTCGATACTAAAAGGATAGGTTAGGAAGACACTTGTAGGGGAGGGGTATCAGGGGACTGGGGGTTAAGGTGGATATCAAAAGGATAGAGCTCCGTGAACTCCTTGAAAACCATGAAAACTCTCAAAATATACTAAGCTTTAATTATCAAATTATATGGTTTAACAAAAATAATAATGTTCAGTCACACAGAGTATACAGGGTGAGAGTTGAAGAATTTGAATCTTAATATCTTTTAAACTAAAAGGTTTCATAAGCTACAAAAAGAACCTAGCCGAAGTGATCAAAAGATCAATCTTTTGCACTAAAAGTTTCAACGCATTTAAACCTCTTTTACTCCTGGTCAGATCGTACGACATAAAAAAACCCATCTTTTTTAGTTTTGGAATTTTTATCCTTCAAAAACTAGATTCGCCAAATTGCTTAAAATTTTTTATACAAATAGTAGGAGTATTCGTGTGTTTTTTATTGTCATGAATTTTTTCAAAAAATTTACTTAACTTTATTTTTTGGAGTTATTTATTTTATACGAAAAATGTTAGCTTTTTTAATCATACAAATGAACAGATCACGTGCAATCTAGAAAAATCTTGCGGGAAAAGTGAGACAATTATGTTCTTTTGATTACACTACTTGTTTATTATATTGATAATCATATCATTATGAGAGAAACGGCAAAATATTTGTTTTGCAAAAATACGAAAAAGAGTGCTTATAATATGGCGCATAGATTGCCAGAACGATTAAACAAAGAAACTGACCAAGAAACTTCAAAGTAGAAAAAATATATCATGTCAAATTTGGAGTTACGATCCCGGTACGCAATGGCTCGCAAAAATTATGGGCGAGCCATACTACATACATCAACCACACAACACCACAACACACACACACACAGCCATCCGCACGGACATTTTCTAAAAACGTATGATTCGTACTCCAAACACCTCCAAATATGTTTCCACGAAGTATTAGCAAAACTGAAAATTTTACTATTACAAAGCTTCCTCTTGAGGAGGAAGCAAAAGTGATGTGAAGCATTTAATTGATGTCCAATTGCCTGGTACAAGAATTAAGGAACGCGAAGCACACTTAGATTTCCTAGTATTATATATTTTTCATGCGTAAAAATTTAATCAACACAGAGAATTTGCTTTTAGTCAAAGGGTTTCTCGTTAGTCATGCTCAACATACCAATTTACAGCCGTATTTGCGTGGATTCAATGGGCAAAGGATGCGGTAGTGTCGCTGCTTATTTACACGAGTTTATTGCAGTAAGAGAGGTCTCTTTTGCTCGACACAACGTGACTTTGATGCAAAGCGATCATAATTTTTTTCGATCAGCCTTGAGTAGATTTTTGGACGGATGTCGAGAATGCAATTTTATTGGATCATGCCTACTTGTAGCAATTTCTCTCTCTCTCTCTCTCTCTCTCTCTTTTCTCTCACTCCTCAAATAGCTTATCTATCTCTTTATTTAAGGTAGATTTATTTAGTGTAGAGGTAACCAGATACTTAGTTTCAAAGTTGTTAATCAAATTTGTTTTTCGTGCATCGTAGTTATGATTGGCATCTTTGAGCAACCTAATGGTTACCTTTTTTTTTTTTTTTTAAGTGGCATTTCGAACTCGAAAGTTCATCGCCTCATCTACGCAAGCCTTCCACGTATCCCTATTTTGTGCTAACCCTATCCATTTCGCGCCGTCCTGCCCGATTTCAGTTAAGTCCGCTTTTACATTGTCCTCCCACCTGCGTCTAGGTCTACCTAGAGGTCGCGACGTATTTGGCTTTCCTTTCATTATACGCGCTGCCGTGCGATCATTTCCCATTCTTGCAACGTGCCCTGCCCATCTTAGTCTTCGCGATTTAATTATTCTGTTTATATTCGGTGACGCGTATAAGTTATGTAGCTCGTCGTTGTGCAGTTTCCTCCACTCCCCGGTTTCCTCATCTTTCTTTGGCCCGTATATTTTTCGCAGAACTTTATTTTCAAACACCCTAAAACGGTTTTCCTCTGCTTTAGTGAGCGCCCAAGTTTCGCATCCGTACAAGATTACCGGCATTATTATAGTCCTATATACCCTAATTTTTACATTTTTAGACAGCAGTTTTGATTTTAGTAATTTGTTCACGGCGTAGAAGCAGGCATTACCCGAATGTAGTCTCTTATTAATCTCGGCTTTGATTTCGTTTCGATCATTTATAGTTGTGCCTAAATATCTGAATTCGCTAACCTTTTCGAAAGTAAAATTTCCGACTCTAAGATCCCCCTCTCCTTCGCAAATGCCCAGTTTATCCATAATCATATATTTCGTTTTCGATTCGCTCACCTCTAACCCCGTTTCCTCGGCCGCATTTATGAGTATTTCCGCGTTTCTCGCTACCGTTTCGCCATTATCCCCCACTATGTCCAAATCATCTGCATATCCTAGAATCTGCGTTTTTCCGTTGAGTGTTGCGCCCAGCCCGCTAGTCTGCATTTGTCTTAAAAATTAAATTTGCAAGGCTCAATTTACAACGAATATCTCTCCTTTTTGAATCTCCCTAATCAGTGTAGCGCTGTCGTTCTCAGATCAGACTGTGCACACAGAGACTTAGTAGCACGGGATTGCGCACGGAACGCGTACACGTCAAGTTGACTAGGAATACGTATGTATTTTCTTTATCAAGCCAAAGGATGCTTGGTGATGTGGCTCTTTGACGTCAAAGCGAACGGGATACCTATCTTGCTTTAAAAGGATGCTTTCTTTTTTCATCTCCACTTTTCTCTTTTTTTGTATACTGCAGGATGAGTTGATACGAGTGCGTTTGCGCGAAATTCACCGTCGACATCCTTCTTGTCCTCGTCCTCTTTATCGCGTTTCTAAAATGTGGATTTAAAGTAACGAATTTTGATAAAATTTGTCTCCAACGGATTTAACGTGTTTTAACAAATTAAATATGTTTTGACAACATAAGGGATGATAATAAAATTGAAGAATTAGTTCAATAGTAGAAATAAAATAGTTCAAAAGTAGATCGTTAGGTATAACTGTTTCTGCAACGATAACACGACAATAATTTTTTTAACTATAGGTATGTTGATGACGATTATTATTAAATGAAGGTGGAAGCATTAAATGTTTTTAGTGTTGAGAATCTTGGAGATGAAAGTTCCTTTGATTGTTCGTAGGTTTGTTAACCCTGTACTAGCTGAGTGTCTGGAAGATGGCCAGAGTGTTGTTATTGAGCGGGCGCAGGACTCTGCGCGAATCTTCTATTTCCATAATCTCTCGGTAGCCATAGCGGATACTCCGTGCCAACTTGATACAAAAAGGAATCGTACATGGGTCGACGTAGTTTGATAGATTAACCGTCGGCTGCAGCACTAGTAGTCGCGTCGCTGTTGCTGTGACTGCTTAACTGGTGAAAGCGGGAGGTGAAAAACGATAATATTGAGAAAAAGATTTTAACCCGTGGTAAAGCAGTATAGTCAATTGATAACTTCCAATGATAAATGGTTCCTCTTTCAAAAAAGTGATGTCCTTTATGACTTTTAAGACGCGATTTTTTTGGTTATAGCTGGACACTTGTATTAAATGGTATACAGAAATAGAAAATATATCAGTATAAAAGTAAATTTTTTCAGAATGTTGGAAGGCGTTGGCACTTAACTTCAACGTAACTCGCTTAAACAAATAGCAAGTTCACTGAGCAGGTCAATGCATTGTAGCCAGTCGAGTACTGCAGTTTTCAAGTCAGCTCGATCAACATAGATGTAACTTAACCTCTTGGTACGCAAAATAAGATCAATCAAAATTCTAATCTATTTTTGAATCACCAACTTTAATAAATGTAATATGTTTTCTTTATAGAGCTCAATTATATTTAATCATTTTTATTTACGTAAGTATCTATATTCAAAATATTACAAACAAGTACATTTTCCCAACACTTCGATATAAGCATTACATAATGACTATTTTAAATTGGAATAGCACTAATGTAATAAGACTTCTATTTTAGGTTAATACAGTAGCTATTTTATGGAGAATTGATCCTAAGCTATACTAATTTCCAGTTTGCGATCCGAATTGATTCCTTGAACTGTAAAACGAAAAAAAAATACCGTGAGAAAGCATCAACAGAGATGGAAAATCCACCGAGGCGATGAAAGCTTTTACTTTTTTGGGAACTCTCCACACCTGCACTCTCACGGGAGCTCCTCGCGTTTCTTCACTTCTCTACTTTTTTTCCTCTAGTTCTTCACTGCGTCGTCGCTTAGGTAAGTAGAGCGCGAGGGATAGCCTACAATCTCTTGCTTGTTAACCGAAGCAGATATATATATATATATATATATAGATAAAAGCGCAAATGAACGAGGTGCTACTGTCGATGCTGTGAATTTGGAAAATGAGGAAGCGGATGTAGACGCAAAGAGGAAGAGAGAATGAGGAGGCGGTGCGCTACTATATACTATATCCTGCGAATTTACGCCGAACTCGCGAAAAGTTTTGTGTATAAAGTTAGGGTGGGACATTTCCAGGACAGACGCGACTTCGAATCGAATTTCAAGTGAAAATCCAATTCGAACTCAGCCCGTCCGATGGCAAACGAATGAAATTCGAGTTCGTTAGCTACTCTCGTCTCTCCTCTCTCTTCTCTCGTTGCTTTTCGTGTCTTGCTGTCGCTTTTTTCAGTCAGCACTGCGGAGAGAGTTAAAGCCTGCCGAGCCCAATCGCGTGAGTTATTAATTAAGTTGTTTAGTACTCTGCGATTTTACTTTTATCGATGCCTGTTTGTTGAGAGAATGAGGTATTATTATAGAAGTTGATTAATTGGTGGCTAACGCGCATGGAAAGTTTGAATTATTATTTAATCATGTTGGTGACAGTCTTTTGTTAGTAGTTGCAAACGCAAAACCGCTGCCAATTCAGTGGCACGTAGCTTCCTCCAATTAAATTTATAGGTCCAATAAATAAAATATTGTTTTATTATACAGTATATTTATGCTTTTTTTGACGTGCAACGACACCTCTATAAGAGAAAGCAAAATTTTTTAGAAAAATCGGTTTTTACATTTCAGCTCTTTACTTGAGAACCGCTCAACAAGATTGTTTAAAATTTTAACAACAGATAGCATTCTTTATAATAAATCATCAAATAAAATTTTGAAGCATTTGACTACATTGTTTTAGAGATATAAGGAATCAAAAAATTTTCAATATCTACCTTTTCCTAAAATCTCAAGTGTAATAAAGCCTTTTTACGCCCGTAATCGTGACATAAAAAAAACTCATTTTTTTTCAGTTTTCGATTTATTACTGGAAAAATAAATAGTCAAATCACCTAAAATTTTAATGGGATATAGTTTGACATGATGTTTAGTTTCAAAGATATAATTTTTTTTTAAAAAAAGCATCTTTTTTATTTTATCTGCCGAACGGAGCGGTCGATCCCGAGGACCAAACGGGAAAAAGTAGATAATTGTAGATTTTAGGTAGATATTATCTTTCAAATGCATTTCAGCCAAATTGTTTGTAACAGTGGGATGATTGAAAAAAAAGAAAAATAATGTTTTTCAAAAACAAAAAATGGCCATAAAAAGAAAAATAGTTAAGAAAATAAAAAAAATAACTGTTTTTCCCGAATTCAGAATCCAAAAATAGATAAGCAGGTCAAATTTGATTGATATTCACGGAGTAGTTTCAGAAATATTACGGTATACACACGCACACACACACACACACACACACACACACACACACACACACACACACACACACACACATCCATACGGACATTTTCTAAAAACACGTAATTCGAACTTCAAACATGTTTCTATGAAGTTTTAGCGAAACTGAAAATTTTACTATCACAAAGCGTCCTCTAGGCGGAAGCAATACAAAAATTATACGTATTCTATTAACAAAAACATTAGAATTTTGTGATGGATCGATATTATGTTTTCCTGTCCAAGGTCTTTTCAATAGATTTGGCTGTACTCAGTCACATTATAAAGGAAATAGATTTAACGTCTTCGTAAAAAAAAGAAATGCAGCATACAAGGAAACCAATGATCGGTTGGGAAGATCGAATGAAAGGTTGTAAATCTCATTTAATAGAAAGCGGATATACTATTGAGAAGAGAAAAGGTGGGGACTGTCTTCATTTCTTCACTTGTCTTCCTTGTTGCCTCGCATGGATTTTCGTTCTAAAAAAGGCCTTTTATCACTTGTTTCTTCCACTATTGTATTGGAATGAACAATTTCCCAAAGAAATATTTTTAGACGAGGTAGCTATATCTTGATATTTTTAAACATATTTGATACATGGAAAGCATACTAATACAGCTCTTTTTTACTGCGAATGTAAAATCACTCGTTTAAAATGATTCTCTCTTGCTCTTATTCAACGAAATGCATTTAAACTTATCTGATCCACCTAAAATCATTATGGTAGTATACATGACAAGCGCTCAAAATTATAAGAAATTTTCTTTGAACGTCAACGGAAAGTGAAAGGATTGATATTATTTATATATAGTTTTATAATCGATTACATTTCGACTATAGTTTCTAAAATTTCTTATTGTAATATTATTAAAAATAACACGTTCAAAAGTATATTTTTATTATGAAGAAAATTCCACCTTCTTGAAGATCTTGATTGGATAAAGGTTTACCTTTTCTCCTATCCCTTCTTTCATCTTCTATTCATCCATTTTTACAAGCTCGTAACGAAAATTTCCCGAGCTTTACCGATAGATTTCTTGGTCTGCGAATAAAGAGGCCCTTGCGGTTAGCCTAAAAAGAGCTGAGCCTTGCAAGATGGACAGAAATTCGCCTCCATTTTCTCTCTCTATTCACCTTCTTTTATTCAAGACCACTAAAAGAGCTCCCACGCACTGATTGAGCTTGGACTCGAAACTGTCAAGTCTGTACTTTTTTGTGAACCGCATGCTATGGCGCCTTATCAACACAAGCTGAGCATACGAGTATGCAAAAATTCTCCTAAATAAAGATCATCTTCAGTTGTTTCACGAGTCGAATTTTCTCAAATCAAGAATGTAGAAATCAATTTTTTGTTTCTAAAAACAAAATTTTACCATTACAAAGCTCTAAAACGAATCAAAACCTTTGATAACGATTTACTATGTGTAAAAATCGAATGAACAAAGATAATTTTTTTTGTTTAATCAATCAACATGTTTTTGCGTAAAATGTAAAATCTGTTTAAGCACACATGCATATTTATAGTCTTGCTGCAGTCGTCTTTTCGTCATCCTCCTTTGTTGTTTCTCTTTCACATCGTCGACGCGTCACCCTTACGTCCCTTCTTGTTTCTCCCTTAAATAATTTGATGCTCGGCCCGACGCGTAGTCGACAGTGGCTGTCGCGCAATGTTTGCTTTGGCCACAATTTATGATACAGGCTTGCAGAAACTGTGTGTTCTGCTTTTGTGTTTACTGAGCTCCATCGTCGTCGTCAGAATAGCAGCAACGACGTGCATGTCGGCGACGCGTTCTTGCTCAATGCGTTGCGCGCGCGCGCCACCAATTGTGCTTGTGCTAAATAACATACTGCAATTCCATTGACCTTAAATAATATTTTTGTATCCTTCCCGCTCCAAAAGTATGCTTTTACATGCATGCGAATTGTTTGGAAATCATAATTATCGATGCTTTGTTTCCTATCTATAATTTGTTAAATAAGTGGCACCTTTTTTGCAAAGGTTGACACGGCAATCACTGTACTTACAGATGCGTCTCGAGTGCACTAACTTAACGCTTATAGCTTGCAGGTCAGTGTTTCGTATGTATACGCACTTTTGTTCCTACAGTTTATGTAAAAGGATCATAATGCGAAAACAGAACGATTCAATGACACGCCATCTTGACTCGTTCACGAGCTGCGTAACGCGTTAACCCAGTTCGCAGCTCATGCGACAATGAAAGCCTTTTCATTCCATACTTATTTTTACTCTATGGTCCGTGAGTCGAGTGAACAATTATACAAGAAAGGAGCGTTTATATAAAGTTCCCATCGATGAGAATGGGTGTCTAAATAAGTCAGTCTTGAAGACCTAGCAGGTATGTTATTTTCGAGTTCACGCAAGTTTGAATTACAAAAATATTATATATATATATATACTAGTGGGGCTTCGCCCCCCTGCTCGCTTCGCTCGCCAACCCCCCATTTTAGTTTTTGTTTGATTTTTATTTTTCAACTGTTATTTTCGTTATCTGATGATTAAGTTCTAGTTGGCCAAGAACAATCTTATTGTATTATATAAAATTTGTAGATCATAAAAAGGTCAAGAATTTAATGTTTGTCGAAATAGAGAAAATCGAAAGAAAAAAAGTAAAAGTACTGAATTAACGCCGAACTTCTACTGCTTATGGCATTTAAAATATATAGTTTTTTTTTCATTTTTTTGGAAATTGTTTTGAAATTAATTTTGATTCTTCCCACTTTCAAAATTATATGTTACAATTATACATAAATCTGGTCCACTACTTTTTCTTATAATAACCATTGCTGCGTTGTTGAATGACCTGTGGCCTCTAATATATGTTGATGATCGATCTTTTCGTTTTTACGTAGCATAATGAGGAAACAAATATGTTTTTTCATTTTATTAATGTTTTAGTTTCTAAAAACTCAATTATTAAAAATAAAATTTTTGATTCCTACCTAGGGAAGCTTTGCATTTTACAGACCAAGTTAAGTAAAGAAATAAGGCACAAATCATATAAAAATTTGGATCCGGACGTATTTTCTTGTTATCTCAATTCTTATTTCTATACGAATTTATCGATCTCTGCAAGATAAATATACTTCTTAAATCTTTACTTGTAACTGCTCATTAGCTTTATTTAATTTATTTTTGTCAACATTTTTTCGAAAACTTAAGTTTAAATCTTGCACCTAAGTACATGAGTTACAATTTTTACTCCAATAATATTTAAGGCCCTCGAACAAATCGCTATATAATATATATCGATTGGCCTATCGGGGATACCACTTTATTTTTTGTTAAGACTTTGATATATAATTCACAATTTATGATCTTATAAAGTTTTTACAATGCTAAGTATAAACACGCAAAGTGATATAATATACAAAAGCAAAAGACAATGCTAAGTATAAACACATCAAAGTGTCAAACAATACAAAAGCAAAAGTCAATGCTAAGTATACGCACATCAAAGTGTTAACAATACAAAAGCAAAATAAAAACCTTATAAGAATTATTTACTTCAAACTAAGTCAAACTTTAAGTCAAACTTTAACAAAAAATATAAAAAAACGCTCCTGTCTATTTACCTCATAGGTGGTGTGGAAAAAATAGAAATAAAATTTAAGTTATATCTCTTATATAGTATCTCTACTGTTATATATAATTTTGATACTGATGTGCTATGAGCTTGTTATGAGGGCTTGGAAAAGTTTCTACAAAGGATGTAGGATCTTCCGAGGCTAAAGACATTATTTAATGCAAAATGTATTGTATTGGCTGAGTCGTTCGGTTGTAGAGTCGGAGGAAAGTAACGCTTTATGCCATCATCTAATATAGTGGCTAGCTAATATAGGCTAAATTTTTTAGAAAACGAATATTATACGCGTCGCGAAGTACACGACTAAAAATGTCGTTAAAGATGCATTCAAAAGTGTGTCATAAATTGGGATCGCGATTTTATCCGATGTACTATTAAAATTGTTGTTAGTAAATTTTTTTGCTAATAAAAAACTTTAATAAAAAAGTGTACTAACAATAATAATTTTAGGAAAAGCTGCTATAGGAAGTGCGGGGGGTGCGGGGGGGCTGTGCGGGGCTGCGGGGGTGGCGGGGGCTGCGGGGGCTGCGGGGGGGCTTTTCAACATTATCCAAATCAACTGAAAATGAAAGAATTTTCGTCGGCCTTATTTTGCGGGGGGGGCAGTGCGGGGGGGGTGCGGGGGGGGCTGCGGGGTTGCGGGGGGGGTGCGGGGGGGAGTATCTCCAAAACAACTATATAATATAGGTAGATATATAATCAAAATGTGATTATATAATTGTATATAATCACATTTTGATTATACAATTATATAGTACGTCTTAAAATTTTTAAATATGAGTTCACGACCTTTAGATATTGCAGGTTATGGATAAATTTATTATATGAATGTAAGATAATATAGTCACGTACTTATAACAAAGAGTAAAAAAAATTAAATTTTCTGTCATCATTTTTAACATACTAGAAGTTCATAAGCGCGCGTAAACGCGCGCGTGGGTTTTGTAGTTTATGTCAAATAAATATATTATAGAACAAAATGTACATAAGGAATAAATGTACATAGAATACAAATTTTTATTCAATGTATGTTGAACATGTAAATTAATAACAGTGTAGTTAGACAGTTTTTCTTTTTTCTTATTATATAATCATAATGATAATCGGAATAAAATATTGCATGCCATAGATCCCATAGGCATTCCGAATGTCTAGTCTAAATATACACTCGGCGGTAAGGTATTCTGTTAGAACGTTTTGAACCAAATGGCAACGTCGCATGGTTTTTGACGGTACCGGCCCATATAACCTCTGCAAATCTAAAATCGTCAGAATCGTCAAAAACCGTCAAAACCCGTCAAAAATTGGGCGACGTTGCCATTCGGTTCAAAACGTTCTAACAGAATACCTTACCGCCGAGTGTACAATATATTCGGTAGTACTCCGGCCGAGAATTTTCGCGGGGATTGCGGGGAAGTAAAACTTAGTACTACAGCGCCATCTGACGAATGATAGGTATTTTCGTATACAACGTACGCGTATTATACACTTCGCATTTACATTAGAATACCTATACAATATATAACACAAGTGTGTTCGGATTATGTTGTGTACTTATAATGTTAGATATGCGAAACGTCGGATCGAAAGAAATCGAACGCACCCAAATCCATCTATAATGTCCATCTATCCATCTATAATGTCAATCTATATATATAATCTATTATATATATCTACCTATATTATATAGTTGTTTTGTAGATACTCCCCCCCGCACCCCCCGAACTGGCCCCCCCGAAAAGTAAGGCAAATTTATTCATTTGTATGTGATTTGGATAATCTAAAAGCGCCCGACATCCTCCCCCGCACCCCGAGCCCCCGCCTCCTAAAATTAGCCGGCTTTTCCTACAATTTAATTAATTGACTTAGTAAATTTTTTTGTATTTAAAGTTTTTTTATTAGCAAAAGATTTATCAAATTGTAATCGTTCGATAAATGGATAATTTATGGGCACAGTTGAATCATTTTTACGGACATTTTAGTGGCACTTGCGAAGCGATATAATTTATTTCTGATTTTTAAAAATGTTGTTCCGAATGGGAGATTGTCCGTTCAGGCTGCGAGCTCTGTAGTAGTACGTCAGCGTAGCCCGTATCGAGAAGCGCTAGATATGGCTGCGACCGGCATTGGAGGATCGGTTTCGCGGTCTCTTTTCGTCATCTAGTGATGACTGGTAAAAGGTGAGGCCCAGGGAGAAGAAAGACGAACTTTCTTCGTTACCTGTTTGCCTCGCGGCGGGCTGACTCGGAGCGTGGTCGCCTCTGAAAAGTGCAGGCCCTTCGCAGTCCTGGACAGGCCGAGTGTTAGTTTTAAGATTAGATTTGAAAGTTGACAACGTATCGCGTCGCGTTCAGTTTATAATAAATCTAGCTTAATGTGCAGGAAATACATTGACATTCTCGGTGCGGGTTTTCTCTCACGAGAGTTTTCCCTGCATCACAGGCGAAGGTCTGGGCGAATGCGGGTATGAATTTGTATTTCCTAGGAAAGCCGTATATTTGGGATTCGTCACTTGAGGAGATGTGTTGCTTCAGCGAGAGCAACTCTCAAGTAGGCACGTTCGAGGGAATAAAAGAGACCTTTGTTTATGGTCTGGTCGAGTACCGAGTGCATGGAAAAGCGAGCGAGCGAGCGGGTGTCGAAATGCGAGGCGGCGCACGCTTGTAAACTTGGGCCGGCGACGGACCCTTTTTTATGACGGCGCGCGGATTGACACGAGTCCTAGCGTCGCCGGGCCTCGGTTCTCGGGTGCATGAATGGCGTCTTTGTTTTAGCTCGGCGAGAGCTGCGTGCGAGAGGACTTCGTCATCTGGCGAAGGAAAGCGTCGAAGAGGGGAAAAAGGGCGACCATTTTTCCGCTGATCGGCGGCAACGGTCGCAGGGATCGGCGGAAGACTGGCGCGGTTTTCAGTTGGCAAGTCTGCAGTCGAGATCGAACGGAGCTCAAAGTTGAATGCTTGTACATGTTATCTCAAATATACGGCATATAGCTTGTATTTGATTGTGTTTTTCTTTTGCTTTTTCCTTCACCTTTACACACGGGAACGCGAAATAACAAATATATTAGGCTATATTAGCTAGCACTATATTAAGATGATGTATAAAGCGTTTACTTTCCTCCGACTCTACCAACCGAACGACTCGAGCAATACAATTACTTTTTGGCATAAATAATGTCTTTACCTCGGAAGATCCTACATCCTTTTGTAGAAACTTTTCCAAGCCTCATAACAAGCTCATAGCACATCAGTAATCAAAATTATATTTATAACATTAGAGATAAACTATATAAGAATATAACTTAAATTTATTTTTCTATTTAAAATAAAAGAATACTTAATGACGCATCAGCGCATTCATTCCAATGAAAAAACATATTTGCGAAATATGCTCAAAATCATTTAATAACAAAAGCAACTACAATAGGCACATACGTATTCATAAGTAAAGTACTCTAATAATGTTATCATACTTTTATAAATATATTTATTTGATTTATAAATATATTTTATTACTTTGTAAACTTTTGTAATATTTATTTTTCCACATAACGTAAATAATACGTAATAACGGTAATTATTATAGAAACTGAAATGGGGGTTGGCGACGGAGTGAGTGTGTATATATACATTGCGGAAGTATTTGTATGCTGTTGAACTTGAGAGTCTGTCGGGTTCGCGGGGGCAGGCGATGTCCATACATACATGTCCATACAGATAAAAAATTTTGAATAATAACTTATGTGTAGCCAAGCTCAGGTATAGTTATATTCAATATAATTTACTTTAAATCGTTATCAACTGTTAATTGTTATCATTAAACTATTTTCATTCTTAACTAACAAACATAATTATCAGATCATAGAAATTAAATTTGAAAAAAATTACACAAGAACTAAAATGGGGGTTCGGCCGAAGCGCAGCGAGCAGGGGCGGCGAAGCCCACTAGTATATATATATATATATAAAAGAGCCAAACACAGGCCAATCGGCTTACAGAAACTTCATTGGAACAGTGAACAACTTCAGAGGGCATCTGATTCATAGGCGCCGCACTAAACTCTAATAACTCTATAGATTTTAGATTTTAAATCCTGAAAACCCCTAGTAAAACCCCTAGTAAAAAACCCCTAGTAGAACCCTAAAACTCAATCGACCAATCAGATTTCATGCTCAGCAATATGGCGCCCTTCTAATCCAATACGGCGCTACACTAAAGCTCATCTCCCTTTTAGAATAGGATACCTACTATTTGAATTTATCATTGCTAAATTTATAAAAAAATAAAGTAATTTGTAGAGATGTGCGAGTCATAAGTCGAGTTTTATATTTGGTTACGACATTTAAAACAAAGATATAATAATACATCATCCAAACACTTATTTTGCAATCAAAACAACAACGCTTATTGCCTGACTATTAATTGTTATGCAAACCTCAGGCCTTTGCGGGTTGATTGAGACATGGTTGAACCCCCATAAGCGAAGTATTTTTAACCTGCACATTATCCGAATTGTTCAAACCTCAACATAATAGTAAATTGAAAATGTTTGGATAAAACAAGGTTATCAAAAGATGCACTTTTAGTGACAAGGCGAACAATCGCCCGGTATTGTACGCAAGAGTACACCTTGATACAAAACGCCCAAAGCGGTTCATCCAAGTATGGTTAAATTGTCCCGGTAATGAGCGCGTAGCAGGTGATGCGTGAACCAGGGGCCAATAGGTAATTACGCCGATGGTCAACGTTCAAGCCATGCCACCGAAAACAATCGCTCGGTCAATTTCAATTATTGCAAGATCAACGTTCCATTAAGCAAGCCTCTCGAACGTCACGTACGAGAGCTGTTGGCCATGTCACTCTACGAAACTTGTCGTCGGCGACGTCTGACACGATATGGATGATTACTACTGCAATAGAACTTTTAAAGGGAAACGTTAGAAAATTATGTACATATTGATATTTTAATATAAATTTTAATAAAAAAAAATAAAAAATAAAAAAAAAATAAAAAATAAAAAAAAATAAAAAAAATAGTAATTTGGTAGCAACTAATAAAATTCTAACATCCTTAGAATTACCGAACATTTTTTTTAATTTCATAATTTTAACATTTTTTACCGCAACCTCAAAAATTTGAAAAAATTTGTTGAGATTTTAACGTGCTCGGACCATGCATGCTTGGGGAAAAATAATGTGTACACAGGATTTCACAATAAAACACTATTTATTGATAACACCTCAAGCTAATCATCCATTGATGATACAACGTAGTCAAGCTATTATATGAGAATATAATTAGTATAACAAAAGTAATCGAACAGACAAGCTACAACGCGTGTCGACCGCTCGAGTGCACAAGGCGAAGTGCGCGCCGACGTCGCACAGCGACGTCGGCGGTGATCGTCTCGCGGCATAGAGAGGGGAGAGTTGAGTCGCGTACTCTCGTAGACTCTCTCTCGTAGACTCTATTAGCAAGCAGACATCTGCTCGCTAATATCCAACACTCCCTTCCGAGCAGATTTCTCTTGCTCGGAATCGACTGCATCCAGCCTGTGCAGTACTATTTGTATTGTCTTCTGAAAGGAAGCAAAAGTCATGGTTATTTGAGTTTATGATATAGCAATAAGTCAGCCTTGCATACAATTCAAAAGGAAAACCCCTTGTGAATATGCTGGCTATTTATTTCTTCCAGCAATCACTCGGCTTCTGGTTATCACTATCATCTTTGTAAATCAGTAGTTCAAATACTTGTCTCTTTAATCAAGAAGGTAGACAAGATTTTTACATGAATTTTTCGGACTTGAATTATTTCATTGAATGTTACTAGGCACATCTAATCTTACAAACTTAATTTTACCAAGTTTCAGTTGAATAGTAAACACTCGCAGTATTTCTATATCACTTCACTACTAATCGTTTACAAAGTGGTTGCTCAAACATCAAGCTGCTGTATTTTGAAATCAAAGTTCTTTGGTATAGGTAATACTAATCGGAATAGTTTTAAACACTTGATTTTAATGCATATGTTTGACTTCATGTATGAGTTTTTATCTTTGAAATTGACGCCCGCGAGCTCAGCTACACGGACGGGCGACTTTTTCTCCTCACGCACGGAAGCGACGAGAAACTTCCAACCGTCTTTCGCTTCTCAGAACGGAGGGTCGTTTCCTCAGCTGCGGCCGGCGCTCGGAGCCGGGAGGGGGAGCGTTCTCGCTGCTTCCGCGTCGCAACCGGCCAATCGGCGCGCGTCGCTGTGACTCCACGAGAAGTGATAAAGGGGCCCAGTCGCGCGCGCAGGACTCACTCATCTCCCGACGATCAGTTCGTAGAGACCGCTGCTGCTCTCGGACACATACAAAGTCTGCGACATCTCCTCGACTCTCGCCAACAAGCGACGCTCGTCGCTTAGGGCATACGGAGCACCTCCGCTTACCCTCGCTCCAGGGCGAATGCAACGCATTGGCCCAGTGCATACGGGGCGGCTCGTTTGCTCGTGCCACACACAGCGAACAGCCGAGTGGTAACGAGGAAATCGTCACCTGGACAACGTTTGTGTCTCAGAGACGCATCGGAACGCGCATCCGCAAATGACGAGATTTGTTTTCGGCCGATCTCTCTCTACCGCCGCGCACTTCGAGTTCAGCCAAGGTGTTCTTTTTTGAGACCCCGATCCCTCGATTTCCTCTCTGATGTCCGGGCCAGACCTGAGAACGCCCGCGGTCATCAAAACCTTTTATTAGAAACCAAACCATGTCACTATCAATATTGTTCAATCCAACTTTCTTTTTAAGTTTTTATTCTGAAACAATGATATTTGGCTTTTGCCTTTCGAGCTTAATGATACATCAATGACAAACCAACTTTTATTTTTCCTCTGTTAACACAAATTCATCTCCAACTATTTTTTTTTTATTTTTCCTTATTTAAGCTTGTTATCTGCACCAATAGTCTGTGCGTCCAGAGCGGACGGGTGGGTGCCTATCACCACTACACAGCGCGTCCTCAGGTTGCAGATAGAGGAACGGCTCCTGAGAAAGAGGTTAGCTGCGAATAAATCGAATAAGCAGCCGCGGACAGCCGATAGGCCCGGGCGTGGGAGTGATGAGCCCACACTGGCGATCGAACGCATTCAGCTAGAAACACTACGCAAGCACCACAACAACGAACACTCAACAATATTTCTTATTTCACTTTCTCTTCATACCTAACTATGTCTATAATCTATCTCTCTTAGCACACATTACAAAAATCCTGCTGTCGTGGAGAATGCGGGAGCGATGACAACTGCCCCGAAAGGGGATGTGTAGAATGATTCGCCACCTGGTCTTACACGGCAACGAAGCCAGCGTAGGCGCGCTGCCTTGCAGGGGGGCGTTAGGATACGAGCGTGATTCCGTAGTGTGTCCGACGATGAGCTGACTCCGTCCTTATCAAAGTCGGAAAGCTCTCATACTTAGTTCTAGAGAGGTATGGGAGTTATCACCTCTAGAACGGATGATTCACCTGCGATCGGAAACAGGATCCAAAACGCGTGGGTTTCACTTACTATCATGGCTCAAAAAAACCAAAACCAAACCAAAATCAATAGGGACTTAAAGGTAGGAACGTGGAATGTGCGCAGTTTATACAGAGCAGGCGCGTACCGGGAAATCTTAAAAGAAGCTGGCGGGTACAATCTAGACTTAGTAGCTATACAAGAAACTCGGTGGCAAGATAGCGGTATGTTAGGAAACGAAAACTTCACCTTTATGTACGGGGGCGCGAGCGGACATTCCCTAGGTACCGGATTTCTGATTAGCAAAAGAATTATACACGCGGTTAAAAGTTTCAAATTCGTAAACGACAGACTCTCGTATATCGACGATCGTCATCGAAGGAGCGTGGTACAATTACGTGGTTATTAACGTGCATTGTCCTACGGAGGACAAAGAGGAAGAAGTGAAGGATCTTTATTACGAAGCCTTGGAGCAATTAATCGACCAGTTCGCGTCTTACGACACCAAAATAGTAGTGGGGGATTTCAACGCTAAAATAGGGAAAGAGGAAATGTTTAGGCCCACTATAGGCAAGGAAAGTCTGCACGAAACCAGCAACTATAACGGTATTAGAGTCATAAATTTGGCGGCGGCAAAAGATCTTATTGTAAAGAGTACGTGCTTCAAGCACAAGGATATACACAAAGTAACGTGGACATCGCCGGACGGAGCCACGAAAAATCAAATCGATCACTTTCTTATCGATAAGAGGCGCCACACGAACGTGCTTGACGTAAGAACCTATAGGGGGGCGGATTGCGACTCGGATCATTTTCTAGTAGTGGCCAAATTAAGAGCCAAATTAGTAGCTGGGCAAAATAGTAAACGGGTGAACAAAGTAGAAACGTTCGATATTGAAAAGCTACGGAACGGGTTAGAACGAACTAAGTATCAAGTAGAAATAAGAAATCGGTTTCAGGCACTCGAAGAAACGGATGCACCGACAGAGATAGATGACGACCCGAACAGTCTTTGGGGGGATATCGAAAAAACGATAAAAGAGGCCGCGAATAAAGTGCTAGGTAGAAAGAAAAAGCCAAAGAGCAAACCATGGTTTGACGAAGAGTGCGAACTCTGGTTTGAAAGGCGCAAAAAGGCCAAATTAGACAGCGTACACAATGGAGGCGATATTGAAAAGATCTGCGATCTCGCGGCAAGAATTAAAATGTACTACTCTACGTGGCAAATCTGAAATCTACTACTCTTCGTAGGGAGCGACGATCTATTCAATTTGTTGGATCTAAATCCATTTTTATGATCGATTTCTATTTATAAAGAATCGGGTATTGTATTCAGATTAAATAATAATCACCATTGATACATCGGTCAAATAGGTTACTTATTGGCCGATTTGGATTACAAATCGTGTTCTTACGGTGATGACGATATACCAAATTAAAATAGAAACAAAGAAAATGAGACTTAGTAAATTAAAATCCACTAAGTAGAAGCTGAGCTAGAGTCGATACGAACTAACACACACGCACACACACACACATACACATACACACACATCCATACGAATATTTTCTAAAAACACTATTTTTCGACTTAAAATGCCTCAAAACATATTTGCTACGTGTTTTTACACAAACTCCAAAAATTACTATTACAAAACTTCTTTAGGAAGGGAGAAAAAAAAATATGATTCTTGTGTTAGTTATTTTAAAAGAAGGCGTCCAAAAAGTACAAATATATGACTCTGATTGTTCTTTATGGTTCTAGCAGAGATCTCCTCGGTATTTCGAAAGAATAACAAAGATAGAGAAAAAAACAAAATGGTGTTTCCGTCAAGCAAACCAAATATCTTTAAATAAATGATGTCCTTCTGTGAATTTAATTCATAATTTTTATGCAGCTAAAACTCCTAGCGTATCAAAAGAGAATCCTTTTATGAAAAATAGTTTAGTTTAGTGTTGATAGCTTTTCAGCTTTTCTTATTATCACACTGATATTGACAGTCATCGGCGATCAAACTCTCTGGATAACTATCAATGTGTATTTTTATTTTTTGAGCATATGCATTGATATTTTAACTAAAATCATTAATTAATTCATTGAAAACTAATACATAGCTGCTAACTATCTGTTAATATTCAATCAATTATTTCACACGCTCATCCCGAAATAATAAACAAAAAAAGGTTACGCTAAGATCGGAAGAAAATAATTTAATTGACTTCGTTTAATTTTCTGTTGCGTGTTTTTCCTAAATTGTGTAATAACACTTTTTTCAATTTGAAGCACACTTGCAACATCAAGCCTAATTTATCAAAGTATTTCAACTTCGATGTTATAGCGCACAATCAAAAATACATATTCTACACCTATGGATACTAAAAAATGAAAGAGAGAGATTGATTGATTGATTTTTTTATTACGCCGCGGGGTAAGACCCCATCCGGCAACAAGTTATACATCAAGTGTAAAAGGTTATTACAACATTTGAGTACATAATTAGAGTACATAATTAGAAAATATAGTGTTTAGGTGAGTACATGAGGGAAAACAACGTTCGCATAAGTACAAAGGTTGGGAAATTGAATACAGAGCAAGAAATAGGCGCAAGTACTTAATTAGTATGATTCTTATCAAGAGAGAGAGAGAGAGAGAGAGAGAGAGAGTCGCAGAAACGGCTTCAGATAAAAGGAAGGGGCTGTAATATGACGGATATATCGATTGATGGTTGGTCTCGTCTTTACTATTTTCTGCTTGCTTTTAAATCCTCGGCAACATCAGAATTCGAAATAGCAATTAGTGAGAAAACTTATAAATCATTCCTTATTTATTTATTTTTTTTTTTTGTTTATCCGGAGAGTTGGAGAAATGCTTAATGCACCATGGCAGGAGCCGTGCGGGACTCCCCGTGTGTGGGACTCTCCTGGCGCGGGACAGACGCCAGGCATGCCCACTAAAACTCCACCTCTCATATGGCCGCGAGAATCCCCTCCCGTAGCCGCTTTCGCATTCCTTCGTCTTGTTACGACCTATAGGTCATCTATCGTCGTCTAGTCAGCTAAGCACCCGTCACTATTTTTCGCGCGGAGAACCGTCTCCACAAACGCCGTTATGTCGTCCCAATTCTGCTTGCTAGCAAGCATCGTTTTCACTACCGTGTTGGGCGTGAATGCCCCTACCGTCATTCCTTATTTACTATATGTAATATTTCACTTATTGCAGATTGCAGCTTCTTCTGAATTTTCAATTTCTTTGTCCCTTACTTATGTTTTGTGTGTTTACATTGAAAGGATTCAATGAATAATCTAAGCTCTGCAAATAAAAATTCACCATATAATAATAATAATAATAATAATAATAATAATAATCCGCGCGGGGAGCCTGTAACCCCGTATGCGGCGCGTCCCCTGGGTGGCGGATAGGGGAGTGCTCGCCGAGGTGGTAACCTTGGAGGGTAAAGTAGAAATAAAATATGCTTCGTGGACCAAACACGCCGCCGTGTTTGCCGTGCGGTACGACCCGTGAGCTGCCAAAGGGAGATCCTGGATGGGGAGGCGATCCGAGGTTGCGCGCCGAAGTGACCTGAACCATCTTTGGCTTCTGCTGACGGCAAGACGAGAGGCTGGTTACCTAGCTAGTACCAGTCAAACGGCTTGAGCGAGTGTGTGATGTCGTGTGACGTCTGCTAGAAACTCTCCAGAGAGCCAATCACTTTTGTTCGGAGTGGGCGGTTCGAGAGAGCGGAGATGGCTAGTGCGACAGCGCGCGCTATATCCTGGTATGATGTACCCAGTCTGACACCGCCTTGAGTCATGTGTTGGGGCCATGTCAGCTGCCCCCATAGACGGGGGGATCCGGGTGGTCGGACACATGCCGGGACGAAGAAAATTGATGTCAATGGATACTATGAACGAACCAGGAAAAGAGGTACAGGGAAACCTGACAGTTGACACCCTAAAGGTGCTAGCATCGCAAGACGGTGGATACCCAATCCACAAGTCAACCAGCAGCACTAGTATAGCTAGCGCGATGAGTGCCGCTGAATACGAAAATATGACAGTGATAGGGTTATGGCTAAAAGAACACGCCAGCCTGCGAGAAAAGTTGCTGGAAATAAGACGAACGAACAGAGAGATGATAAAAACTCTGGATAAGCAGAAGAACGTGAATACAACAATCAAAGAGGGACTACCGGTAATAGGAGCTATTATGATTGAAGTTTTCACGCTTCTCGACAAGATGGAGGATGGCGCGAAAAAGTTGCCATCTCAACAACCTGGAGAAGACCATTCGAAGTCTTGCAAGCCAAAGAAGAGGGGACGGACATAATCCGACGGAGGCGGCGGTACCCCCGCCAAAAAAGACAAGAAGGAGGATAGATCTGCACCGTCTACGAGCAAAACGCAAGAGGAAGCTGCAGATACACACACACAAGGGGCTTGGCAGCTAGCTGCAGGAAGAACAGCAAAGAAGAAAGGACAGAAAAAACAGGAGCAAAGCCAGCTTCAACAACTGAGGAAAAGCGCAGGGAAGACCTCGCGGCAGAGGGGAGACGCAATCCCTATAAGAACGGAATTGCGTAAGACTTACGCCGATATCTTGAGAGAGATCAAGGCAAAGGTTAAGCCAGAAGAATTGAATACAGAGGTTAAGTATCTTAGCAAAACGAAAGACGGTGGCGTTCTGGTTGTCGTGGGTAAGAGTGAAGACAAAATGGAATCACTCAAAACGACCATACAAACCGCAATAGGGCATGCAGGCACAGTTAGGGGCAAGATTACCAGAACTACACTGGAGATCAGGGACATTGACGGCCTTACGACAAAGGAGGAAGTCTGCGGCGCCATCGCTGTGGCCACGGGGTGCGACGAACAAGATACCAAAGTGCACCTATTCGAACCAAACTCGAGAGAGCAGAGGGTGGCAGTGGTCGAAATGGACCAGACCAAGGCCACAGCCCTGCTCAATATAGGCAAGATCCGTATCGGCTGGGTCAACTGCCGGGTGCGGGTTCGAGCGAGCACCACGCGATGCTACCGTNGCTACCGGTGCCTCGGATACGGTCACGTTAAAGCGCAATGTAAGGGTCCCGACAGAAGCACCAGCTGCTGGAAGTGTGGTGCGGCTGGGCACAAGGCCAAGCAATGCTCTGTGCCGGCTCAAGAAATGAAGTGTTTCTTGTGTACAGAAGCAAAGGTGCCTTGCGATAGGACGGCGCATGCTCCAGGAACCGGAGCGTGCGCGGTCTTCCGCAACGCTCTAAACGCGGCTAGGACCCAAAAATAATGGCGCGAATACTGCGAGGTAATCTGCAGGCTGGCTCACGATCTCCTACCGCAGTTCATCGCAGAGGAGAGTGTGGATATCCTCCTCATAAGTGAGCAGTATATGGACCGAGATGCACCTGGCTGGGTGTCCAACGGCGCAAAAACTGCCGCTGTTTGGGTGCCCAGGCGGGAAATCGCGGATACGGTAACCGGAGACGATTACGTGCGGGTGAGGGTGGGTCGCGTCACTTACTTCAGCGTGTATCTGTCACCGAACCTAACTGCAGCCGACTTCGCGACAAGGTTAGGGGCCCTAGAAGACGCGATAAAAGCGTTCATGGGAACCTAGTAGTCGGGGGCGACTTTAACGCGCGAGCGACAGAGTGGGGCATGCCACAAACGAATAGGAGAGGTAGGGCGATACTTGAGATGGCAGCAAGGATAGGACTGGTAGTTGCGAACGAGGGAAATACAGCTACCTAC
>CM053170.1:67907757-68005986 GCA_012977825.3 Pteromalus puparum
GACGCTCAACAATCGGCGCGATCAGAGAAGTAACGGACACGGTCAAGAAAACGGATGAAGCGTGTCATGCGGCTAGGCCATTTGTCTTGCTCGTGACACTAGACGTGAAAAACGCGTTCAATTCGGCTAGATGGGTCGACATTTTTGATTCTCTGCGATCGTTTGGGGTGCCTTGGTACATCATGCGAGTCGTAGAGGATTATCTGAGGGAGCGCACGATCGAATACGAAACCGTGGAGGGACGTAAGAGCAGGCCCATAACGGCAGGGGTGGCGCAGGGTTCAATCTTGGGACCGGACTTCTGGGGCATTCTGTACGATGGGTTACTCAGAGTAGAAGTACCGGAGGACGTTAAACTCGTCGGGTACGCGGACGACGTAGCGGCGGTTATAATAGCTAGAAATGTGGAGATCGCGCAGCGCAAATTGAACGCGGTAATGGCCCGGGTGCTAAAATGGATGACCGACCACGGACTACAGCTAGCACTTGAAAAGACGGAGATAGTTCTCTTCACTAGGAAGCGTGTCTTGACCATCATACCGATGCGCGTCGGAGACGTAACAATAACGACGAAGCCGACAGCCAAGTACCTGGGGGTAACCCTAGATACGAAGCTGAACTACGGGGCGCATTTAGACAGCGTATGCGAAAAGGCGGCGATTAGGGTGGCGCAGCTTAGTCGATTAATGGCCAACGTGCGCGGGCCTAGGCCGGCAGTCAGACGACTCTTAATGGCAACCACAAACTCTATTCTTTTATACGGAGCGGAGGTGTGGGCCGATGCCATGCAGAAGAAAAAGTATCGTAAGCATATAACGGCGGTGCAACGTAGAGGGGCGCTTCGGATCGCGTGCTCGTACCGAACGGTATCCGGGGACGCGTCAATGGTTATTGCGGGGGTGATTCCCGTGGATCTGCTTGCAATTGAACGCAAGCGGATCTACGAGAGTCTTCGGGAATCGGCTAGGGTGGAAATCCGAACCGAGGAACGCGGTAGGACGATGCGGAAATGGCAGGAGCGATGGAGTGAATGCTGCCATGCGAAATGGACGAAATCATTGATTAAGGAGGTAGGCCCGTGGGTAGGCAGAAGATGGGGGGAGGTCAATTTTTATCTCACCTAATTTCTTTCCGGACACGGCTACTTTAGGAATTACCTGTTCGCGATGAACAAGGTAGCGACACCGGGTTGCAAATACTGCGGTGACGAACGGGACGACGTGAGACACACATTTTTTGACTGCCCTCGGTGGGCTGATAGGCGTAGAATCTTAGAGGTGACAGTAGGGGCATTTACGCCCAACACGGTAGTGAAAACGATACTTGCTAGCAAGCAGAATTGGGACGACATAACGGCGTTTGTGGAGACGGTTCTCCGCGCGAAAAATAGTGACGGGTGCTTAGCTGACTAGACGACGATAGATGACCTATAGGTCGTAACAAGACGAAGGAATGCGAAAGCGGCTACCGGAGGGGATTCTCGCGGCCATATGAGAGATTGAGTTTTAGTGGGTATGCCTGGCGTCTGTCCCACGCCAGGAGAGTCCCACACACGGGGAGTCCCGCACGGCTCCTGCCATGGTGCATTAAGCATTTCTCCAACTCTCCGGATAAACAAAAAAAAAATAATAATAATAATAATAATAATAATAATAATAATAATTATGCGTTTTTTAGTGTTAGCCACATTCATTTATTAATGATAATTGATATTGTTTTAAAATAATGATAACATTAAGGACAAGAAAATTACTCAAATAACTAAATATTTTTGTAAAATCGTTTATTCATGTATATTGTTGTGCAATGCTTATGAAATAAACACATGTTTGTTTCATTCATTGATTAATGTAATCAAATCAATAAATCATAACATTATCTTAAAATGCGTAAAAATTATATTTTTTTCAATACCATATTTTGTTTTAGTTTTATCATACTACTTACTATTGTAAAGAAACCATGAGTTCTATTATAATTATATATAATGTACATTCATTTCACATAAACGTTCGTTATCATTAGCCTTTTATAGTATTATTTCAAATACATCGCAGATTTTTTCAAAAACGATCATTAAATGCTCCTTGAACATTCATTTATTTAAAGAAGTCGAACTCAAAATGTATAAACACCAACATTTATTATTGTGGAGTTACAATATAAAAATGCATCATACATGTTCACAAATTGTAAATTGCTGTTAATTAAGAAAAAAAAACATACCGTAGAACACAAGTTTTGCTGTGTACGTTTCAACATAATATCGTTTAATTATTACAGATATATTTTATTTAGCGTTTTCGTATTATATATCTATATATTTTTTGTCTTACAAACAAAAATATATTTACATACTTTATAATAAGAACTAATTTAAGTCATTGCTATCTAAATTTTGTTCGACAAAGTACTTTTTTGTCAAACCGATTGTTTGAGTACTAAATTCAATCTTAGTATCATCACAACATATTTACAATTTAAACGCATCCATGTATATCCGAAGCTCTTTCTGGAGTCAATGAAAAAAGAACAGGTCTCTTTTTAATGCCGACTTCATATGTGTATAGAAACATCAACATTGTAAAAACAATCTCTCAGGTTAAAAATTTCATTCTAGTAACTTCATAACTCACTACTATGCAGGTTTTAAAAAGAAAGTTGCATAAATTTACGAAGTTATCATTCTTCTAGTGAATTATTTTTAAATAATAAAACATCATTTTTGGCATATAGTTGAAATGAAAATTTATGTTAGTGCTTATTTAATGAAACTTATATTAGGTATAAATAATATTATGAATAAAGAATATTATTATTCCTCTCCATATTTTAAGAATAAATTTTTGGACGGAGCAATAGTGGGAGGATAACTCTGGAACCCAGGGTTACCCTCCAACTGGTGCTCCATCCAAAAATTGATTCTTATTATGAACAAAAATTGTAAGATCCGACTTGGATTATACGGACTAGCAAAGTAATCCAGACAAATAATAAATTTTACTAAAATATTTTACATCTACCAATAAAGGCTTTATTTACATATATCAACAATTTATTTACTTCGAGTTAAACGATCTTGGATGATTACATATTATAACTCATCGCCGTATATAAAGTTTCACTTTTAAATTAGTTATTATATTCAGTCTAACAAGATTGTTATAATGTAACAATTTAGTCTCATAAAATGTAAATTATTTACAATTTAAATACAAGCAAATAAGTACTCATATCATATAAAAATAAAGATAAAAATATTGATTGCACATAGTTTGTATTACTCTTAAGGAAAATCAACCTGTCGATAACTTGCGCATTACAAACACCGACTTTGAAGACACCTCACATCTTTTGAGTTCATTCATAAAAATCTTAACTAATCAATTTATATTTGTATCTGCATTTTATAATGATAACGGCGAATCCAATACTGGTAAGCATAATAAATATAAAAAGATAATTATTAGAAATAATAAAAAAAACATTTAAACGTGTGAAACTAAATTGATTGTGATGAGATATGATTTTTTAATTCAATTTGTATTGTTTTTTAAGGTTTGCAATCTAGCAGCAGTAGCCACGTTAATTGTTGATTTTAATTCAATTTAGGTTTATGAAACATCAATTGAGCACATTTTATACTAATATAACTGTGCAAAATCTTGGTATCTGAATCATATGAAAAGTCTTGCTAGCGGGTATGTAATTAATCTAATAAAAAATAAGATTTAAATACTCACATCATACATTAGATCAAAGGTATCCATCAGAATTCAAATCCATACTACATAAAGGTCCTAAACGCATCGCAATTGAACTCTCTTTTCCCTTCCTGGGTGTGTGTGTGTGTGTGTGTGCGTGTGTGTTTGCGTGTGCTGTACGAGCGTATATTTGAATTATACAGTGTTTTGATGGTAGAGGGATTGACTAAGGAAAGAAGAATATTTTATACGAAGAGGCATTTCAGGAGTGCGGTACCACAGTAATTTGGAAATATGAGTTTTATGGGTCTCTCGGTAAAACCAGTCACGATTTAGTTTCCGTTATGCGAACTGCAGTTATTTTTTACGTTTTTGGATAGGGAGCGCGCAAGAGTGAGAAAAGGCCAGTAATAGCAAATACAGACCTTTTCTCTCGATATTGGGCGCACAGCGGGGAGTCAGCAACAGTATCGACGTAAAATCGTAAAAAAGGTTCATTCAAGCATTTATGCGTTCAAAGCGCTGTATCTTCTGCTACCACGGCAACCGCTGCTGCTTCGTCGTGGAATATATGTATTTCAAAACGGCTTGGTGGGCAGCAGCTTGGATTATTCGGATTATCGTCGCACTTCTTCTTTCATATAGAATCTCGAATGCGCGCGTTTCTACCAGATAGCGGTTTATGAATGCGGGAGAAATGTTACGTTTAACGTATTTTTACGAATGCTTTGTTTTCTGTAAGATTAGTCATAAGATCGAAAATCAGACAAGAAAAGCATCCTTTCGTCGAATTGCCTTCTGTGTTCGTATGCGCAGAGTTATATTTTTGTTATATTCTCTTATCTTAATTTCATTCATGTCTCGTTATTCCTTATCTTCTCTTTGTATGCAGCTTCTATTTCTGCATTTGAAGGGCATTATGCTTTACACATAGGATATGTACAAAATGATAAGGGACACCAAAAGACAGCTCGAGGATAGAGTAGGACCCGCAGTACCAGTCTGCATGGCTTCCGGGCGCTCACCTGCAACAAGATAAGATTTTTACGGATTTATTAGTTACGGTTCGTTGGGTACAACTTTCAATGGAACGCACGCTCTAGAAGACTATATACTTAGACATTATTGTGTGCTTGGAAAAACGGAGAGAGATGAATATCAAGGTAAGAGCCGATATTGGCTCTAAGGGATCAGCCGGTTTTGCTTCTACAATATAGGATTTATAAAGATATATAAAGAGACGGATTTTGAAAATAGCACTTCAAATCTTAAGGGGGTCCGGAACGTTCGTGAAAAGTCAGAGCTACGCGTCGGTAACTTAAAATTACCGTATTCCATATTACTACTGTTTTTTTAAAATTACGTCGATTTTGTAAAAAATAATCGTATGTAAAAAAATATAATCTATCTTAGAGCATCGATAAAATATTAAAACTATTCGTTTATTTTAATTATTAGAATAAACGAACAGCGCCACCTTCTCCAAATTGGATCTATCCTTGTCTAGCTAAAGGGCTTTGTATCTTCTTTCTCTCTTCAATTTTTTCTACCTATAGTAGTCCGGCCTGATCGACACGCTACCGGCACTAGCGCATGGAGGACCGACATGTGTTCTCCATCTTGTACCAGGCAAATGCAGCACAGTACCCGGCGGCAGTTCAGACTATCTGAATTGCAGGTCCCAAGTTGCAGTAATCCTTTTTATGATGGTACGTCTTAAAATTAAAAATTAAATTTCTACTAGAATTAGTCGGTTATCAAATAAACATTG
The DNA here is from genome assembly GCA_012977825.3 of Pteromalus puparum. Classification (NCBI taxonomy): domain Eukaryota; kingdom Metazoa; phylum Arthropoda; class Insecta; order Hymenoptera; family Pteromalidae; genus Pteromalus; species Pteromalus puparum. The sequence goes on from CM053170.1 coordinate 67,913,233, forward strand.
ACGGATATGTGAAAATCATAGAACAAACTCGAACAAAATTTGAATTGAAAAAATCGGATGATTCTAAGATGATTTTGAATTCTGTATATATTTAACGTCCCGTTTAATCAATTTTTCCTTTATTTATATTTTTATAACCCTCATCTCTATTTTTAAACGTTCATGGACAATGGTAACCATTGGGTATTTTTTGTAGACGTTTCGCGGATTTTTATTTGAATGTATGAATTTCAATATGAATTCATGTGCTTCTTAAAATTACAAAATTAAATAAAAAATAAGATAAAATATAAACAATAGGTGCAAAATTTTCTGAACAAATGTGTGAAAGTATTTAAAATTTAAAATGGAAACGGATCAGGGTTAGTTAGTTATTTGTAGTTACACAGCAATTTATAAATCTGATGAGCCATTGTTTCTTATAAGCGCATGTCTGAGATTTTGGGACCAACTATCACTCGTGAAAAGTGCTAAACTTTCCGTAAGTACATCGTCTAGCTTACAAAAGCAATGAATAAATAAATATATAATAAATTCTTTAGTAAAACAAATCATAATATAATATGTTTACAATTTTAATCACGTTATTGAAATACTTATTATTGCCATCTCATTCAGATTGAAATTACGGAATCTGCACTCAATAAATATTAATGACCGTAAACACACAATAAATGCCGAATGCATTTTGGTATATAAAATCAAATGAATTGAATTATATAAAGCATGGAGTTTTTAGTAATTGGGTCATGCATTCGAGAAAATGTTATGCGTTATTTCAAAAAGTGACACTGAATATCAAAAGGGTGAATATGAAATTGAAATCTGATAATATCCGTATATTGATGATTCCGGTGGCGCGTTGGTAGAGTATACACATAGTATTCCGTGTCAGAACTTATATATTCGATATAGATCATTGTATAATGTATAATGAAATTATTTTTGAATGCTATTTTTACATACACATAATGATTTATACCCTTAGTTAAATTCAATAAACGTAAAATTAATACTAAATATGTTTGATAAATATTCAAGAACTTTTCATTTCTTCAAAAGTTTAATAAACATATACAGCGCGAACGATAAATTATTATTGGGAGTAAAGCTACATAATCTGCGATAAAGTTATCCACCCTCTATATTTACGCAACTACGAAGTCCCCTTAACTTCTGAAAGTCGATCGATAAAGAAAGCGAAAAAAGTGTGGAAAAGCGCGAAGCATTTCTCTTGAAAAAAAAAAGCTTTTTTCGTTTCGCATAAGCGGGCCAAAACCGTTAAAATATCTAAGATTTTTCCTCTTCCCTTGCGTCTAATGTATAGGTATTATGCTAATTTCGCAGCCAAGATCTGAACAAAGTTTACCCCTCGTACCGTTTACCTAAGCAAATCCCACGTTCGTGCGATTCGACGTTGAATCCACTCGCACTTCTTCGCCTCAGAAACTTGGTTGTATTTTGCATTTTCCTGGTTGGCACAAGCCTCTACATAACCAGCTAAAGTCTGCACAGCGTTGGATTGAGCAAACAAGAAAGAAAAACATAAAGGGATTTAGAGAAATATAAGAGAGTGCGATCGCCGAAGGGAGGATGGAATTGATATCTTCGGGTTAAAAGAACCGGAAGCCATAATTGAGGAGGAGGGGGGTTGAGTATGAGGAAAGCGATATAAGGGGTCCCTGTAATATATGGAGGGAAAATATTAACGATCATTTATGAGCTCACGTGTTTACCAAGAGAAAATTTAAGCAAATGATTCTTTTCTATATACTTTATGCCATTTATTTATGTCGTTTCCTACTTTGGTAATGTGGGAATGTGAGTATGAGAGAGATAAAGAATACTCGCTAGCTTCTCTCTAGGTAAGGTCCTAGAGAGAATGTTAGAGGGAAGTACGCCAGAGGGATGCGTGAGAGTGAGAGAGAGAAGCTTAGAGTGAAGTACGCTAGAGGGATGCGTGAGAGAGAGAGAGAGAGAGAGAGAGAGAGAGAGAGAGAGAGAGAGAGAGAGAGAGAGAGAGAGAGAGAGAAAGAGAGAGATCGGAAGGGCAGTTCCGAGATGGGCCAGCAGGCCCAGGGAGAGTGTGATTTGGGACGTGGGCGAGAGCGGACGTTTAAGAGAGTTGTGCTGTTGGTTGGCCTGGCGGTCGACCGAGACTCGAGAGAGCGTCATTGTTAGTTATCTTGTTGTTAATAAACTATTGTTATCTGTTAAACCAATATCTCCATCACTAATCCATATATGCCTACACCTCAAATCCCACAGTAATAATGTATTTAGACAATAATAAATAATAAAAACTAAATAGTTCAGAGGTCAAATTCAATTACATATTTGCTGGTTTAAAAAAACCGCTGCCACGTCATTGGCACTTAGCTTCCTCCTATTCTGCTAGTGGAAGATAATTACATGGGACAATCAACTCATTCTTTGATTTAAATATTGGCTACTATTCGATACTAAAAGGAGGGTCAGCCAGGGGAGAGATCCACCAGACGTTAGAATAGCTCCTGGGAGAGAGGTCTCACCGGAGGTCCGCTCGGGACTAAAGCCCCGAGCTCTCTTAAGACGAGAGAGCGCGGGCGTCGGAGAAGGGGGAAAATATTCCAACCTTGTGGGTAGCAGTCTTTTAGGTACACTATTGTTGAATATATTGTATAAATCATATCATAATAAAAAGCAAAAATATTTTTTCAAAAATCGAAAAATGGCCATGAAATGGTCATAAAATAGTCGTAAATCTTAAAAGAAATTTACTCGAATCAGAATCAGAAAACATATATGCACGTCAATATCTTATTACGATCGATCACGTAGTTCCAGATTATTTACGATATCGTACGCACGCATGCACGCACGCACACACGCCCGCACACCACACACACAGACAAAACCATCTGCACGGACATTTTATAAAACCATGAAAACTCTCACAAATATACTAAGCTTTAATTATCAATTATTTGGTTTAACAAAAATAATAATGTTCAGTCACATTTCGAGTCTACAGTGTATTGTGCTTATTCTTTTTCGCTATTCCGCTTTGGTGAGGTGATTGAGAATCTTTGATTTTATATCTTTTACAAAAAACGTTTCATAAGCTATCGAAAGGAACCTAGCCGAAGTGATCAAGACAATTTCTTTTCCCTAATATTTCAACTCAATTTAAAAACTTTTACTCCCGTAAAATTCGTACGAACATAAAAAAACATTTTTTTTTAGTTTTTGATTTTTATCTCAAAACTAGTCGCCAAAATTGCTTAAAATTTTTACATCAGTAGATATCGTGTTTTTATTGCCTCATGGAATTTTTTCAAAACATTTAACTATTTATTTTTTGAGTTATATATGTTTATCGAAAATTACCTTTTATATCATAAAAAATGAACAGATCAGTCATCTAGAAATCTTGTGGGAAAAGTAAAGAACGAAATTTATGTTCTTTTAGACTCATATTGTTGAATTTATTGTATCAATCATACTCATTATAAAAAGGCACAAAATATTTTTCAAAATAGAAAAATGGCTATAGTATGGGCCATTAACAATGTTCAGGAATCATAATAACAAAAAATATCGTCTTAACTTCAGAACAGAAAAATATATGCTATGTCAAATTTATTAGCGATCCGTCGCATGGGTTCACAAATCTAGTGGCGGTATTACGCACACACCCACACACACACACACGACACACCACACACACACAGCGCATCCGCATGGGACATTTCAAAAACGGTAATGATTCGTATTTTCCAAACACCTCCATGTCGTATTCCATCGAAGGTATTAGCAAAAATGATAAATTTTACTATTAACAGAAGTCTTCTTCATTGAGGAGGAGCAAAACGCAGAACGATATCTAATATGAAACGAGAATATATTTATAACAAAAAAAAAAAAAAAATACAGTGACATAGTTTTCTTGTCAATTATTTGAACTTTAAGGGCTCTAATAATCGAAGAATAAGGACAGCAAAACATCATGCAGCAATATGCAGCCAAAACTCGGTGGCCTGTCGGTTTTCGGTCAATGCGCTCACGACATCCTTTTTTGCTCAAAATGAATCGAAATACAATTTCCGGTGCCTTCTTTTTGGCCTATCCACGCGCACTGTACCTGTGTGAAGGAGTTGCCCAGTATAGCTGAAGCGCGACATACGGGGACCGGATGCCGTAAATCTAATGCGAAAATTCTTGACTGGTCGAAGCGAGCAGAGACCCATGTCCTATATAACTTGAGCTACAGCGCTTCATCGAAAATTTTACGGCATGAAGCCGAGGCTCCAGTAAAGTCACCGTCTGATAATAAAAAGAAGAACAGCTAAAAATTCATTTTTCTTTGCACGCTGCCTTTATAAAATTGAAAGATATGATTTTTTTGAAGCGAAAGTCACTGGACAACTTAAAAGCAAAACATTACGTGGCATTTATTTCATTATTATAAATTGCTCTACTGTTAAATATATTTCCAGTTCGAAAGTTCAATATAATAACTGTATTACTTTCCACATACAAGTGATTCCAAATTCAGTTCCTGTTTACTAAAAATAATTAAGAATTCAATAATTTTCTGGAATATACAATCATTTTCACTTAAGTCTCACATATATTAATTGTTGAAGAAAGTTTCTTAGAAGTTTTTTAAACGCTACCCATAGACTTTCTACGTCATGTAGATTATCACGAAACGCGACAGAAGTTATACGTACCGAATACGCTATTTACATTTTGATATCTTTATCCGACTGGTGAAAAAATAGTTTAAAAAACTGATCCAAGATGTGTTTTCGCACCCATAACGGAAAGAAGGCTGACTTCAATGTTTTACAATGGACAACGATTCATTTAATTATTTCTTTTCTAAAGTTACTATTCAATTACACTTTGTGCTGTGCACAGAGATTATTATTTTTATTTGTATCGCTCTGCGTGCGACGATGAAAATAAAGAAACGGAATATAACAATGGGAGAGTATGGAGGCGAGTGAAATATGGTGCCAGATTCCGATCGTCAATTACTGGCGCGAAACAAACGTATATACCATATACTGTAACACACGCGTGGACGCAATGTATACGCAAGCCCGAGATAACGATAGCGTCTTATCGGCAACGTTGCTCAATTTATCTCTGTGACTTCTTTGCTCTCGCACGGGAAGACGCTGTCAGCTTTCTTTATGTCTTTACCTTCTTTTTTCGTATATCGGGATCCTGGCTTTTGAGCTGATTCACTCCAAAGTGTGTACCTGGCGAGCCTATAGAAGTGTTCACTTCAAAAAATTGAGACAATACTGCATGAAAGAGTTGTCATTTTATATAAACTTTAGAAAATAAGCGAGCTTAGAGTATACACGTGGATATAGCTCATACATTATGTGTCCAGTTGGCTGGATAGGATTGCAAAACAACAGACGGACACATCGGAGCAGAACAGAGAGTAGTGACATCAGAGAGTGTATGAGTGAGAGATTCATCCCCGAGGAGTGCAAAAACAAAGGTCCGACCAATTAACGCAACGAGTAAGAGAAGCGCGACTGTAGAGAGTATAGCGACTAACCGTTGAGAACATGCACCCTGATGGAGGACATGTTGGCATTGCTCGGCTTGCATCTGTACTCCCCGGAGTCCGAAGGCTGGGCAGCCTGTATGAGAAGCCAGGAGGTCGTGACGTCGTTGCCCTTCTCAGTTATCACGGACACGCCGCCCCTGGGACTGTCGTAGCTCATCACGGCTCCGTTGTAGTACCAAAAGATAAAAGCCGGTGGCTCCCAACTGAAGTGGATGGCACACGTCAGGTTTATCGTGCTGCCCGCGCCGACGTAAAGCTCTGGTCCACCTAGTATCGTCGCTGTCGGCACTATAACAAACAAGGACATGCATTTGGCGCTGAATTTTAGATGGCAAATATGCAAATAAGCTTATTAGAACATTAATTACCGAATTATGATATCGGTTTACTATTTTTTTATCTCTAAAATTGTTTGTTGATTTGAATACACAGTGAATAGAAGTATGTTAAGTTTTTTCAAGGCGCGCATACAAAAAGCGCCTTTTTATGTAAATAGCAAAATGCAAATTTCAAGCCTGTCTGACAACGGTCTCCTTGTTGCACAAATATATTTTTACAGTTATACGTAGAAAAAAACCGCTGCCAATTCTTTGGCACGTAGCTTCCTTCAACCTTATGTATCGCTTTAATATCTAAATTGTTTTTACTTCATATATAATTCTATAAAGTTTTTATGCTTTTTCGTTTGATGGATAAAATTATTTCGAAATAATTATATTACATAATCAATGCGTAACTGAAAATATTGTTTGTACAATTTGGTTGCGTTAAAATTTATAATGATCAGGGCGGAAATTATTGGCATAAAATAGTATATTGTATATTGCAACTAGGGGGGAAAATTGGCTTTTTCTAGCGAAGGTGATATTTTGAGCACGAGTGGGAGTCGAGGGCGCCGTAGGCGCCCGAGTCGGACACGAGTGCTCAAAATATCACCCGAGTCTGAAAAAGCCACTCCCCCCTTGTTGAACACCGTACTTTTTATGATACGTGCATGAATAGACCCTTTTTTAAGCATGCAAAAGGAGTAGGAAATTGAGAACTCTTTGACGCATAGCATATTTTCAAAAATTTTGAAAATTTTGAAAATTTTGAAAAATTTCAAAATTTTTAATTGCCGTAGACTACTTAAAATTAAAGTAGTCTATAGAATAACATTCGATAATCATGATGTTTTAACGAAAAGTTCAAAATTTAGTTTCCGAGATATAATGATAAGGATATAGTTCGCGGAACGTATCTAAAATCACCAGTGATCGAAAAATCGCCATGAATATACGCACATGCGTAACTGAAAATCTTATTTTTAACGAATTAATATAGCAAAAACAGTAAAAAACAAGTCTAAGTATAGATTAAAATCCATTAATGGAAACTGAGATCGAAGCGATACAGTTTTCAGTTATATAGAGTATACAGGGTAAGAAAACAAAATTTTGAAGCTTAATATCTTTAAAACTAACTGGTATCATAAACAACCCAAAGAAAGAGATAAAGGTGCTATATAATGCTAACTAAATCCAAAATTTTAAATTGATTATTGCCTTTTTACTCCAGTTATCGCATCACGTAGAAAAAACGACTCATAGTATACAGGGTGAAAAAACAAAAGTTTGAAGCTCAATATCTTTGAAACTAACTGGTTTTATAAAAATCCCAAAGAAAGGGATCATTGTGCTATATAATGCTAACTAAATCCAAAATTTGAACTTGATTATTGCCTTTTTACTCCAGTTATCGCGTCACGTAGAAAAACGATTTTTTTCAGTTTTTGATGTTTTTCTCAGGATCTGCCCCATGAAATGACTTAAAATTTAAGTGGTATATAGTTCTAATTACCTTCAATAATCATATATTTTTTTAGAATGATTCGCTATTTAGTTTTTGAGTTATAACGATTTAAAAAAATTGCACTGTATGGTGTATAATAAAAGAACGACGAACGATAATATAAATTTTTCACGGTAAAAACATAGGCAATTTTATTCTCTTTCAGGTACATATTAAGCAATTTACTTTTATTAACTTTTCCGATAACTTTGTTAGCAAAAACTGAAATCTCAAAACTAAAAAATCACTATAAAAAAAAGCGTATATAAATTATGTAAAAACACTTTCGTCCCACTATCTTCTAGCAAAACAAAGAAATAAGAACTGGTGCGTTAAAATCCACCCAAGTAGAAGCTGACGAAACAGGCGTATACATACGCGCACACACACACACACACACACACATACATCCGTACGGACATTTTCTAAAAACACCATTTTTCGACTAAAAATTCATCAAAACACACTTCCCACATGTTTTTACACAAACTCCAAAAATTACTATTACAAGGCTTCCTTAGGAAGGAAGCAATATACTTACCAACGACATTTAAGTGATATTGATGAGATTTCAATGGGATCGTTGAAATTTGACATTCATAGATGCCCTCATCTCTTTCTTGAGCCCATTTAATACATAGAGTCCATTCTGACCATTCATTGTTCGACCCAGTATTCGGCTTATGTAATGCTTGAAACCGCTGGTCACTTGTATATGTATATGCGCCAGCAGTTAGAATGTGTATGTCCCGATGTCTCACCCAGGACACCTGCGCATAAAAAAAGCAGAATTTAATCACTTTACGATTCTTATTTAAGATTCTTTAGTCTTTATATTGAAGATATGAGATATTATTTCGTGATTTTTGTATCTATTTTCGTATTTAAAAACTACCATTGTGGGGAGATGTTATCTATACATGAAAGGTGTATTTACAGTCGCTAAAGAATTTTATCTACGTAGTCTGCCATTAAAGATTATTTGGAGGGTTAATAAAAAATGTATAACGATGATTTCGTTGTTAATCTCAAACCTAATGAAATTCTAATTTCAGGGTTGAAGATCATTCTACAGCTACACGTTCTAAGATAGGTTCAATTAAAACTTTGTTGCTTGATTAATTATAGGTTGCGGTTGTATTTGCATACTCAAAATGTCGCGAATAAATCTTGATAATTTATCGACCTTTCCCAAATACATGCTACTTTCAATTCCTGCGATCAAGTCACCCTTCAAACTTGTGAAAGCAAAACGTAAAAACGAAAAGTGGCCGAATCATCTAAGATGGTTCGGAAAAAACTTTAACTTTTCCACTTTCCACTTTATGGATTGAACCACGAGCATTGACTTTTTTGCTGTGCGCTGTGCCGCGTTAGCAGCGGCCCACAAGACGGATTGCCTTCCACCGGTTCGTGATTCATAGGTTCGCGTTTGCAACGCGAATGCCTTAAGTTTGAATCTTCTATAGCGCAAAAATGTGTCACAGGACTTAGGAAACAGCCTGAACAACCGAATAAAGTACGACAATGACGAATACCCTATTGTATAATGCGTACTGTACTTTTTCTTTATTTGCGAAACGTTATCTCGTTTCACCTACCATCGATATTTCGTGAAAATAAGACTATACGTATCTATTTGAAGGTTAAAAAAATATGTGATTTCTTTAAAATTCATAATTAATATTAAGTATCACTGTTACATAGTAGATTACATGCGCTTATTTTCAAGAGTCTCAGGTGCACCGCATTGCAGAATCGTGTCAAATGTTTTCTAAAGATTTTTAAGATTTCCGGATAACTTATTTAATATCCCCACTGATAAAGAATTTTTTAAATGACTGCATGTATTCATTGACATATCTGAGGTACACAAGGAAAGTATTATGAATGTCATGCATTTTTCAAAGTAGAATTGATGTTTACTAAATTTTTATACAGAAACTATTTCCTCAATATGGATTATATATCTTGAATTCACACAGTAACAAAAAATGAATTAGGATCGAAAAATGTAGAGGATTAATGCGACACAAAAATACGAAATCCATCTCCCGAATAAAGGCCGGAAGGAAAAAAAGTCGAGGAAGGTCAAAGAAAAGCACTGTTCACCTCTCAATCCCCCAAAGTAATCGATTTCGTTCTAACGACGAGAGACGCGGAAATCTTCGATTGTGCCAGGATTTCCGTGCCAAGGCAGAAGCTTCGAACCCATACATACAGCAGAGCAGAGAAAAAGTAGGTGCAGTGCCAATAAAAGAAGAGCATAAGAAGAAAGATAGAACGCGAGAAGAGAAAGAGATAAGCGGGTTGTCGTTTTACAACCGCAGCAGCTATGCCACCGCCGTGGGTCATTGAATCACTCGTCCGACCGAACGTGCCCGTTGTACCAACCATTAACACTTACAATAGTCGTCTTGATTGGATGCCTCGAGTCCCTTCTTCTATCTTCCGTAACCAGCCTTATAATTTTGTCTCAAAACATCTCAAAATGCTTTCTTATAAATATTTTTTGTTCTGTTTTTAATTGTAATTGATACTATCTTTGCAGGTTTTTCTCAAATGTCAGTGATAGCAACTTTCTATATCTAAGTTGAATTATACTTGGAAAGTCAGTTACATATAGGTATTGTTTTACCTTTCAATAATACATATTTTAACTCCGAAGTGATTTTGCTTTTGCAAGTAAATTAATAGGACTTAAAAAATTTCCGTCATCAACATTTTTTAAGATAATTCAATAACGAACATCTTATATGACTGAAAAAATATTGGCTATGACCAGAACTAAGTTACACAAAGAAAACTGAAAAAAGTTTCACAGACAAGATGAGATTTAACACTTTCAAAATGCTTGTAGCTGACACATCTTAANTCCAAAAGAGTCTCTCTCTCTCTCTCTCTCTCTCTCTCTCTCTCTCTCTCTCTCTCTCTCTCTCTCTCTCTCTCTCACTCTCTCTCTCGTCAAGCTCTCTAATTTTCCAAAATTTTGTCGCGGTGAACGATTTTCCTAGAGAAGTTTTTTAAAAGACTCTTATACCATAACTTTCTTACGAATGCTGAGTATATTGGGCCCTCGTACGTGCGTTTTAAGTACGATTTATATAAATATCGTACTTACGAATGCCGTATATATTGGACCCTCGTACGTGCGTTTTACGTACGATTTATACAAATATCGTACTGTTGTCGCTCGCGTGAGCAACTATCGTTGTGACGGGAAAGTGGTGAGGAGTTATTAATCCAAGCACAAGATTTCAGTAACAAATATGTATTGGAACTTAAATTCATCTCCTACTCCGTTCTCTCACGCATACAATCACTTGTCTGTACTAGAAAAACTCGGGAAAGTTCCGTCGCCTACGCCGAAACTGTCCCCGCGCTAATCCGTACCGCCATAAAACAAGAACTCGAGCCCAAGCCCAAACATCGCGCGCCACTCAGCCAGACCCGACCGTGCGGGCCTTGTCCGCACGCTCGACTCCGTTCTGCATGCAGCCAGATGTTTGCTCTTGAGCATCGAATTCGAGCCGATATGCTTTTCTCCGAGGAAAGGCTATAAAATCGGCTCCGCGTCTCGCAAAGTCTCGCTTCGTCTTCACAAAGCGAGCCCCTTTTTTTTACCTAACACGTGCGCGCTACGCAGTTACAAATACAACGCGTTCGCTGTTCTTGCATTCGCCCAAGCCGAGGCTTGTGACGTGGGAAAAACTCTCGTTTTGTTTCACGAGAAGAAAATCCACGCCAAGAACAGAGATTAGAATTCCACGTCTTATTTATATTATTCTACGCGAGCGTTGCCGACCAATATTCGAACGCGCGGTCACACGGTACATCATACGAAATCATGCACATAGGCCACTATCAAGCGTACCTCTTTCGCGGATACGACGCATCTGCGGCCCTCTAAGCACAAGAGCGACACTTCGCCTCTCTTGCCTTAGTGCTACATGGCCAGTGTAGCCTCTCCTTCTTACAAGTTATTTCAATACCTAAGGAAGAGAAAGCGGCCTCACCCGAAAACTATAGAAACGAATGATCCGCGAGCCCACACTGCGGCTTCTATAGATCCGCAGTGCCGATGCGCCTATCTACGAAAGTGTGCGTGTCGGGAACACGTACCAAAAAATCTCAGCAACTAGTGTAGAAAGCAGGACCTTGCATTTTTCGCCTAACATTTCTCCCTGTGTAGAAAAGTTTAAAAGTATAAAATTATATAAAATTTTAATTTTGCGTGTGGCTCGCGAGTTGAAATGCGCGACTTCACCCATCCGCTCTATATCATTAAAATAAGGCTAAAGCACTTGTTAAAAAAGCAAAGTATAAATAAATATTTCAATTCTATTCGTAATACAAACGTAGGAATAATCCGTTTTTAAAAATAGAACATTGAACGTAAACGAAAAGCAAATCGATAAATCACAAAAGAATTCTTTACTTGAATGCATATTCAAAAAAAATATGGATCAAATTTTATTGATACGGACAGGGTTATTTCAGAAATATTACGGCGTACATATATTACTATTCAGACACTTTCTAAAAACACTTGGTTTTAGCTACAAACACTTCGAAACGTGTTGCTAACACGTTTTTACAAAAATAGTATATCATCAAATTTTCGTGGATTATCCACAATTAAAAAATACAAATTTTATATCTTTTCACCACACTGCGCATAAAGTACGTACTTTATCCCCGCCGAGCCGGGACTAAAGTGCTGCATGTACTCCCTACCCCCACTCCAGCTTCCACTCGGCTTCGCCTCGGGAAACAACGGCGCGCGGCGCTGGCAACTGGACTGAGGTTAGGGAGTACATACGCAGCACTTTCGTCTCTTCTCGGCGGGGATCGAGTACGAACTTTATGGAAGTGTGTGGTGAAAAGTACTATATGCACCACGGGAGTAAGGTGGGCAAAGATACGCCCTGCGTGATACCGCCCTCGCTCCGCTCGGGCGGCAACACCACGCAGGGCGTACTTTGCCTACTTTACTCCCTAGGTGCATAATGTACTATTTCATGATTAAAAACAATGAAAAAATTGAATAAACTTATCCAGAAATGCTTACATAATATTTATAAATAAAATTATTGCAAATCAAATTCAGGCTGAAAATTAATTATGCTGTGCTTCGTTATGCGCGTTGTAAAATAAACTATTGTTCTTCGTCTGGCAAAATTGTAGCAAGAATAATGCATTTGAAAGGATTAACGTCTCCTAATAAAACCTGCTAGAAAAGACTTCGGCAATTCGACTTGAAAATCTTTCTACTGCTACTGCTACTCTTCTACGCCATCAAGCTGAGATTTTATCGTTCCATTTAATATGCGCTCTCTGACCTATCAGTCATTTCACACTGCCAGCTAGCATAATTTGAATTTTGCAGTGGTGGAGGTGACTTTTCTCGGCAGTGGAATTCTGCTACGTAACTTATCGATCGCCCATGTTTTACATCTATATACTTACACCTATATACATAGGCAAAGTTGAAGACGTATATGCGAGTGAGACGCATTTGCTTTTATCTACGAACAAAGGAACATTGACGAAAACTAACATGACGAGACAAAGTTGTCGAGGATGATGAATGTCGACCCTCGTGAGCCAATCTCCGTAGCAGCGCGGGCGCGACGACCCCGGACCCCAGAGAAGAAGGACGACGGCGCGCAAATGGCTTTTTACGCGCACTTTATCCAGCTCGAGCACAGCACGAGATGTATGCATATATATCTCATCGTAAGCGGGTAAAAAAGACGTAATGTGAACGAAGACACAGTCAGCGAAATGACCCATGGTTCGTGGATAATATAGGCTGAATCATCTTCGTGATCTTTTTTGTGTTTACAATAATTCGTAAAAATAATATTTCTATGAAATATTATTGACAAAGTAAACATATGATTCTTTTTATTTTTGGGTAATATGGTGTGCATTCAATTTTTTAGAAATACAAATAATGTTGAATTTTATCACGTAAATAACTTTCTCATAAAAAAGTTAATTTGCATTACATACAATTTATTCGTACTTGATAAATGTATGTATAAGGGCGGGAATTGTCGTTCATATATTTGACCAAAGTCTTTCTATTTAAAATTTCAGAAAATTATTCTGTGGACTGGAAACAATAATAATGGAATCATGATTATTGTGTGCGCATATTCGATTCTTTCCCCATTTACCGTTTTACCTTTGTTATCGTGATTTTTCCTTTTTATGTAATTTCATTGGTGGATGCTCATTTTTATCAATTATTTGTTATACTTATCAGCAGTCTAAATTGTAGTTTATATTAGTACCAATAAACTATTATAAACTCTTTTACCATCTTAACTTTTTTCCGAACAGTGCAGCATAATTAAACACATCAGTTGAAATTGCTTTGATAGAATATAGAAAAAAACAGTTAGTCTGAAATTCTACGTGGTTACAGCATTTGAAACATAGATATATTCTACAGAGGAGCAGTTGAAAACAAAGAAGTTCTAGCTCGTTCGCAAGGGTGAGCTTAACGAATTTGTCGTCATGATGACTCAGTGAGGAACGTAACATTTTGAGATCGACGTTGATTAGAGGTGGTCCTTCAGCACATACTCATAATTACCCCATTGCCGAGTTCAATACGATCACGGTGGTAGCTGGCTGCAGTGTTCCGGCTAAGCCTTTTTAGTCGAGTTCTCATGCTCCGCTTTTTCTCCTACCCAAAAACGCTACCGCCAATGAGCAAGAGCCAGCAGATTATGTGAGCGTGCGTTTATGATAATTTTTAATGGTAAAGAAGAATCCTCGGCTGCGCGACTGACCTACATCGGCTGTAGCTACTACTGGCGCGTACCGCTGCTGCTGCTGCTGCTGCTGCTGCTGCTGCTGCTGTTGCTGCCGTGTCCAGCTCTCGACACAAATCACACTAGAGTGCAAGAGGAGAAGGGAGTGTGGAGGGAGAGTATACGCGAGCTCGAGTTTCTTTTTACGCCTGATTTCCTAACTGGCGTGTAAATACATATTTTCGCTGAAATGGAGAAGATTTACGATTAACTCTAAGAGAAAGAAAGCGAGTTATAACGCTTAGTTTCTCTTTACTTTTTTAGCAAATTTATGGTTCGCTTGGAAAGTTTGACTCGCCTGGTTGATAACGTACGAGCCTCTGTAGCTTAAAAACTAAGGCTTTTTTCTATATTATAAGGTATACTTGAGATCTTCATCTTGGATTTCGACTAAGTTTTTTTAGTATTAATAAAAGTTCATTATACGAAGCGAATCGCATGTATACAGGGATATCTAAGTTTTGACTTAGTAGATTTCAGTCGTGGAATGCAGGGTTAAGAATTTTAGGCATTAATCTGTACTTTTTTTCCTTTTTTTGTGATCACACGTCTAATAAGAGAGCATGTAAATTTTCTTCCTAATTTTCGGTCCCCACAATGTACGGGAAATATATAAGGGTCTCAGGTTGCCAGGATCACACTAATGGTCCGTGTCAGCGACACTTGTTCAGTTGTGTGGGCTGTACTGATGGAAAAAAATGGCGTGATCAGCGCCGTTCTAGTCAGCGCTACAATCTTGGCGAATTGGTTCACTTCTTTTCTCATATGCTAAGTATAGCTAGTGAAAGACTCATGGCTTCTAAGTTCCCGCGCCAGTCGAGCCTTATGTGCTGTCGTTCTATCTACACTTTGACGATCCGGATAAGGGAGTGTGCGTCTATCTTTCTTTGGGATACGCTTCCCTTTTTTCTTATCACTCTCGCTGTAACCACTCATGGACTTCCTCCTAAATCTTGTCCCGATTTGTCTCTTCTTTCCGTTATTGCATTTCCGAAACGCTGGTCCTGTTTAAGGTCAGCCTTTCTATTTGCAGAAACGTTTCTGCAAATAGAAACTCTGCTTTCAGAGATGTAGTACGAAACTCACTGATGACGCAAGGTGTCATCTTTCTCTGAGTGCACCGGAATTGTCAGTAACGCTCGCCTTATCGAGTCGTGCTGGATTTCTCGGCTTTGATTGATACTAAACTCTCTTGACACTATGCTTAAAGTTCAAGTACCTATTGATTTGTATATACCAAGTATCGGATATGCCATCAGAAAGTTCAATTTTATAGTATTTTAATTCGAGTTGATTAAGGTAATATCAAACTTCCGCTTCTTTGTTTCTTTTCCAAGGGCTTATTTCAAACCGTAGGCCCTTATTCAATCACTGATCATGGCTCTAATATTTTATTTATCACCCTCAACCTTTCTTATTAAAAAGTAAAAATTAAGAAAACATAGAGATAGAAGCGCGCGAAACTTGTCGTCTTAAGTCGTTGAATTTAAAAAAATAAAAGTTCAGCTAACAAGATAAAAAAGCTTCGATATGAGCTAAGGTTCGTTAAAATTATAGACTGTCAGGTGAAAAATCGGTACCAATTAAAAAATCAATAGCTGAAGCATCATTCGGAGTAACAGCTTTTGAGTCTAGTAGATAAAGAAAAATCGAAATTAATTATAACTTGATCGTGCTTCATTGACCGCATTACTCTTCAACCACTCAGCAGTCCAAATTCATCCAAAGTCTGCTCACATTCCTCTCTTCTATACGCTTACTTTACCTATTATTTACCTTTGCTCTTAATGCGAATCAGCTCGAGTATCGGCACAGTAGGATGGATCAATAAATGGCTCTGCCCTCTGCTCTCTTCTCAGTTAAATTAAAATGTCCAGTAGCTGCATGAGTAGCAACAGTATAACGGTAGTAGAGACTCTAACAGCACCGGAAAAATACCACTGGCGTACAAAAGTCTGATGACACGATGTGACGCACAGTTTTCCAAAACAGTAATACTGTGACGGTTAAACGTGTGCCTTCGCACGAGTCGTCCTGTAGAGTCCTCAATACAGTTCAGTCGCCGCACGCACCAGCGCGTTGACGCGAAACTGAAATAATTGTATTTTCCTGGAAAGCCGAGAGCTTGGGGAGGGTGCGTGCATAATCCAGCCTCGAGAACATGTTATGGTTTATGCGTGTCGCTCGGGGGGAGTGCTGCGACGAGTGACTCAATTTCTGCGGGATTTAATGGAATAATGGGGCTGAAAATTATCGATGCTCGCTCGCATGGCCTTTCTGGATTCTAGAGCGCGTGCGTGAGCGTGCGTTTGACCCAATAAGGATAGCTTAGTGAACTACCGTGCGGATTTCGCTCCCCGCGAAGATGTCGCGTGCGTTCTCGTTCGCGTTCATTTGCCAGTCTATAATAAGATTTATTAAAGGTAGAAGAGCTTTTAGTCGGAGTGTTTAGTGCCGTGGATAGGATAGAGTGCTTGCTTTTATCTAGCTCAATTATTTGAAGCTGAATTTAACCGAGCATCTTAGCTAATATGTTTTTAAAATTCTGTTTGTATAATATGTCTATCTGAAAATGTTGAAAAATCTTGGTAAAAAGAATTTTAAAGTAAAGGCTGAGATTGATGGAACGCCGAAGGCGATGTACACTCTCTTTTATAAGTAAATGTAAGAATAAAACTTTGGAAAAATACAAGTACCTATCACGATGACGATTCGATCTCTAGATCATCGCAGACGCATGAAAAATGATGATTCAAAAATAAGATGCTTACTACCACTACCACCTAATAAAGAGCAATACACTGCTTATTAAATTCCAATTTGATGATGTTTTTGGGTACATTTTTGACATAACGCAAATCATATTTTATACTTTAGGAAAAGAAGAAAATGAACTGAAAATCGCAGTAGGTCTATATTGATCTGTACTAAAACTACTGAAGCTAGTATTTCAGGCATACAATCGAGCCCGCATTCATGCAAACATCTCCTGTACGTCTCCTCATATTCCATGTGGCATTTTTCATCGATCCTGCGGCTTCCACGCGATATGACGACCTCCATACTTTATGAAGTAATGGGCTAAAAATTTATTTTATAGCACAGTGTGACCTAAGCCCGCACTTAGGTCACGCCTATCCGTGACCTAAGTAGTCATTTTTTGCACCGTGTTTATCACACACCTAAGTAATCATTTTCTGCACCGTGCTAACCTCACGGTGCAGAACAGGACTGCTTATGACACGGATAAGCGTGACAGCGGGCTTAGGTAGGCTGTGCTATAAAATTCTATACGATACTCGTGACCTGAGTAACACTTCTGCGCGGCGTAATTAGGACGGGCCCTAACCTCACGCCGTGCAAAAAGTGCTACTTAGCTCACTTGTATTGCAATGTACTATTACTTCATAGTTCTATTATTATTGAACTTGCTCTTTTAAGAAGTTATCATTCGATTAAAATATGCATAAAATGCAAAAAATGCTAAAATTTTTAACCTTGATGTGGTATAATTCAATACTAAAAGTAAAGGAACTATGCTGAATTGTATGTTATTGTTTGGTTATAGCATATATGCCCTTTGTATCAAACATATACTTACAGTTTTGAGAGAGCAAAAATTTCACATTTAAATCGACAGAGTCACTCATGTTTCATATAAAGACTTCGTAAAGCGACCGCTACCCCGCGCGCATGACTGGATCAAATTGAGTTTACCCGCATTTGCCACCGCTGCCGACGCAACGGTCGCTTAACGTCCCAATCGACCCAGAGAAAACTCGATTATTCCCAGGCAAATCGTCGCAGTCGTCGTGCTCGCGGCTTACTCTCTCTCTCTCTCTCTCTCTCTCTCTCTCTCTCTCTCTCTCCCACGTTTTGCTCGGTTCTTGCAAAGTAGATTCCTCCCCCGTTGGGACTGACAAGCGATGAGCCGCCAACGCGGCCGATCGAAGGCATGGTACAATATTATAAAAAAAAATCACTTTAAAGGCGCAATAGCAGATATTAATCAGTGATATATAGGCATCCAATAGAAATGTATAATCAGATTACTTTGATTGTATATAACAAAAAATTTAAACGATATATGCAAACAGACAATCAGAGAACGCATAGAATGATTACCATGTCTTTTTTCAGAATAGCTAGAAGCCCATAAGGATAAGAACATTCATTTTCGGGCATCAGTTTGCTAGAATTTAAAAGTAAATCAAGAACTTGATAATTTGAGAGAAAATCATAGTTATCCACGTGAATATATTTACAAATTACAGTCTGAAACGTAGATGTGAAAAAGGGAAGCGGAAAGCTGGAGGGAAAACCTACAGCGAACATTGCTGGAAAGTTCCAACGGCGAGCGCAATTATTCGAACGACACAAATTAGTCTCGGAACTCGACCACATTTTCGGACTCGAAGCTTTAGCCAATGCACGACTAAATAACATTAACAGTTAAATTCACGCGTCCAAAATTAATTTAACTACGAGCGCGTCAAGTCGATTCTCTGGAGAAATGATTGGCGCTTTTACGTATCCACCCACATTTTATATAGCCTTTCACATATGTCGCACTCTATTCGGAGATCTGTAATTAATCGGTGAATGCATGCAAACTTTATAAGACTGAAACACAAGGAATTAAATGTATGCTCAATGAAGTTATAAAAGTTCTAAATTATGCAAATATATTAAGAAATATAATATGCAACAATCATTTTTTTTAAATTTCCGTTGCTAGAAACTTATTTTATTATTAAACTTTGATATTGATAAATTTAATTGTATTTTACATATTTTCTTCTCATGTTTCAGCTCATCTCTTATTTTATAATTGTGAAATCTGGTGGATTAGGGAGATCACAGAATTTAAACGTATAGGTACACGAAAAAAAATGTCGGTTACGGTAACAGAGCGCTTGATGAAAAACTCATCAACTATACATTTTGGACTACCATTATTCAATACCTGGTAAGTATATTATTATACTCAAATTTCATTCTGCTCACTGACATCTCCAAATAGAACACTGCTTCAATTTTTCAAAAATGTTTATGGTCTGAAATTATTGATCCGCAAACTTTAATAGACCAACATGCTTCTTTTAAGAATGACAAAGAAAGACATCAATTTTTTAGATTTCCCTCTGGATAAGAGTAAAAAGTTTTATCCTAAATTCATATTTTCTTCACGCTTCTTTCTGTTACAGGAATTATATCTATATCACACTTGAAATAAAAAATGAGGTCAAAGTTGATTGAAGTAATGCAAACGATGTTGCTTAAAATCAGTAGCGGGATAATTTATTTACCAAAATAAATATAAATAATCTACTTTTTTGAGTAAAATGCTATAGATATAAAGACTCTCAAATTATAAAAAATACAACATATTTTTGTCTAATACTTATAACTAATTAGTAAATAATGACCTTCAAAACAATTAGCTATGATTCAAATTCTTGTTTAAGAGGATGTCGGAGCTGTGACCTCTACCTCGAGACGTAGTTTACATTGTTTGTTTTCAATATTCTTCATACCATCAAAAATAAGACTTAGCTGACATAAATAATTATAATAGTGACCGCGGAACACTGCATTTTCATGTTATAAACAAGTGTAATAATGTATTATTTATTATCTAAACAATTTTTGAGGTGAGGTAACACTTGAACCAATTAGGATGGCTCCGACACCCCCTTAAAACAGCAAAAAACTCATCGATTTATATATATATATATATATATATATATATAAATTTATATATATATATATAAACCAAGTTTCTCGTATAGTTCGTATAAACTTACCGTCTTGTCACCGAGATTGTGAACTCTGCACGTGAGATAGGCCGTCTTGCCAACAAGAGCGGTCACATTCGTCGGCTGCAGTAGGTCGAAGCCTGGCTCGAGTTTTGACTTTTGACTGGCCGTGGTGTCGAGCAACTGCTGTCGCGGTCTGCTCGCGCTCGAATGCCGCTCCGCTGTATCCATCGGTCGATCACCCAGGCTCAACGTGTCTGCAAATAAGAAAAATCTGTCAAATATATATGCACACATATAGAGTGCGTATTTATGGAAATTTGACGCAAAAGCCTGACTGCGATGAGATACGAGCACTGATGCGTGAAGATCGAATTAGTACATAACGTTTATGAATTTCGAACTTGACTATTCGCAAAGATTAGAAATCGCGGCGAGGTTGTGTCTCGAGTTATCATTAGAGATTTGAATTTTGTTTATGCATGTATTCATAGCCAGCAAAGTGCTGCATGCTAATGAAGGATTTTATTTGCATTTTAAATCAAGATTGATGTTATACGTATACATTGTGAAACTTTATTGTATTTCTGTTAGAGCTTTGTTTGAAAAAAATTCTTCTTATAATCAATTGATCTTAAAAGAGTATTTAAGAAACTAAAGAAACAGCTGATATCTTGACTCTCAGTATTTCATTTAATTAACAACCACTTTAAATGGTAATGCTGCTGATAATTTGAAACGATTACAGTTCAAGATCATTATATGGTTGGAACGACAAGGATAAAAGATTTTCTTATCGAGTAGCACGGAAGAAGATGCTCAACAAAGACTGCTGCAAATATCACAGAAACGCAAAGTGCTTCAGCTCATTTACTTGACGACACCGTGGATTGAAAAGAAAGAAGGAATAAAAGTATCTAACGTCGTTGGAATCGCAGTTAAGAGTAGAGAAGCGTCGTTCTTTCAGTCTTCGGCTCGAGTTGTCTCTTTATTGCTGCCTTCCTAAGGAAACCTTGCAATAGTAATTTTTTGAGTTTGTGTAAAAACATGTAGGAAGTGTGTTTTAATGTATTTTTAGTTGAAAAATAGTGTTTTTAGAAAATGGCCGTATGGATGTGTGTGTGTGTGTGTGTGTGTGTGTGTGTGTGTGTGTGTGTGTGTGTGTGTGTGTGTGTGTGTGTGCTCGTTCGTCGACATCTGTATCTCAGCTTCTACTCAGTGGATTTTAATCCACCAACTCTCATTTTCTTCGTTTTTACTATAGCATGATGAGGAAACAGCCCGTTTTACATTTTGAAGGCTTGTTTTTTTTTATAGTGATTTTTTAGTTTTGAGATTTCAGTTTTTTCCAACAAAGTTATTGAAAAAGTTAATAAAAGTAAATTGCTTAATATGTACATGAAAGAGAATAAAATTGCCTATATTTTTACCGCGGATAATTTATATTATCTTTCGTCGTTCGTTTTTACTATACACCATAAAGTGCAATTTTTTGAAACCGTTATAACTCGAAAACTAAATGTCGTACCTTTCTAAAAAAATATATGATTATTGAAGGTTATTAGAACTATATACCACTTTAATTTTAAGTCATTTTATGGGGCAGATCCGGAAAGAAATATCAAATACTGAATAAAGTCGTTTTTCTATGGGACGCGATAACTGGAGTAAAAAGGCAATAATTTGATAATAATAATCAATTTAAAATTTTGGATTTAGTTATCATTATATAGCACCTTGATCCCATTATTTGGATTTTTTTAATACCAGTTAGTTTCAAAGATATAAGGCTTCAAAATTTCGTTTTCTCGCCCTGTATACTTTATATAACTGAAAACTGCATCGTTTTGATCTCAGCTTCTATTTAATGGATTTTTTGTCACACAAGCACGATTTTCGTGTTTTTCCGACCTCTTAAGCGGGACTAAAGTCGGTTTTCCAGACCGGCGGGCAAAAACAAATTTAGCGGGTAATAAAAATCGAATAGTGCGACTTTTTGAAACCGTTATAACTCGAAAACTAAACGTCGTACCTTCCTAAAGAAATATATGATTGAGATATGAAAACTGCATTTCCTTACAAAAAAAAAAAAAACGCGCCGAGATATCTACCGCTTGGTGGTGAGGAAACGATATCATTTAGATGGAATTAATACAAAGATACAAAGGTGATGTTTCTTGGAGATCAGTTTAACAATTAGCTATGCGAGATATGCGAAATAATGATAGGGAGAGAGAGAGAGAGAGAGAGAGAGAGAGAGAGAGAGAGAGAGAGGGAGAGAGAGAGAGAGAGAGAGAGAGAGAGAGAGAGAAATTTAATTATATATATGTGATTGATTTGAAATAAATTTATCCATCAAACAAAAAAAAACTTGATAGAACTTTATATATGAAGTAAAAACAATTCTGATATTAAGTAATACATAATGTTGAAGGAAGCTACGTGCCAAAGAATTGGCAGCGGTTTTTTATACTGATCACTTGATCTTACAGGAAAATAATTGTACAATCGCGCGTTCATTTCATAATTATTATCACAATGTAAATTAAGGCTTCACATGTATTTAACTTTATCACGGCATTATGTCACATCGGAAATTCACCATTGTATTTATAAGAACGTACTGTATGTAACATAAGTTAAGTTAAGCAAATAATCTGTAAAACGTAGCATTCGAGAGTAGATCCAAACCAGATCCTATACGACGAACCGACGACACTCCTCAAAACCTCCTCCATAAATCACTTTTACAATCCGCAAGGGCTCAGCGCGCTCTGTTATGACGGTCAGTCGCCGACTCGGCGGAGTGTAGGGCTGATTGGCACATCTGCACAACCTCTGCACTCCGCACGATCACGAGAGCAGCCTTTTTATGAGCAGACCCTTTTTTTTCTGATCTCGTAGAAAGTTTTCCCTCGACTCAGGCCCACATCTGGCCACTTTCTCGAAGCGACGGAGATTTCCGCGTGGACTCACTTCCAGCCCAGAGACTCCTCCTCTAAAACCATTCCACCAATTAAAATGCACTTTCCGTCCGAATCCTCTCGCGATTTTCCCTCTCCAAAACTACCCCCAAAAGACGCGAGACAAGCTCGCCTGCGACAAGAAGGATATACATAAGCTCGCTCTCGAACGCTCAACATCAGCACAGCTACAGTTAAAGAGAAAATACACGCATACTTTTGTCCAAATTCAAGTGTTATTATTTCGCCTTACTGGTCTATCGAATTAAGTTTCGATAGACCGTGCTTAGCATAAGCACTTTTCTACATAAATACTTTGTAAAACAGAACATAAAATGATGCGCAAACTTGTACAGCATTATAGTTTCTTAAACTCTTCTATTTCAAGCGGATTAAACAATTTTTCATATTAGACGTTACATATATAAGTATTCAAACGGTAAAATTACACGCTCGAACTGCTGATAATCCTCGAGATAATCGAACGGATAACTTTGATTAAGGTGAACATTCCAACTCATCGACATAATATTATTGGCCAGTGTTAGCTTCTACAACAACATGGGCATCAGCGAGAGAACGCGAGAAGGAGACTTCTGAAAGTGCTACATGCTCATAACTACAAGTTCAGATAACCAGCTTGATGCGTACACGAGAGGTCGGCCAGCTCCGCTGCTTGCCCTACCTGCTATAGAAATTAGAACGAACAATCGAATTACTTGCTCGTTGAAAGTTTATGTGACAAAAGGTACCTCAACCGACACGAACTGTTATCGCAGCGCTTTTACATGTCTTCCTCATGATCAACATCATCATATCACATGCGTATACGAAAAGGAAGGAGTATGTTCACAATTGGATGACTGCAGACTATAGAAAAACAAGCGTAATTATTGCCGCTCTGATTGCTTGACATCGGGCTCGCAAGCCGGTATTTCAGTGAACTTTTTTGCGCGACTACCTGAACTACCAACCATTCTTTTTTTAGTTAACCTTTGTGGACTCTGACAAAAAAATTCACCGAGAAGGATGAGACATCTTGTTATCTCATTATTATTATCATTTCTGTATAGCCTTTATGAGAGTTTGTTTTTCCTCGTTTTTGTGCTCTGTTTTTGTATGTCGGACTATGTCAGAAAGAAATGAGAATTTAAAATATAGTTTCAGCAACGTCAATGTAGAAGTGTTAACGATGGCATTCGTTATAAAAAGCAAATTTAGAACAAAGCTATTTTAGCTTTTTGTAATTATTAACGTGGTTTGAAGATTCACATAGAGAACCGACTGTGGGCAGTTCAATTGGTGCTGGTATTGCGTATTGATCTTTTTGAAATATTTGTATAAAAACCTTCATTATAATGTTTCAGCTAGTCATAGAATTACGTAATTCCAGTTAAGATTTATTAACAATCTATGTCATTAAATAAAAAACTGCTGCCAATTCTTTGGCACGTAGCTTCCTTCAACATTATATATTGCTTAATATCATAATTGTTTTTACTTCATATATAAATCTATCAATTTTGTTTTTGTTTGGTGGATACAATTATTTTGAATCAATTACATATATATAATTGAAGCTCTCTCTCTCTCCCCCCCCCCTCTCTCTCTCTCTCTCTCTTCCTCTCTCATATTTTCGAAACTAACTGGTATCATAAACAACTCAAAGGAAGGGATCAAGATGCTATATAATACTAACTAAATCCAAAATTTCAAATCGGTTATTACGCGATAACTGGAGTAAAAAACTCCAGTTATCGCGTCACGTAAAAATAACGATCCATAGTATACAGGGTGAGAAAAAAAAATTTTTGAAGCTTAATATCTTTGAAACTAACTGGTTTCGTAAACAACCCAAACATAGGGATCGAAGTGCTATATAATGCTAACTAAATCCAAAATTTGAACTTGATTAATGCCTTTTTACTCCAGTTATCGCGTTTCATAGAAAAACGACTTCATTCAGTTTTTGATGATTTACTCCGATGAACTTACTCAAAATTAGAGTAGTATATAGTTCTAATTACCTTCAATAATCGTATATTTTTTTAGAAAGGTTCGACATTTAGTTTTCGAGTTATAACGGTTTCAAAAAATTGCACTTTATGGTGTATAGTAAAAACGAACGACGAAAGATAATATAAATTATCCGCGGTAAAAATATAGGCAATTTTATTCTCTTTCATGTACATATTAAGCAATTTACTTTTATTAACTTTTTCAATAACTTTGTTGGAAAAAACTGAAATCTCAAAACTAAAAAATCACTATAAAAAAAAACAAGCCTTCAAAATGTAAAACGGGCTGTTTCCTCATCATGCTATAGTAAAAACGAAGAAAATGAGAGTTGGTGGATTAAAATCCACTGAGTAGAAGCTGAGATACAGATGTCGACGAACGAGCACACACACACACACACACACACACACACACACACACACACACACACACACACACACACACACACACACATACACACACACACACACATACAAAACACACACACACACACACACATACATCCGTACGGACCTTTTTTAAAAACACCATTTTTCGACTAAAAATGCATCAAAACACACTTCCTACATATTTTTACACAAACTCAAAAAATTACTGTTACAAGGCTTCCTCAGGAAGGAAGCAAAATATAGGCTATGGTAATTCTTTGACAATCATTTGAAAACGAATATGTAAAAATAGAATAAATCGCATATCTAAACAACTAACTCTGAAAATTCTAAGCATAACAATTAGATGTATAATTGAATTAAAAACGCATGCTATACTGAAAATGCAGTAAAATCTAGCGTGTGAATCGCTTTTAAATCAAGTTAGTTTAATCTCAATCTCATATTTCTTACTCATTAAACCAACGCGTTCAACGCGACATATAAAATTGCGTCACCCCTACGAATTTATTAGAATAATGTAAGATAAGAATATGCTGCCACAATGTAAACGCTTGGAATATACGAAAAAATATAGCCATTTCGTTCTTTTATTTACAAATCACATGTACCGTTCATATTAAAGCCTGATTGATTAAATGCGTATTAATGTATAGTATAAGGCATAGCTGCATGGTAACATATTTGGCGACTTTGTAAACGGTTGATTGGAGATAAATGCGAATAAAACAGTATTATTAATAAATAAAATATTATTATTATTAGTAAACTTATCAGTAACTAATAATATATTTGAACTGTATAATGTATACAAATCTTGTATTTCTCTGAAGAGTAGCAATGTAAATCAATATGTGTTGCGATTGAGTTCTCGACTAACGCGCAACAAGAGGACGTCAATGAGACAACGACGACAACGGCGTCGACGAAGATGACTGGGTCGGACAGGGTCAAGTAATTACACCGGCTTTCTGCTGTCAAGAAAAAGTGCAAAACAGTTACGTTCTATGAGCAAGTTTGGTCTGAGAGCCGTCGGTGAGCTTTAATTGGAAAGTATCCACAAGAGCATCGAGTTGCAAGGAAAGAGACAAAAAATGTCTACTGCCCGTTTTTCTACTTTTTCCAGTGTTCTAAGAAAGAAATAGAAGTACAACGATGGACTATAATTAACGACGTTTGCACGAATGCTTCTTGCGCTGAACGTTGTAAACTCTTTTAACAGTGTTGTTGGAAAGATTGCTGACTATACTCTGAATGTTACGAATTTGACCATGATTTAAAATCACGGAATTATTTTTATAAACGTATCAATGGATAGTTTCAGTAAAATGATAATTTTTTTTACTTTATAAGCAATTTAAACGAATCTGAATGTTTTCAGATGTTTGAAAAATGTACTCCAAAAATAACAAAAAAAAAGCCGATATCTATACTTTGAAATCTTGTTAGTATTTTAATGCAAACTAAGATGTTTTAATGCAAAGTAAGATGTTTTTTCATAATTATACCGACAACTTTAAACGGGTATCGCAGCTTTTAAAATTGAAGTCGCGCACACACACATAGGTATAGGTAGCTGCAGATATCCTATACATATTCGTTTGATAGCACACGAGCCGTTTCCAAATGAGTACTCTCCAGCCAGCTAAATATTCAAATGCAAATTCATCGCATTGACGCTATACGACTGCCTTATGCTGTCCCTGGTATATCGATTCAACCCCTCTCTTCAATTTCCCCTTTCCTCCTTTTTCCTTCATTATCCTGCAAAAGATATAGCTGAGTAAACTTCGGTGGGAAGCTCGTTTTATCTATCTATATATCTACATACATGTGCAAATCCGCGGCCGCNTGAAAATCGAGGGCACACCTACCGGACCGATTTTTTTCGGTTCCTAGAACCATCCACTGCGTGAAAATGTCCGCGTGCACACCCGATCGCTTGCCATACATTTTTGCCGGACACTTTAAATTCTCTTATGGGAATTTAACATGGGGAAAATTAACGAAAACCAGCCAAAGTTCGACTTTCTGTCAGAAGCCGCAATCGAAATATGTGTATTTATACGTTCAAAGTATCCGAAAAAAGATTTAATTTGAGCCCCGGTGGGTTATAAATGGTGGCCTAGAAAGTTGTCTAGGCTTGAATATAGCAAAAAATCATGAAAATCACGATTTTTTACGAAAATCCGCGATTTACTCCCATTTTTAAAATCCTTATAACTTTTGATCCGAGCGGTCAATTTCAACTATCCGGCCTATAAGCGAGAAAAATAGCGGTTCCTTGCATCGCAACTTTTGAATCAACCGGTGCACCAATGATGCTGAAAATTATATATATTATGGTTTGATATACCCTTTCTGCGGGGAAGCGGGCTTTTAAGCCTTCGTGAGCCCTGTGTATCAAAAATGGTTATTTAAATTTATCGATTTTAAAGCTGTCAGGAAAAAGCGTAAAAAAAACATGTTTCTTTTGTTTTTTATACTAACTCCGAAATAGGGAGAAACTAAATGATCATATTTTGTAATTTATAGAGTCAACAAAAGCTTATAAGCTCACTTCCCCGCAGAAAGGGTATAACAGAGAATTACATACATAATTTTCAGCGTCCTCGGAGCACCGGTTAATTCAAAAATTTGGATGCAAGGAACCGCTATTTTTCTCGCTTATTGAATTAGCTATATCTATACTCCCGAGGGTCCTTAAAGCTCTTTTCTTCTACTTTTGTTTTTTGAAAATTAGATTAACATTTTGCTGGTTTCATATGCTATATATATGCCTATCAATTATGGCTGTTTTTTTACCTTTTTTTATCGCCATATATATAGCCCATGAAACCAACAAAATGTTAATCTAATTCTCAAAAAACAAAAGTAGAAGAAAAGAGATTTAATTTGAGGGCCGGATAGTTGAAATTGACCGCTCGGATCAAAAGTTATAAGGATTTTAAAAATGGGAGTAAATCGCGGATTTTCGTAAAAAATCGTGATTTTCATGATTTTTCGCTATATTCAAGCCTAGACAACATTTTCTCTAGGCCACCATTTTTAACCCACCGGGGCTCAAATTAAATCTTTTTTCGGATACTTTGAACATATAAATACACATTTTTCGATTGCGGCTCCTGACAGAAAGTCGAACTTTGGCTGGTTTTCGTTAATTTTCCCCATGTTGAATTCCCATAAGAGAATTTAAAGTGTCCGGCAAAAAAGTATGGCAAGCGATCGGGTGTGCACGCGGACATTTTCACGCAGTGGATGGTTCTAGGAACCGAAAAAAATCGGTCCGGTAGGTGTGCCCTTGATTTTCAATTTTCAACTTCCAAATGCAAGTTGTTTCCACACGGCCGCGGATTTGCACATATAAGTATTATTCTTATTTTGTTTTCACTCTGTCTCTTTCACCGTGCTGGTTATGCTTGCATTTTTCACGCTGGAAAACCCAGAGAAAGGTACAGTGGTAGCGAGTAACATTAGAGCGGGTTGAGAGAAACTGCACTTAAGCTTGCAATTAAAACTGACGAAACTTAATGTCTTTAGCTACAGCGCAGTGAATGAGAGAGAAGGGGAGAGAAATGGGGCGGAGGCAGGGGGTTATAGTTATGCGAGTTTACGTAAAAAAACATACATTAAGATAAGCATGTATTCTTTCAAATTGTCTAATCTATTATTGTTCCAGTGCTGTTAAAATTCTGATCTTGATCTAGATTAGTTTAAAATAAAAGAATATGACCTCTGAATCCTAATAAAAGGATTCCAAAACCTAAAAAAATCAAACTTCTCCTGTTTTATTGAATAACTATATATTGGACTGGATAAATTGAATAAAATTTTATTGGCTATCCCACCTAGTAACGTGAATAAGGAAATAAAAAAGACAAATAATATAATGTTTAATTAATATAGAATAAGTTTTAGAAAATTACTTACGAACTTTTTTATTAGGAACGAAAGACTGCATTTGCATATAGATCTAATTAAAAAAGACGACATAGAATTCTATCAATACAAAAGTGTAAATTACTATAAAATTAAGGGGCCACCGTACCTTTTATATAGATATACTAATAACGTTAAATTTACCTTCTCTTTGCTCCCAACTTCTTGGAAATTGGCTTCTTTTCTGACTCTCAAAAAGTTCACTACCTGGGCGCGGAAGTGAGTTTGATAGCTCATTCGTCAATGAAATCCTGAAGAAAACATAATTATAAAAGTGCGCTATATCCTGATCTGTCAGTTTAGGGTTACATCAGATCGGCAATTGTTTTAATAGGCCAAAAAGCATATGGGAAAAATAATTTTTGCTTTTGATTTTTACCAGTATCTCGTTGACGAATGCTATCACAGGTAGTTATAAAAACTATTGATTGTAATTTTTTGAGAGTCAGAAAAGAAGCCAATTTCCTAGAAGTTGGGAGCAAAGAGGAGGTAAATTTAACGTTGTTAGTTTATCTATATAAAAGGTACAGTGACCTGAAGACTACTTATTGACTGGATGCCGATACATTTTATTGCACGCAAGAACTAAACGAAGCTCTAATTTTCTAATTATATCATTCAATTTTTTAATGTTATGCATTGCCATATACTTCAAAGTATTTTGCATTTTTTATAAAAAAACGTCCTTCATTCAAATTACATATATTTATAAATTAAGTCTTGTTACTTTTAAATTATAAAATTCTAAACTCCAAAATATTTTACATTGTGTAAAACTAACATAACATTTTTATATACCTCTTGCGGAAGATGAAAAGACTTACGTATAATAAACAATCTTCAAAGACTAAGGATATATGTATGAATTTACCATTACGTATGAAAGAACCACAGCTTTGTGAAGCAAAAGTTATCAAAGCAATATTGACTTTTTATCCATACACGCTGTTTTTAAATAAACGCCTTTGATTAGAATACGTTTTTCACATGCTTTCGACTATAACGTTCATATGTGCACACATGAAAGTAATGCATATAAACTCAAAAAAAAAAAAAAAAAAAACTAGTGCCATGCAATTTTTTTCTCTTTTTTTATCCTATTTCATATTTGCAATTGGTTTGCAAAATTAGGACAAAGTAGAATATTTACATTATGTATTTGCCAGTAAACAATCCCTGGTAGAAATGTTTACCGTTTATTCGCCAATCGATAGTCAAATTGATCTAAGTTGGACAACAGATTCAGCATTCATTCGCCAATAAACCCCCTTATTCCGTCATAGTTTTACGTATCCGTTTGTAAACGGTTGAACAATTTTAAAAATCGTTGAAAAAGACAATAAATTATTATTGTCTGCACAAATAATTTATTTATAAGATTGCATTATTGATAAACAACCATAGGATCGAAAAAAATAAGCTCCTGACATTGTAGACTTAAATTACAAGTACTATGTAAACTTTGCTCTAGTTTTGGGGTTATGTTTGAAGGTATACGCAGGAGCAGACTAGAGCGCGAGCTATTTAGCGCGCATGCGCAGCAACATGTTTGGTAACAGGCTCACACTAGACTTGTATAGATTTAGTTCAACAACGCCATTGGCCAAAAATTCTAGAATTAATTGGCCATGGTCAACTGACAATCTACAGAGAGACGATTAAAAGCGATTAACATTTTAATAAAAAGATGCAGATTATATTTCTAGTATATGCATACTATTGCGCGTTGAAAAGAATTTTGTAAGAAACTTTCGATTTAAAAAGATGCGCAGATAATGTTAATTGAAAAAGAAAGACGAAAAACACGTTAGAAACACTGGAATCATCCGCCAGAACAAGGAAAAGTTGAATTTTTAATATGCGAAAAAATAATTGTTGTTTACCATGATCATATCTTGTTAAAAATGTTTACTTATTACGGTAAGTGTCATATAGAAACATGTAATGAACTCGTTCTAAAAGCACTGCTATTATAATTACAAACGAGTCTATTTTGTACTACGTATTACTATGCTAATAATTACCATATAAATGGCTAAACTCTTATTGCAGCGATCAATAATTTGCATATTGAAGTTTGCTAAAAATGCAAATTTATACAATTAATTGTATGCAATTTTCTGCAATTTCTTTTTAGTCTTCGATGCATTATTAATTGGTTGTTTAACAAAATTCATATTAAAAATAAAATAATCTGCTTTCTAAAATATGAAGGAATATAATTTTACTTTTGATAAGAAAGAAAATGTATATTAAAACAAAAAACAGTTTACTTCTCATTATTTTTCCACACCAGAATGTAAGTAAATTACTAGGTTTTTTTGTCCTCTTTTGTTTCTTCTTTACTATTCCTCGCAATATATGCATGCATGTACGTAAGTTGTAAAGAAACAAGGCATTCGAGCGACATACAGTGCACTATGGAAAAGGAGCTAGAAAGAGAGCCCTCGTATGCGGGCGTTGAAGGAAAAAGCATGGCGTGGAAAGCAAGAAGAAGAGAAGCACGGCACGACACAGCAGTGCGCGATTGCGCGCGCGGCGACGACGACGACGGCGAGGCGACGGAAATCTAGCGGAAACGCGAAAGGAGCCTGGCTCGAGCAGGATATTGAGACGAAATTCGCGGCTGGCGCTTCCTTAGACAGGAATCCGGGCCAGCAGCACAAGAAAGGGTGAAAGAAGAGAAAGAAGAAGAAGATCCGGAGAAGAAGCAGCAGCAACGGCACCCAACTGAGGCGGGAGAAACACGAATATGTACTATAGGTACGCGTGAGCGTGTGCACGAAAGCACGAGCGAAGATGAGCAGAAGAGAGAGAGAGAGAAAGAGAGAAAGAGAGAGAGAGAAAGAGAGAGAGAGAGAGAGAGGGCGAGAGAGACGATATTATAACGATCCTATCTTTGAGACGGCGAGGAAAAATACCAAGGAGCGAAAAAACGACGAGAAGATAAAGGGGAAAAGGAAAACAATGAGATAGGGGTGAGAGGGAGAGACAAGACTGGAAATGAAATGAACAGCAAACCAGTGAGTAGGTTAACACACTGTGCATACTCTGTAAGATTTCGAATAGGAATTGTTGTATTTGTATAACGCAACTTTATAAAAAACATAGTTCTGACTAATATTGAATTCTTTTGCGAAAAGCGGACATCAGCCTTTAAAATCAAGTTAGTTGTAATTATAAAAAAAATATATATGCTTATCACAAGGTTTCTTTTCTAGGTATACATTTCTGTAGTTTGGACAAATTTTTAAAATACTTTTTCATTCTTTTAGTTTTCATCAAATAGATCGATTGAGTGCTTCCTTTTTCGGTTCCTATCTAATGTACACGCTTGCACACACGCCCACACACACCTACACATACATACCAACATTATTAATAGTAAACATAGATGTATAATTTGATACTGTAAAAATTTGACTCAAAACTTAATGATATTTGATTAGATTACAAACGAACTGCAATAAAAGAGAATAAAGAGAGGAAGAAATAGAAGTCTACAAAGAGAAATGGAAGTGTCGGTGGCAAATTCGTGCGATCGATCCGCGAGGTAAACTCTCATTTTTGGAAAAGGGGTCGCCAGCCGTCCGAGCGCCAGGAATACATCCGCTGTATGCGAGCGTCCTGCATAATTCGAAAGGATTCTGTGTGTATGTGTGGGCTCGCGCTTGTTCTTTCGCTTCTGTGCATCCAATTCACTGCAGCTCTCTCTCTCTCTCTCTCTCTCTCTCTCTCTCTCTCTCTCTCTCTCTCCTGTTCTTTCTCTTTAACTAGGCTGGCCAGTGCATACAGCGAGGCACTTTTGTCGCGATGGCATCCGCCGTCGAAAACGAACACGAAATTTAATCCCGAAAGACACCGCCGGTGTGAGCGTGCTCAACTTTTTGCATCAGCCTCGAAGAGCGAGTTGAACTTTCTAGCTGGTCTGTGGAAATTTTTGAATCTTTTAACGCGATAGTGGCAGTAAGCGAGCGGAGTGGCTTAACTTTAAGGACGAACTTCTAGACCATTTCTCGACGTAGATGTACGGTTATTATCTCTCGTAATCACTGTTGCATTTTATCTTGTACCCTTACAAAGATTGAGCAAGTGATTAAAGTGAACAGCACGGGAAGTTTTTTTATTACGAATACATATTACTAATAAATAAAAATGTCATTGGGAATTGATTCCATATCAGATAAGATATCAACCAATTTATACATTTTATAAAATTGAATTAAAACTTGCATCAGCATCGAAGAGTGTATCTTTCCATTTCGGAACTTTTACATCTGAAATTGATTTCATTCAATTTCTTTATATCTTCTTTTTCCGGCAATCTCTGAACCTCAAGTGTATTAGAGTCCTTTAAGCACATAATTGTGTTTAGCATCACATAGCACGTCAGTAATGTTCAGAGAACTAAGCAGAAGAACAGAGCAGTATGAATACGAACTCGCAAAAGTCGTTCTCTCGACTTAGAGTCCATGAGACGGTTGCAATGAAACGAAGTGTTAAGTGACGATATGACGCGATTCTCTCCGTTTCTCTTGCTCTTTTTCTAGTCCTCTACTGGAAGTAGGACAGAAACCAAGATCTAGCAAAAGAACGAACCGCACAAAAATTGCATTGACCTGCGAGATGTCTTTGACTCTATAAGCGCAGTCTGCTTACTCAGCTCCTTCACCTCATTGTCCTCTAATTTGATGAGACTCGTGTGGGTTTCTGGAGATTTGAATAAAGTGGAAAGCCTCATTAAGAGCAAATCCCATTCAATTATGATTGCTTAATCAATCGTATTGGTTTTTTAAACAGGTGGTGTAAGCTATTACAGATGATAAAAATCGTGCAGGAATTCCCAAGATACTGTCTGGTGTACTTTTGTTTTGTGTCTCTCTTTCACTTGTAGTTTGAGAAACAATTTTCATTTAATTGATTGTATTTTTAAAGTAGCGAGGAATGACACTTTTAAATTTCATCATTTAATGATTAGATTCATTTGAGAATGTCAAGAAAAATGTGAAAGAGTGCGTTAAAGAAGAAGAAAATAGAACGAGAGATTGAAGACGTAGCTACTTCAAATATTGAGTTTGGCTTTCTCTAGAAAGCAAGAGTTTAAAAGTTGGACAAAGAAAAAACATCTTCACGCTCGAAGAAATGGCTGATAAACTTAATCATTTTCAAATAACTTGCGTTAACACAAAAGCAATTCATCATTTTCAAATTTAAGTTAGTGTATGTTAGTAAAATTTCTTCGGCAAAAATATTTGCTGACATATATGAAGCAATTCTGTTTTTCACCTTTTATTCAGAAAATTCTAGGCAGTCATAATTATATTTGCAGCTACTCATGACAACCAGAATTTATTAATAGAATAGAGAATTACGTTTATGAGCTTATTAAGGAATGTGCAAATTTCGTCAAAATCATTATTGTTTCTATGAAAGTTTCATATTTATGCAATATAGTAAAGTTTGAAATAAATAACAATAAACACGCATATTTTCTCGCTAGCTATATTACACCTTCTCCTTTAATATGTTTTTGTAACACATGCACGATTTTCACGTTTTTCGTACCTATTAAGCGGGCGTAAAGTACCATTTTTTTACCGGCAGGCAAAAAAAGTTGGCAGCGGGCAAAAAAAGTCAGGAGCGGGCAAAAAAAGTTCAGCAGCGGGCAAAAAAAGTCAGCAGCGGGCAAAAAAAAAATTTTTCGGCGCCCGCGAGTGTGTTGCTACCGAAGCTGAGCGACGGAATCAGGCTCACTCGCGTCCATAGGTCGAATTATTCCCGAGTGCATTATACTTATTTTCTTGGGTCAAGGGTACAAAATGGGCCCTTTTAGACCGACTATGGAGTTTACCGGACGAGTTGAAAGAGAGTGTGCGTCTACACGTATACGTATGTTAAATTTATTATTCATGTCTGATTTTGAAAGAGAATTACTTAAAGGACTATTAATAAGAACTGCTTTTAAGATCTAAATATTGCAGAAATGCCGTGCGTGCGTTAAATACTTTTGATATAAGTTTTTTGTACATATTCACATTGTTTACGATATTGTTTATCTCATTTTTAACGTTCTCTAGATTAATTCACGATACAAATTTCACTAATAGAACATCATATGCTTATCAATTGTTCTTTTTATATCTCAATGTTTAATTTAGGTTTTACTAACGTTATGCTGACAAGCTTTAAAGTTAATTTAATGCCTATGTAAAGTTGCTCGATGAAAATTTATAATCCATACTTTATTGAATTCCAGACTTCAATTCAATTTTTTTCATCAAGACGTATTATACTGTAAATTTTCAATTTTCTTCCCAATATTAGTCGAAGCTTTTTCTATACAGGAAATTGACAATGATTAACTAAGTTATCAAGTTTAAATCAACTTATTTATATTTTATTGTTATTGTTAAGTTTGCCACAATTTATAACGTATCGTATTCACCTTCTGTGCATATGAAGAGTATGGCAGCAATGGAGAGCTTCGCCTGCCATCTCAGAGCCATTTCCGTTGTTTATATTCACGTCCACTTTTCAAATCAAATCATCAGTACACTTTACTGCTCCAACACGTCATATCTGCGATTTTTCAAACACGACGTCTTTAACTGCATGTACACACAAAACCCAACTGTAATAATCGGCAAAAGCATATAGGGAAGCCCAACCTGATCGTTCGTTTCTCGCTCAACCACCTGAATTTACACAAATTCACCGAGCAGAGTTTCCAACACAATAGAGCTCACTGGAATGACCTCTTCGTTGTCTTTAATGGTATTTGGACACTGACCGACCCGTTGCCGCGCGAACTAATCAACCAGTACGTTTTCAGATCCATGCCACGTATGACGAGCTTTGTTTCTGCGATTTGATTTCTCAATCTTTAGGATATCTTTTAGCTGTTGTGGTATACGAAACTTCGACGGTGTCGGAAAAGAGCCCGAGGCTGATCTGCAGGTCCTGTTCCATGGAAACTTGCGACAATGCAAAGCAGCAGCGCGTGAGATTGGCAGGACCACGCAATACTCGCTTTACTGGTAAAACTTTCTGGAAGCGTATTTCTTGAAAAATACTTTCCCACTGATGCTGTTGCTGCTGGCAGCGCAGAATGTTACTACTCCTCAAGCGCGTCTCCCTTAGCCACTGCGGGACAAACCGATATGCGTGCGTGTACGTCGTCCCACAGGACCGTTGAAGTTTTGAAGAATCGGCCTTTTCTTGCTTTCCAACTTCTTCCTATCCACCTGCTTACTTTGTCATGGAGATTTTGCCGCAGTGGGAATTTTCAACTTTAAGAGAGGACACTTTGTGCGCGTTTGAACGAAGTCAAGGCTTTACGGCCACATGCCTCAATTCCTTTGCAGCAGCACTTGGAAATCCTCTTGCGGTAGCCTACTAGGCCACGGATTCCAACTCTCATTAACACCGTAAAATTGCCCGACCGTAATAACGGATAAATCTTTCCTGTCGCCGATTTAGGATTCGCAAGTCGTTGAATGCACGAATTTATTTTGTCGCCGTTTTCGAAGTTAACGAAAAAAGAACGCAAAAAACTTTGTCCGTATTTTCACTCAAAATATGACGAAACTAATTATAAAACACATTGGCAAGCACCCGCATGTAGAAATTTATATCCTAGAACTCAGCAGGTTAATCCAACACACAGGAGATGCACTAACTTCAGAGTCACACAGGTTACACGATTAGCCGAGCAGATTCAGCTGAGCCTCCTCACGATATCATAGCGTATACATGCTTATGCAGGTATATATATATATATATATATATATATATATATATAGACATACGTATGTATGTATATATATATAATTCAGCCTCGGTGGCGCGGTGCCACGTCTTGATTCTGTGGCAGATTTTCCCTGACTGGGCTGATTCTCAGCCGTGGGAGCATGCGCGCGCTTCTCGCGTGAGCCCACCACCACCACCAGCACCACCGCTGCCGCCGCCGCCGCCGCCGCCGCCGTCGTCGTCGCCGCTGCTGCTGCTGCCAGCAGCAAGCTCGCGTGCGCTAGAGCGAGGGAGAATACGCGTAGGTGTGTGTGTGTGCAGTGTGTGTGGAGAGGGGACGCAGCGAGGGATCGCGCACGAATGCGCAGAGCTGATCTAGCGTGCTTCTCGCGTGCGCGCGGGCTTAGCTACCACCACCCTGCCCCCACCCCTTTCTCCTTCCTCTCTTTGTCACTCTCGTCAGTTTAATAAATCTTGTGAAACAGTCTATAGTTTATTCTTGATTAACGGGATATGATTTTCGGAATTCGGTATCTGATTACACCTGTTGTCAAGAACCTATACATATAGCGATGCGTTGTGCGTTTGAACACGGTACCTACGAAGGCAAGCAGAAAATGAAGATACGACCCGATTACGAGTATTCGATAAACTGGGATGGACCTGATGATGTTTCAAAGGTAAAAAATGATGACTGGATGAATGTAATATAATATTTGATATTAACTGCAAGTGTTCATTGTGTTGTTTTAGCTGGAAGTATATGATTATAATTTGCATGAGTATGTGTGTTCTTTAACTATTATAAACCCACTTTTTCCTGAGAGTTGGTTTATGAGTTTGATATTGGCCCGACAGTCAGCGTAGCGTATTTCTCCGACGCCTCGGAAACGGGTACAGCCCTCGCTCTACAGCTACACCCTGTGCGTATGAGGATAAAAACTCGAAGGACGCTGAATTTCACACTCTGTAAACTCAGAGCGTGGATTCGCAACGTTTATTAGGCACAAAATGCTTGCTACATATTTATAATAGAATGTCGGTCTTATCATGGTCAAACAAATCCAAACTACTTTATTTATGTGTCGCTATTATTTAGTACGGGAGTATAAACAAATTAAAAATGTTTGTTATTAGTATCATAGAGATAACTGTAACGGAATAACGGATACGCGCAGCGCCGGGTCAGATCGAAATAAACTTCTGCTGGGTAGATCCGTAGATGTCCGACTGTATAACGTGTCGTTGCGTAGACCGTATGCAGAGTGCGATAGCACAAATGCAATCGCAATGGGGCCACATTGCTCTTCATAGAACGGATATGGCAGATAAAGTGGTCGAGAAGAGTCTTAAAGCTTATCCTCGCGGCAGTGGGCTATTGGGCGACGCATAGGTACCTAAAAGGGATTGCTAGCTAAAGAAAGCGGCTTTGGAGGTTATTAATATTGACTAATATATGCAGCGTTATATTAACCACTAGCTTTCATTGCGAGAATTACTCGTTTCTGGCTTGCAATACGTATTCACCGACGGTTTGTATATACTGCAAACTCCACCATCTAATTCTCGACATGACTGTGCACAATATATTAATACACGATTTTTGCTGTTTTTGGGATTCAAAAAGTTAATCTAAAGGGCTCTAGCTTGTTCTTAACGGTGCGGACATCAAATTAATTGTTTTGTCCGTTGCTTCGATATCGGATAAATCGCAAAAACTAAAAATCCCATAAGTTACAAGAACTACGTTGTCCTTTTGCAGTTCCCTGGTAGAAACCGGAATCCCATTATTGGCTAGTTCTTAGACTGCGAATCCAAGAACTAGGTTGTTTTCTTTGACATTTCCTAGGCTGAATGAAACGCTTTTTAACCTATTTATTGGATAGTTCTTGAATTCACTCTGCCTACCTTGTTTCTGAGTACAAACAACCCATTAAAGTTGGTCGAGTAACACAACTGAATTACACGTGGCTCATCGCGGTTCGAGGTTGGAATTGGTAAATCGTAGCTAGCAGGCTTGGATTCGAGTTTTTTGTTTAAAGTAAACTATAGAATAATTATTTGCATCAGAAAAAATTCTGTCTGACCGGGGATTTGAACCCACGCCCTGCACGAGGTCAAATAAATACGGTCGTGCGCCCTAACCAACTAAGCCACGCAGACGTTCTTCCACACGAGCCCTACAAACTTCGCCATGTTTAAATTATAAAAATTATTCAGTTTACGCCTAAATATTAATAATTGTGTACCTTCATCTAAAAAACTAATCGATTTATTGATACTTTCATACAATATAATTCTCACCCATAAAAAATGCACAAAATATCGCTACTTTTGAGGAATTTAAAATGTCTAGTTTTTTCACATTTTACTTAGCCAGTTTCTGCCTTTACGACCATTTTAAATAGGCACTTTTAATCTCGTAGTCGTATTGGGCTGGAGCGCGTACCACACATACACTCGGCGGTAAGGTATTCTGTTAGAACGTTTTGAACCAAATGGCAACGTCGCATGGTTTTTGACGGTACCATCCCATATAACCTCTGCAAATCTAAAATCGTCAGAACCGTCAAAAACCGTCAAAACCCGTCAAAAATTGGGCGACGTTGCCATTCGGCTCAAAACATTCTAACAGAATACTTTACCGCCGAGTGTACATAAATCTATACCTAGCATTAGAAAAAATTCAATTATACGCCCCTCTTTTAAATTGGAAACAATTTATTTATTTCTTTTCAGTGACAGAAAAGTGTTAGTATTAGATTTCTAGTCATGTCGGTACAAACGACACTTCAACCAGCACCGACGGGACTTGAAGCTATCGACTTTTTATACCCCTTTTTACTTTATCCGAATGATGAAAATGGATATTCCTGCTCCTCTTTATGTCTGACGCTCGCACAAAAATGGGAAGAAAATGGTCATTATGAACTCGCAGCAGTATTTTATTTTCTACAACGGCATCACTGTCAAGCTTTATAGTATATTCACTTCGATTATCAGCATAATCAATAGACCACTTGCAAAGTAAGTCATGAAATATATGTTAAATGCTTACTTATCGCTATAAAATCTTGTGACTGTTGATTTATTTAGAGATTTATTTAGTATAAAAGTGAACTGGTACAAGTTCAACTATACAGAACAATTAATATTCTACCGATCATACTTTTAGTAATGCGTAACATTTAGAGCAATAAAAATACGAAAATAAAATTGAAAAACAAAATTGTAAAATGATGTTTGGAGGTACTATAGAAAAATAATAAAAAATTTAGTAATACAGATTGCAAGAGAGATACGTAACTCTATATGAAATTGAAAGAAACACATTCGAAAAGTCAATAAAAGCTCTATATGTAGTCTACCCATAAAAAAAGTTTGAACGTGACCAGAGGCTCATACGATCTCGTATTAGATATTGCTCTGAAACTTTAGAAGAAACAGTATTTCTTCACTTATTTTATATTTACGGCATTGTATTAATATTTTCAATATATGTTTCTTACCTGAAATCAATGATGAACTTTTATTATATGGATTTCTAAATGTTATCATCTAAAATCGATAATAATATATTTGACTATAAAATGTATAGCTACATCATGCGCTTATTTTCTCAAATATTTATCAATAAGTTCATTTACGATGTGTAAGTATCTTGTATAAATTCCGACACAAAGAGACTTACAGATTCGATTAATTTTCAAATTATTAACAACATATGACACCTAATATCAACAATGATCTTAATTTTTACACGAATTACATGAGTAATCAGAAAGAATCTATGAGTTAAATTTAAAGAAGTCAGTTGAAATTTCATTTGGAGTACGTTTGAATGCGATACTAGGCTATCTATTACCATGCCCTGTATAAACAAACATAAATCTCTAAAGACGATGCATAAAGTGCACACGACTTAGCGTCGTAGCACGATAAACTCCGCTGCAATTAAGATGGCGCTTATTTTCAGACTCACGAACGAGCAAGTGAGCGCACGCGTGTGGTCTGCGTGCAAACGACCTCTCGCAGTCGCACATGTTCACAAGCCGTTTTCGCGTATCAGGAAACCAACCACCATGTATCTGACCCATAAACGCTTGTCGTCGCGACCGCATGACTATACTAGGCGACCTCCATCTTCCATTTATCCGTTGTCCTTCGTTTCACTTTGTGCTTTGCGCTTTCTTTATATAAGTATGCATTTAAATCGTGAGCCGATTATAGCATACAGATGTTAAACCGTTTTTGTAGTTTTGTAGTTAGAATCAATATTGTATTACTCAGACATTGTATACTGTATTATCCGTGGTCGGTTTTGCTGTAACTAACTAAAGCTACGAGTAGTATATGAAACAATAACTTCAATAACTCTCTCGGGAGGTGTACCTTCGGGTATACCGATGCTAAGAGAAGAAAAGATCTCTCTTTATTTCTCGATACGCCGTTTTTACCTATATATTATGTACCTGACTTAATTTTTCTTACATTTATTTTCATGTTCTTACACATACGCGTTGAAACCAGAAACGGCAGAAACTTCAAATCCGCAAATCCGCAGCAGGACAGGCTCAGTTAAAGAGCAGCTTTTCTCGCAGTCCAGAAATGACCGAGTAACCTCGATTGAATGAGCCCATAAACTAACAGATAGAGAGAGAGAGAGAGAGAGAGAGAGAGAGAGAGAGACAAATGAAAATAAGAGGTCAGCGTGCGATGGGAAAAGAGTGGGTGACGAGTTTGTGCTTTGCTTTTTTGCATTCGAGTGTAGATCGCTGGCAAACACGCGCAAGCAAACGAGTGCAGCCACGCTACTAGCGATAAGAAAGTTTACGGGTCTTGGTTGGCCTGTACTCTGGTCAACGAATAATTGATTAGAGTTTATATAAACAATGCGAAAACAGAAATTTTTCTTATGGAAATTTTACAGGAGGGAAATTGACGAAAACTAGCTATTATCCAACTATATAGTAGTAATCATCTACGACGGACTTAGTTTTTTTCGGTTCCGAATTGTTGCTATAAATAGTTATGTTTTAACAAGAAATTATACAGATGTTTATAATGTCAATTTTGCGGCCTAGAAAAAGTGAATCGATAGACTTCCAGAACAAAATATATCCAGAAAAATATAGAAAAATAATTGAAGTCCAAGAAGTAATGTAACGGAGCATCCGGATACTACTGTATTATCATAAATCAAAGTACTCTATTCTCGTTTGACACAAATGCAATAAAGCCGGATGTCGCGTGTACAAATGTGCGGTGCGCTTCGAGCTGGAGGATCAATTCCGACGTCGTCGACACAAAGCTCGACCAGCCAAGTATCCATGGAATACGTAAGCAGATGAGGTTGGGTCAATGCAAATGTATTCATGAATGACTAAATGTTTCATAATAACTTTTAATAATATATATTATACGAAAATAACAAATAAAATTTCAGCGTCACGGGACCTCCGAATTACGCGCCCAAGATTCTGCATTGTACTATCAGCTCTAGACGCTCGCGATAATACAGTTAGCAACCTTTACATCGTGATATTCAATGTATATAATACACTGCAGTATGAGAATATGCCCAGCGCGTAAATGGTACGAATACACCCGATGCACACGCGATGTGTTACAACATTGAACGCGCGCGTTCGAAGAATATGAAAGCAAGTATAGACGAGAATAAAAAGTGTTAAGGGAGTCGAGTAAGAAAGAAATCGTCACGATCTTTCTGTCGAAAACAGAATTCACCTGACATATTGGCCGCTAGCCAAACGAAGATCGCGGTTTGTCAGCATCGCTGCCGGCGGCGGCGTAGAGCAGAAAATAGAAGGGACAGAATGGGAAGAGGCAAAGGCCGGAGATGGGAGCAAGCGCGGCAAAATAAAGTAGAAAAGAGGCGAGAGAGCGAGAGAAAGTGGAAAAGAGAACGAGGGTGAAAAAGGAAAGGAAGGACGAGCCCAAGTGGTATAAAATAAAATGAAGGGGTTGAGAGTTGGATAGAAAGTTGCCATAGAAGCGTGTAAACATATAAATCACACAGTGGTTCTAGAAGAGGATAGAGAAAATGAGGGAGAAAAAGAAGAATGAGCTGGAGAAAGATCAGGTTAGGTGAAATTCGAAGTTAGCGTTTTCGTCCCCTTCATCTACTTGCTATCTGTCTCTTTCGCCGTCCTTTCTTGTCGACTCGCTTCGTTTGCGCCGTCCGTGTTTCTCTTTATCATTTGAATGAGAATCTGCTTTTCTCTCGCTATCCTTTTCTTTCTCCATACTTATCGCTCTGTTGAACGCTGCTTTGAAAGTTCTCATATCGTGCTTTCACCCAAATCGACTTTCGTCTTTTGTTACAATAATTTCAACTTTTTGTTTAGCTCAAAAATTACAAATTATTATGCTTATCGTTGAAACTTATTGAAACAATGGCTTAAATTAATAAAAATCTGTTTATTAT
Organism: Pteromalus puparum; assembly: GCA_012977825.3. Lineage (NCBI taxonomy): Eukaryota > Metazoa > Arthropoda > Insecta > Hymenoptera > Pteromalidae > Pteromalus > Pteromalus puparum. Next base: position 67,956,731 of record CM053170.1, read on the forward strand.
TGATTTATATGTACTTATACTTATTATAGATGGTTGCATTTGTTTTAAACCAGTACATCTATTGTAATCGTTATATGTACACTCGATGGTAACATATTCACGTGGAACGTTTTTGAAATGCTCCAATCAGAGCGATCAATTCTGAAAAAGTAACCTATCACATTGCGCCATTTGAAAAACGTTCCGCGTGAATATGTTACCGTCGAGTGTACCTCTTTTATTTCAGTCTAAGCTCTGGTAATAATCATTAAAGCAGAAAATCTATCATGATATCACAGAACAAATGCACGAAATGCAGTTAATAGTAGAAGTTTTACTCTTATTTCAAGCAATTATTGTTCGTTCTACTTACAAATTCATTAAAGATCAAATTAACGAATAAAAGCGAAGCGAAACAAGTTTGAATATCGTTTGCAGCAATGTAACATGAAGCTTCGTTAATAATTTTCATTTCAGAGAATGTCTGGTGCAGCGGAAAAATCAGATAGTTACGGCAATTCGATCTGTCTCAATAATATTTTCAAATTGATGGCGCAATCGGAGTGTAGATTTTGATTTGATATGCGTTTCTGAGTAGAAAGACAAATACAATTAAATTAGTAGAAATACATATAGGAGCGCACAAAATTCAAGATCTCCAATGTAGCAATGTAGGCATGCGTGTGCATGAATACTCGCGTCTATATATCCAAAAGCGTTTAGAGCCATCACATAAAATATACGTATTCATACATATTTCTTGCCGCACATACGCGTCAGTGAGACGAACCGAAGACATACATGTATACACTTATACAGCCTTTGGGTCTAGATGCCTCTGCAGAACACTATATAAATTCACATAAACTGCTTTATTGCTGGGAGTTAAAGGCGGCGTAGTTCCACATTCACAGGACACTGGGATATAATATTTTGCCTGTAAAATACGCGAAGCTCACGTTCACGCAGTTGCAGAGCAGGACAACCACAACACTGCTATAGTCGGAGGGCTTTACTTCCTCTCGTCCCTTAAAACTACATAGCTTTTTATTAAACTAGACGCATACTGACCTTGCTACGCATGGCTTTTTCTTATTTTCCTTAGTTAGTATTTGTCTTTTTAATATCTAGGTAATGACAAAATGACAAAAAACGGATGGGCAGCATAATTATAGGCTTGAATATTACTTTATTAAGCCTTGTATTTCAGTGTTTAGTATATACATACACATGCTAAAAAATAGAATTTATTCATATAGATATAAATATAAGTATATTGAAAAATAAATTATACTAGACCGATAGAACCAACATAATATTTTAAATCGTACTATGTTCATAGATGCAAAAAAACGGATAGCTTGTAAAAAAGTAATTCTGAGGAAATCCAGTAAATGCATGTTGTCGGGACACGATCAAATGCTCCTGGGTCACGCACTCCCTATACGCCCGTCAATATATGGCAATTTTTTTGTCACATTCGCGATTAATTCCTGTAGTAATACAAGAGTGCACATAATAAGCATTTGTGCAAGCATATACATTCTTATTGCAGTAAATCTCCAACAAACAAAGAGTGGAACAAAGTATTGACGGGAAGCAGCTTTTATAAATTTTCTGATAAAAATCATAACACCCATTGTACATCACTTTTATTTGCAAACAGACAAATAGTTCAAATAAGCGAGTACTATTCATCTTCCTCTAAATCAAATGGGATTATGCATTAGGTATCCTTCGAATGTGAGTATTAACCTTTCTATGGATATAGGCTTAATATACAGCGTGAATAAGACCGCGCCGGGGAACAGGAACTCCCAAGCGATATAATCCCCTAGCATTAGGCCACGCTAAAATTAAATTACTTAATAACATTTGTGTCAATTTTCTTTATTAATCGCTTTACTTGTTTCCATAGTGCTTTTTCGAATTAAATGAGGAAGTTAAGACTGATGATATTGCTTCATATTTTGTTTGTGCTTTTCTAAAATATGATTAGCAATGTTTTTTATTACGCATTTATTCGAATAATGCATCATTAGCGCAAATCTACGGTTGATTAATTATTATTAACTTACTTCTTTATTTTATAACCGTTTCTATGGTGCATGAAAAATACTGCACTGAAAATAAGTTAAATATAGAACGTAAAATGATGATACTATTGTAAAGTTGGATTATTCGTTGCTGAGAGTTGTTCATTCTATTAATTAGTTATATATATATATATATTTTTTTTACGTTTTTCAAAACCATAAGCCCACCACGTTGCTCTCGAGTTTTGGCTATCCCCGTCGAATTTCCAACTGTATACCAGCTAGCACAATTATTAAATTAAATCGGGCTTACGAAGATTAATCTACTCGAAAACTTTTTCTCTCTCACACTAATATACGTACACCAACACATGCAGTTCTCCGGGGAGTTAAGGACGTTAGATCGGGCTATACGAGGCACGAACTGGGGGCGATATTAATTACCGTCATTAATGAGCCGTTTGCTCGTCAGCTCAGGGAGGAGGTGGACACGTCAGTGGCGCTGGTGGCCAGCCGAACGGGGCTCGCGAATTCACGGCCCGGCTGGATTACACTATGGGGATTTTGTGGAGCGCCCCATTGGCCATATGAGGCAGCAGCGCCGTGCCGGCAGCCCTGGTTAGGTATCGACCGCCACCAGCGGATTTCCAATCTTACGCAGAGAGACGCCGGCTTCTTGGTTTTATGGCAAACCGCATTCACGCTAATTGGAAATCGACGCCAAGTGCATCATGCGCTGGAATATCAACTTCTGACGCTTGCGCCTACGGAGGACTCACTAATTACTGCTCAATTATCAGCTGCAATCTTCAGAAATAGACATATGTTTTCAATGATTTTGATGTTACACTATTGCGCGTGAATTTTTAAAGACTGTTAGAAAAAGTCTGTTACAATAGGTTGTTTAATAGAAACGAAAAAACAAGGATAACTGCAGCAGATGATAAAGCATTTTTCGAGAAATGAATAATTTACATAAAGGGTAATAATGTTTTGATTGGCATATCAAAACGTGCGTAATAAGAGTAAAATTAAATTAGTTCGCGTTTAATAAATGAAAAAAAAAACTGAGCAGAATAAAAGATACAAAAAAATACTACCAAAGAAAGGAAAAAGCGACTCTCAGCGTTGTTCCATAAAAACCCTGCAGTACGTTCACTCAACACCAGTGCATCCAGAATGTGCTTTCATCAGTTCTCGTTTCGGACACCCAGTACCAGAGCTCCCGCTGCGCCATGCGTCCTGATCTATTTTTCCCCGGTCCTCCTCGGATTGTCCAGCGCGAGCAGCTGACCACTTCAGCACGCGGCTCGCAGTCTGCTTACTTGGGTATCTAAAAACACAGCGAGAAAGCAACAGAAAAGAAAAGGACCACACCGACAGTCAGTAGGAGCGCCATAACTCCTAGACAACGTGGCAGAAACGAGGCGACTACGCGGTTTTCCGGGAACAGTAGCGCTACACGCTAGCCCCAGCGCGCAAAATTGGTGCTCTTTACGTTCCCGTGTGAGCACTTACGTCTATTTTCGTTGCTAGGTATTTTTTGCTCTGACTCGACCAAGCGAGCAGTTTACCGGCACCGGCGTCATCTTTGACTCCACAGCCTGGCGAGGATTGTTATCGGCACAGTTGATCCACACAGTGGAACACCAATGTGCGAGTTTATCGAAGGCGATCCAGCGTGAGCTCGTTACGGGGTTGATTCTCATCGCTAAATCTTATAAGGTATAACGGATCCAATCCGCAACAAATCTTACAGACCCAGGACATGCATGTCACCAACATTTATGAAAAATAAAATAAAATATAATATTTTTGAATCTGAATTAAAACTTCTTCAAAATTTAAAAATAATTGAGAGCAAAGATTTGCATTTCAAATAAGAGACCACATAAATCATCGCGTCAATGGCGGGACTCTATTTAACGGTCCTATTTAACTTGACAGCTATTGAAAGAGTAAACTGTGTCTAATCCATACTACTCCTTATATCCTCTAGTTACTTAGCAAGAGCGCATCGGGGAAATTAAGGACAGTATATACAGCCGTTATACAGCAACTAAGTATATACACACTCCGTTGGCCTCTATAATGCCCTGGCCTATGTTAGGACTGAAGCTCGTCAGATTACCATAAACAGTTCGTGTGAAGCTTCTCTCTCTCTCTCTCTCTCTCTCTCTCTCTCTCTCTCGCAGGGCTATCTATTAACAAACGGTTTTCCTTGCGTTGAATGTAAAAGCCAGCTTATCCTCAATAAGTGAATCGCGTAAACGGTCTACCTCTTCACGATTTCTGCACCTTTAGTATTGGTATACAAGGTTCTATATAAACGCTTTATAATTATGCATTTCTACAGCGGCAACGCAATTAACAGCAAAGGTGACCAAACCTATAAGTTTTCTATGCATGAAATTGCTTTCGAATATATATTATCATTTAATCATATACTTATAGAAGATGCATAATTTCGAAATGTAAATATTTCCTGATAAAAAAATGTACATTTGAAAACTGACTTTGAACATGCAATTCTGTTTATAATACAAATAAATTGCAACATATTTATCTACTTACTCATATTTTACAGACAAATATTACAGTTAATTAATTACCTCATCCTCAAATTTTTGAACTTACAATATATTCGAAGCTTCTGAAAGGCTTAACTCGCTGAGTGTCAAGAGCTACGACCGAGCGACGGAGAAAAGCAGTCGCAAGGGGCAGAACGAACGAGATTATCTCTAGTAATGCCCGTAATATTACTTTGCCCATATTATAGCTAGAACGCACTCCAGACGGTTAGCAAGAAATTAATTCCCGTTTAATGCAGTCCCTGGTTAGCATTGCAAATCTCGGCCCGAGCTCTTGGCCTTTTCTTTGCCTCTCTTTCTCTTCCTCCTGTCTTCAACCAGCTCCCGCCTCCCAACGGACTAGCTCACTCTCGCCTCGTTCTTTCGTCGCCCTGACTCCCCAAGCTCTCGAGCCTTTCCGACCCTCTCCTCTTCTTTTTATATATTAATTTTGATCCTACCCAATTTTTTTCCGCAGATTTCAGAAAAATTTCGTCGATTATTAAACTATTCACCTTTTTAATATTCCTTTTTGTTTATCTTCAAATAATTTCATCTTTGCGATGGAAAAGATTCTAAACTCCTTTATTCATGTGAAGAATACGAACCGTATTTCGATAATCCGTAGTCAGTTTTAACTTTTACGAATCTTGACAGTCGATTCAGTTCGATGTAAAGACATGCACCATATACCGAAACAATCAATTCTTGAAATGCTGCTGTCGAAAACGCAATCCTACTCATGCGTAAATTTGATTTATGTGCCAGCTCTTCCTGCAATTGTGTAATTAATTTATCAAGTAATTCTTCTCGCGTATTTAATTCGGCAAATAGATTTGTCAGCAACTATAAGGCAGTGTATTATGCAGATTTGCACAAGCATTGAGTGGCGGATCCATACAGTGCCAACGTAATGAATTCCGAATTAAATCGGTGAACAGCGCAACGGACTGGACGCGTGTTTATGCATATTCGACCTACGCTCATTGACGAGGCGGGCGCAAGTGCTTGCGTGCCTATCTCTTCATGCATCAGCGGAGTGTAAAACAGTGTCGGCGAGAATTTCGTGCGCTGAAAGCACTGACGTGACTGTCACGTGACTGAGCTTCATGCTAGTTTTTCTCGCACTCTTTCTGCTTTACGGACTCTGCATTGTAATCTAATTTACTGCTAGATGAAATTAACGATTGTTATAACAGATTGGTTTGTCTATTAAAATGAATCTCTAGTTTATTTAACACATGAATGCATCTCAAGTTATTTGAGGATCGCGCGTCAATTATGCCATTATTAATTACTTAAATTCCATAGTATATCCTCCAACTCAATTAAACTACTTAATCGAATATTCGATAATCATAAATATGCGTATATAGCATTGCCACATAGCGGTATAATAATTTGATAATGATCAGCCAACTTGATAATAACAAGCTATTGGCACTTTTTTAAAATCCTGCCACTTGCACGAAACCATCGACTAATCACGATAAAAAAAGCTGATTTCTATTCGAATCTTCATTAAGATAATGGAAGCAGGGCTAGTCCTAGCGAACAAATAAACCCACATATAGACATACCATGGATAAACCATTAGTACATAGACATGTACCATTACCTAGTCCAGTGGTTAATCGATACAACCAAATAATTATCGTAAAAGCGGCTTTAGAAAAGCACCGCAGCTTCTTGAAGTAATTGCTACGCCACCTATCTATCGCACTCTGTTGATATATCTTTACAAATACCACGTTACAAGAATTTTTATCACATGCTTTCGATTTTCACGCAGCAGAATTCAGGCCAACGCTTATATTCATATTTGTATTATTTAGCAATACTACAGAAAATGTTCAGTATGGGTATATACAAAATAGTCGTTATTGAATAAATTTTCCATTGTAGAATTTAGCATAGATTCTTGACACATATTTCAGTTTAATACTCTGGCGGATATAATAATACAATAGTTGATAAATTCAACTAATTTTACAAGCCATCAAATGTCCCTGAAATCAATTAGACTTAAACTTTCAGGCAAAAAGTTCTAGCTGAAACATACATCGGATTGTAACCTCAATAAGACAACAGTGTGAACTGTATCGCGACTGCTCGATCTGCAGACGCATCAATCTCAATAATGCCGGAAGGGCGAGCACACACTCTCGTTCTACCGACTATTCCCGCATAAGATATTTATCTTTGGCCTTAACTATTTCAATTACCCTTCGCCTGGTGAAATGGGCTTTTTCTCTTTCTCTGTTTTCCTCGCTCTCCGATTGCCACCGGAACTCTTCCTCGAAACTGTTGAGAGAAGAAGAGGGGAAGAGAGAGGGCGAAGGAGAGAGATCTAAGAATCTGGCCGCAGTGAGAGAGAGAGAGAGAGAGAGAGAGGGACAGAAAAAGGAAGATATCGCATCGATTCATCCGGAAAAGTTCTGCCATATGGTATCAGCCGCGAAGAGTGCAAAGTTCGCTCGTGGGACCTCTCGCTAGCAAAAAACGAAGGAGCCAAAAGCCAGCATAGTCAACTCGGCCTAGAGTTCAAAAGCACGTGTGTGGTATGTGTGCGCATATGAGCCTGTGTGCGTGGGCGGGCGAAGCTAGTCCGAGAGATAGATAGAGAAAGAGGGAGAGGAAACTAAGTGGAAAAAGACGGTTGGCGCGGTGAAACGTCGAGGGAATAAGCAGAACAGCGCCGGGTATGGTAAGACCTAGCGCATTCGGACCGCCGAGTAACGAGAGACCGTGAAAGAGTAAGGACGGCTAAAGTGATAAACTTTGCCCGTAAAGGCGACAATTTTTTGTAGCACAGCTTACCTTCACGAACAGGAGGGGGAAGAATGAGGAGACGCAACGAGCACTCGGCCCGAGGGTCGTCTAGCGGTAATTTTTATTTATGAAGCTTCATTATCATCACCTACCAATTTACGTGCTACTGCTCGTCTTTCACCGTGCAGACGACGCCGCTAAGGTGTCGACCCTTCGTCACGCGTCTTCTGTGAGCCTTTCCGTGCCTTGTTAACGCACGAAGCTGGGATTTTCCGTGCGAGATTGTTGGCTATTTTTGCGTATTGTTAGAGAAAACTGATTTCATGTATAAATTTACAAGATAATCTTTTGCGCGATAATTATAAATAACATATTGAGATAAGATAAATTAATAAACAGCTGTAAGTATTCTTTGCAATTAAAAATGTGCTCTTAAATAAGCTATTTATTTTATTGCATCTATATATCGACCTATTAAAAGGAGATAGCGATTACCTTGAATTAGAGCTTGGAAGCTGACTTCACAGCATCAGGTCTCGGAAGAATGAAATCTTATTGGTCTAAGAATTTAATATCTATACACATTCCATCTGCGCGCGTCGCGCGCTGGATAAAGCCCTAGCAAAACAAAAAATTATATGATTGACCGTTTTGTTGTCATCTACTTGAAATATTTTTCAATCGTAAAAATTATAAAATAAGAATGATCAGTATATTATCGGAATGGATAACATACTGTAGGCATGGCATTTTATTTCAAGTCTAGTTTAAATGGAACGTAACAAAAGTGGACAAATTTTATTTACAGCTTGAAGCCAAGTAAAGCCATTGAGCTCCCTCCCTTTCTCCCCCAACCCCCTAAATAAAGCAGACCACAATCCTAGAGCTACGATCTCCAAGCAGCTTGAGGCGTCTAGCTTTGTCACTCTCTGGAATCTCTAATGCCCGCTGTGCTCTTACAAGAGCGGCGAGTAAGACTATGCGGCCCAAGGTGTTCCAACACTCAGGACATTCGTGATACTCGATCGCCTTGTCTGCAGAGCCGACCGTATATAGGTACTAGCGCAAGCTAGTTTCAGTCCAAGATCCACTTTCCGACATTTAGCGTTACAGTTGTACCAGAGCCATAATCCTCCCTCAAACTATTGCTATACACATGCAGACATTCGAGCGTTGCGAGCCATGAACCAACGCGTGTTCGAACTAACTGTTGCTAACTGTCGCGTAACGCTATATTGGCTTGTAAGCCGATATATTTGAAAGAGAGTTTTAATTGAGGTCTAATTTCTGGTTCGATTTGCCATTTCGTATTTCACGTATACAGCTATTGTATTATTTGATTTTTTGTGGTAAAAAATAAGCTTCATGCACTTGAACTAGCAACTGGACTAATTGGCATAAAACGAAGGTGTCAGCAATCTAGTTGTGCTCTGTTGTTTCTTCGACTGGCTATTCCGAGCGCGAAATCACTTGCGAAACTTTAAATGATTTATTCGCGTAGCCGCTTAGCACAAGTCAATGACGCGAAAAGATTATCGACAGCGTCGAGCGAGAGAAGCGAGTCTACGGCTACTATATAGACGTTCAGATTACCCACACGTCGTCGCTTGGCTGCATACGCAGCGCGATTTTCTCCTGCCTAATGGCTCATGAGCTTTGATTGAACTGTGTTTACGCGGCGCTTTTACTACCCTGCATTTCTCCGGGCCGACAAGCCCGGGTTAATGAGTGACGCAGATACACGCATCACTGCCCGATTTTTTCACACTTGCCTAGTTTATGTCGTTTTTTTTCTGATATTTTATACTGTTTCTTTATTTCTCACTGACGTTTGGGTCGCTAAGAATTTAAATATAGTAAACACAGCAAAAACAGTAAAGAAATGAGAAAACTAAATAGTAAAATGTTCGTATACGTTAGTAAGCATATATACGCCCACATAACACTTAAATTAAATTAAATTCTAGAAATGTACAAAGAAACTATAACATATCATCACTGAGATTTTATTTGCTCTTCTTAAAACATTCTTGTCAAAGTACTACGTAAGTAATTGCTATTCAAATAAATTGCTAATAAAGAAATTCAGTATAAATGTTCGTAAAAGGATTACGTTGCACGTCGCGTTTTATAAGTTAAGGCGATTTATTTGTTTCAAGCGGATTATTTATAAGCGTCAATTTTTCCTGCAACGTCGACTTCGATGATCGGCCATTAATCTAGAAATTAAGGCCAGCTATTCGAGGTATTTTGCTCGGATTTTCATGGATATATTAATCTTGAAAGCTAAACTATAGAAGCAAAAATTTGTTATGAAATTGATTGTATCAATCTAAATCCTGTATTTATCTAAATTAATCCAGGTTTAATTATGATTATGATATTAATTAATGTTTTATATAAAATGTGAATTTTGTGCTTTCGTTAAAAGTAGATACTATTGTTATTTTTTGCATGTACTCATAATCGATATTAATTGTTGAAAACATTACTCTAGAAAATATGTAAGGATTAACCGCGACTATTCGTACAAAGTATTTGCTATTTTGATAATCCTGCATGGTCACGCGCAGCGCGTCAATAATAAAAGCGGTTAATGAGTTGAACGGATGAGTCCAATGTTGGAGCAACGTAAGGCAAAACCAATTTTTGCCGTACAAAAAAGAGGCACAACAATCTCCTACCAGGGAAACTACACATCTCGATGGCATGACAGTACTCAAAAATTATTGCACCCGTCGAGATTGGCACGCGAATATAAGCCTATAGGCACGAGCCGCTAGAGTAAGAGGTTTGCGCGTTTGACTATTATTTGCCGGAAATTCAATTTTCCAAACACAATAATTGCGCTCGTGGGCTAGTGTACGGGCGTGCGAGCCAGCCAGCCCCGGTATGCGAAATTGTGAACGACAGAATAACGGATGCCAAGTGTACTCGTCGCAAGCAATTAATCAGGGCGCGCACAATCCGCGTTGTTGCGCGACATAACACCTGCCGGTATATAGGGGAACGAGCCGCGTCCAGCGTTGTTGCTGTTGCGTGGGCTGTGGCTGCCACTAAATGTCAGTGCGCATCTCGAAAGAGCCTCGGCAAAAGTACCGCATGCGTATTGTTTACGAGAGCGAAGTGCATCAGAAAAGGAGAGCGATGCCGAGTGTTCATATGAGCTTTGATTTTTTTTACTGCAGGCGAGAGGAATATTGCGATTTCACCTAATATTTACGTACTGAAAATACAAAAAAAAAAAAAAAAAAAAATATTCGAATGGAAAACAAAAATGAGAAAAAGTAAATATGATACCGTTTGTTGGCTCTTTCGTGATATTTAATTCCACGCGTGATGTGAATGGATTCCGATAAGTGCAGAGTGTGTGCAATTGATGTTTGTTTTGTGGAGTTTTCCAGATTGTTTTTCAAAATAAATATTTTTCTGGGTTTTTTTTTCTCTTACCCGTATAACATTTATTATTCACAATTTCAATATGGTGAACGTTTATTTTAACAACAAACAAATGGGCAAAGTAACAAGAAATACGTACTTTATATTACCTATTCTAATACCTCCTTTTTTTGATAATGTTATAACAATGTATCTACCTACACATATAAATTTTACAACAAAAAAAACAAGTTCCTCTTTCCAGAAAATTCCAGATAAATATTCAGAATCACTTCCCATTTTTTTCGAAGTTCCATAAAGTTGAAAATTGCCATAGCCGGTACTGGATTTCACATAAGTCGCCGCGCGCCGGTTGCCGTGATAACGTAATGGTCTACTTCCTGGCTATCTAATGGCCGGCTAGCCGGCAGCGCCAAGAGTCTTGGCGTGCTGGCTACAATATCCTATATGCGATAATCGTACTGATTTAAGACCACGCTCTTCCGACCATGCAGGAAGGGCTCTTGGTGTTAGGCACACCTCTACCTTGCCAGCCCACTCTGCAGGTACCTATAGACCAACGTGCATTACCTCAGGTTTATTTCAACAGTCTGGAAGTACCAGAATTAGGGGTGCATGAGAGTAAGAGGGGTGCGCGTGTGATTAGTGTATGGGTATTATATTAGAAACGTGTAATCTATTTTTTGTACAAACTCCTGATAATGATATTCTGCTATTTGATGGAGAAGAAAGTATCGAATTTTCGAATTCGATTACAAAGAAAGCCTCGTATTTGACAAAAACTGTAAGCAAAGTTTGATGTGGACCTACAGATACAAGGCAAGAAGATAAAACACGAGAAGGAGTTCACTGATCTGAGAATTGTTAGAGTTGTTTCATGCCATTAAGTAGTGTGCAGTAATTTCAGATAATTTCGCTTTTCCTGTTCTAACGTCTTGACAGTTTTACGCTGCTGCAAAATTGTCGCGTGCTAGCATTCTGTATGCAGTTTTCCTGTTCACCCTCGGTAGAATTCACACGAGCCGTGTTATTACATGTTTTAAAGGTATTTCTCGCCCACGCGTACGCCCACCCTTTTCCTTTTTTTTTTCTTACCGTCGGCAATCGGTTAATCACCGGCTGTAACAAGCCCGTGCTAATTGCCTTGTTTGGTGGTACGTATACGATGGACGGGGCGATTGATCAGCGAGCTAAAATCACACGTTTACTTGTATCGTGTCATTAATTGATTTCAGTATATATAAAACGGATTTATTCGGAGCATATATAATTCAATATCTTTCAATGATTCTTATTCTAAAATTATATGCGGTATGCTATGGAATTAAGAGATTAAGACGCAACAAAATCTTCTTTATTATTTTAGACTCTTATAGTTTCTAAAGAAATCACTGGCAAAAAGTTTTAAAATTATTAATCTATCGGTATAATAAGAGCAATAAAATTTGTAATACAAACAGAAATCTTAATCTAAAGACAAGAATTTTCGAAAGTATGTCAAGCGATGCGATAAATTCCTGACCTACAGAGCTGTTCTCTAGAAAGCGTTGAAAATCTTAGAAGTGCCAGAGAATATAATTTGGTATGTATAACTAAAAAAATATTTATGTAATGATTACAATCATGTTTTTAATATACATCTATATACACTGAAATTTAGGATATAATATTTCAAATCTTTCAAAAATTAATCAAATAAAATGAAGTTCAAAGACTACTATCACTTAATTTGTATACATATAGATTAGAGAATCCATTTATTTACTTATTTATTAATTTATTTTTGTTAATTTTACTAGATTTGATTGCAGTAACTTCTGAATTATACTTATTAGTGAAACAATATTCGGCTAATGTAGATGTGTATTATTGAAATCAACTAGTTTTCAGGAATATACTATGTTGTATCTATAGAGTGCAGCATCATAACGGTTACATGAACGTAAAAATTTACAGAAAGGTCTTAAAAGAAGCCCCAAATGTTGGTCGATTCGAAGGGTGGATTGCCCTCTCAAACCAACTTCCGCAAATATGAAAAATACTTCCGCATCCAATGGTGCGAGCGAAAGTAATAGTCATTGCTCGCTCGATATTTTGCAAGTCATCGCAGCAAACGGAAAAGTGAATAGAGTGAAACCGCATCGAAACGCGATATTCGACGGCATCAACGTCACTTGTTTGCCAATATATATGAATATTATCAAGTCTCGTAGTATTGAAGACTCGAAAAAGAAGTGAAAAAATATATAAAATTATACATTACAGTAGATTTTAATTTAATATTAACTCAATACCATAGTCTTTGCAATATTGTCTTGTTTCAAAATTTAAGATGCAATAGTAAGACGATATTTATCCTCAAAGATCGAGACAAACGAAAATCCTGCCTTGACAAGACTTTCGTGTCAAAGTCGTGCAATATTTTTGGTATTATGTCTACAATTTATTATAATATTTAACTATATAGGTATACAAAATAAAGAATAAATAAGATTTATTAATAAAAATCATGTTTTGTTAATCTTATTGTGCTACGTCATTTTTGAGCGCGACAATAAACCGTTTAAATATTTATATGTTCAAACTATAAGAATTGCTTGGCTATGGAAGCATGATTTCCGGAAGAGCGATTATTGCGCAATATAAAACTGATGTCATAAAGCTGCGTCTGGATATTATCTGTCTTTCACTGACACTATGACTCCGACAAGAATCTAATGAAAATGAATCTTCATGAATTTTTCACTCTTTTATGAAATCCTTTTTATTTTTCTAAAGTTAATATTTTTCTATTTTGTATTAGAAAGTTCATAAAAATACCTTATGATTAAAAAGTATTAACAACAAAAATTTCTAGTTATCTATATAATCCTTCAGGAAGACCTATTTTCTTGGTTTGTTATTTTGTGTATCTTGAAAACTAACAAGAGTGCTCTTTCTTTGCACAAATGCTCGAATTTTGTATTTAATTATTCTCCAATATCTTGGTACTGTGAAATGCGAAATAGTTTGCACATCATATTTTGTTAGCATATACTTATTAATCATCAATGCAGAGAATCTCTTCAATATAATGTAAACTTCTATAGCTAAAATATATATTTGAGAATATATTTTATTATTATGTCGATCTCGCTGTTTTCATTCTTTAACCCCTCGTGGGCGTATACGTTCGTGCATTCCGTCGCATGTTTCACAGTGTAATAACGGAAAACAATCGATAGCCCATCCATCGTAGATGCTAGATAACGAAGAATCCACAGCATCGTGAGCGTAGCCCGGCCGGGACAACGTTTCAAATTCTTTCCTGAGCTGAGCGAAAGCTCGCGAGGAAACGATCGCGTATGTGCAACGTGGCTCGCTTTTCTTTTTCTTTCTGCCTTCCGTTACGGTAAAGTCGTAAAAACAATACGAAGAAGTATTCAATTCCAGTGCCAATCTTAGAAATATCACTTCGAGTCACGTGATGCTTGATATTTTACTCGTTTTGATGTCCCGTCAACAGCACGGTCCCGTCATTATTTATAGGGATGCGCTGATTATAATAGTATGCAGGATGCTCAAGACTATATATGCGAACACAGTTCTTGCTTTCTTAAAGAAAAAGCTTTACACTAATAATTTTTATGTAATTTTTCTTCGTAAAAAGAATTCAGTTTATGATCCCAAAAGCTCAAATTCTTCTATCTTTAAGGAGGCTGAAAGTCAATAATTGAAAATTCAGATATCAAGCAAGCATATTAGTAGTAGACGTAGCAGTTGACTTGCGTTATGTAATAATCTATTATTCTGCAAATTATTTTATTAATTTTTAATTGATTTGTGCACATTTATTATCGACAAAATCTCCAATACTCGCTATTTTTATTATATAAGGTAATGAAGCTTTAATTAACCTTCCGAGTAAAAAGTTTACTGTAAACTGCTGATGGCGCTTCTTTTGAAGGAAAAACAAATATGTAACAATTATTACAGAGAAGTATCGTATTAAAAAAAAACACCATGGGCATTTGGAAAAACGGCAGCTTAATGAACTTTTTCACTCGCAAGTATTATCTATCGCGATCTTAGTACCTTTGTACTTTGTTATAAGCAAATTGTAAAAATGTTTTTACGTTAATATGTATGTATGTCCATGCGCATGCGTAAGATTTGTGTTTATTATATTTAGCTTTAGTTTTAAGAAGACAGAACAAAGTACCTAATAGCAACTCGTGATATCTTAGGGATTAAAATACCGGAAGTGCACAGACAGCATAAACGCAGAATAATGCTTCATACAAGTGCGTCGGGAATTTCAGTTACATTTAGCAATCATAGCTTGAAATATATGCCTCTGAGTATATGTGTGTATGAGGGTGCATTGCTTACGGAATGCGGACATCCATTTCGCCGCGGCGCTTTTCGAATGTCACGAAGTTCTCTCTCTCTGTCTGTCTCTCTCTCTCTCTCTCCCTCTCTCTCCCTCTCTCTCTCTCTCTCTCTCTCTCTCTCTCTCTCATCCTCTATATCTCTGTAGGTATGAGCGGTTGAGCTTCTTTGGTCCTCCGAGCTGTTGTTGAAGCTTCAAGGCTGATAGCTATGCGCAGCATATGGCATACGTCGGTGCTGAAGTCACCGCTGCGCGTCTATTAATATTAGCGCACCAAGCCTCTTTAGCATCGCTATTGAATCCTCCTGCACGTTCATAAACACTCTCACAAACGCATTCGCATCCGAGTTATGGAATTAAAATTAAGTGCATCTGCAAGCGGCTCTACTGAAAACTAAAAAAGGATTTGATTTAATAGTAAGATGATTCAAACAAATATTTTTTTGTAACACAAGCACGATTTTCGCGTTTTTCTAACCTATTAAGCGGGACTAAAGTAACTTTTTTCAGACCGCCGGGCAAAAAAAAACGAAAAACGCCCGCTATCATTTTTCGGGAAATTTTCTATATATACATATATACACACATATATATATGTATATATATACACACACACATATATATATATATTTATATATATATATATAAATTAAACAATTAATCTACTAAGAGTGTGGTCGCCGATTCTGAAAAAAGTTGCATCAGTCGCACTCAATATCTAAAAAAAAAACGCAAAAATCTGTACTTGCGTTACAAAAAATATGGTGTGGACCAAGGGCTAAGTAGGCTTTTTGGCCTCGTGTGGTTGCAGTACTCGTATGCGGCTCGTAAACGCCCTCGCTTTCGGCTCGAGCTAACTCGCCTTGACTCGTACTGCAAACTCCACACTCGGCCTAAAAAAGCCCACTTTACGCCCTTGGCACACAATATACTATTTTGTAACACTTGCACGGTTTTCGCGTTTTTCGTACCTATTAAGCGGGCGTAAAGTACTATTTTTTTACCGGCGAGCAAAAAAAGTTAGCAGCGGGCAAAAAAAGTAAGCAGCGGGCAAAAAAAGTCAGCAGCCGGCAAAATTTTGTTTGAAAATACAAATTTTGAGTTTCTGAGTCGCATTTTCTAAATATTTATAGGTGTGTAGTGGCCGTGTAAAAAAAGGCTTATTTACTCCCGCTTTATAGCCATGAAAAACGCGAAAATCAATACATGCTTCACAAAAAATATGGTGTGCACCAAGGGCTAAGTGGGCTTTTCGACCTCGTGTGGTTGCAGTACTCGATCTAAAAAAGCCGACTTTACGCCCTTGGTACACAATATACTATTCTGATTCAAAAGAAAAGATCCAATTCGAACCAAGCTTAAAGTTATATATTCAAACTAAATAAATTATTATATTTTATTGACACTCAGATTATACAATTAAAGCAATAACAAATCTGATCGAGTTTGCGTGACCTAAAACGTGAAATCAATAACAAGCAAACATGAAAGCTAACGCATATAGTATCAGTTGAATACCAAATATGTTGACTAACATGCAATTATTTATACATTAGATACGAATTTGAAATTGCAATGCAAATCAAGCAATACACCCAATTTGACAAAAGTTTAATTTGCAAATGATCAGAACTCAGCTAAACAAACCCACAAGCTCATTGATAATTCAAGTAACGCCAGGATAAATTGACGCCCAAGCGCGGGACTTCTTTGGGTAGTGGATGCTGGATCTAGGCTCTTGCCGTATGGGGGCTTTAAGTCTTGGTGTCACTGCACGCATGGGGCAGCAGGATCACAGCGGCGGTAGGTGGGCGCATGGGCGACAATAGACGCGACGGGAAATTGAGTTGGCACTGATTAGACATTGCGGGCGTGCCGTCATGCCAGGATGGTTCGTCGGAATTCGTCGGCATACCGGGAAGCGCTGCACAGTACCATTCTGCAGGGCTCCTGCGGATAGCCTTATGCGACCGTTATTACATACACGCTACCGCAGCACAAGCGTATTTTTAAAGTGGAAAGGAGTATGAGGCGATATTACTGGGTGTGCAAATAGCACTGGAATGGAATTAAACTGCGGAAAGGCACGAAGGGCAGCGGGCGTTAATTTAACAGGCGTTAGAAGCCAGGATGTGACATAATATTTTTAGAAGCCATAATTGAAAAAAATCACAATACAGCTCACGATTATAGCCGCCCCTTTAATGCAGTAACTTAATTAGACATGGTGATTTAAAGCCAAAAGACACTCTTCATTAAGTCCTGCAAGCATCAACCGCGGCTCGTATAAATTTAGGCTTAAGATTATATTGAATTAATAATAGCTTTGACAGATCAATCCAGGAGCACAGTAGCGGTCATCATATTCCTTCCATAGCCCTCTATATCCTAGCAACTCCCAAATGCCCGCGAGCTGCAAAACGCAATTAGTTTTAATGCTTGGCCAGTAATATGGCCAACGACAGCGGAGTGCGGCGAAGCTCACAAAGAGCCACGTGCGCGGGAGTGAAAGCAGGAGAGAATAACGATCCTCCTCTTGTCGCGCCGGTCAGCCAGCCAACGTCACAAGCTCATAACAAACGCGGCTCGCAACGACGATAATGGCGATAACAATAATAACAATCATTTTACTGGCTAGATTAATTTCCCTCCCCGGATCGCATGGAATAATGACCCTACTCGAGTCGTTATTGCGTAATATATAGATCCTTCTTGTGCTCTCTCTCTCTCTCTCTCTCTCTCTCTCTCCCGTCCTCCCTCTCACAGCGCGATAACCTATCTGCAATCTGCGCATCGCGGTACGCACGCAGCGGAGATGTCTCCGCGCCGAACTCTGCACTAGATCGCGAGAGGTACTCCTCTGTACGCGGGGACGAAGTGTCGTACTGCTCTGAGCTATAGGCCCCTACTGCACGCCGATCACAACGGCGGCTCTACCATCGCATACCCCCATCTATTCCTGTGTATCTAACCTAATGTATACCTGTCTATACATTGTGTACAATATTATCGCAACGTGTGTAGAGAAGTTGATACGAGCGTGTGTTTGATGTACTACGACACTTGGGTGAAACGTACCTGGGAATCAATTTGTATGGCGACGTGACGTCCGCTCGCGTGCGATGGCTCGATATAATAATACACGTGCCTTTACTGTATTCGCTCGGTGTCTGCGGTGGCGTTATTTGGTCAACGTTTTTCCCTTCTTGAATTTGTATAGGATTGCACGTCCCATAGCTCATATCATGCGATGGTCAGATATACATAAGCATATGCTACAGATCAGCGTCGTGAGCAATCCACGATGTTTTGGCTTTGGATCGATACTGGTATAGATGTACATTACATTCTCTGAAAAGACTACCCTGTCACGCGATGATTGATGTAAAGCAATATGTAATTGTTGGCCCGTGTGATGAATGGCGCGATAAGACGGCGAATAGGTATTGGGTCGCAGACGATTTTACTTGGCATGAAAAAATGCAAAGGATATTTCTATCGATTATAACGATATGGAATATTTAAAATTATACTGAAGACAAAAATATGAGTATGTGAAAAAAGATGATTTTATCATTGCACGTTGACTAGTAGAAATATTGTGTTAGCATAATGCTTAAATAATAATATAATATTCTGCAGTAGGAGTTCTCTAATTGAGTCAATATTATGCTCGATATTATGTGTTATTGGCTCAAATTGTTATAATTTCCAAAAGAAACATTTGGTTAGAAAGCATTAGTTAGACAATTTAACAATGAGAGCTTTATACCTATCTCTGTACAATTTTTTTTCTCCCTAAAATATACTGTATAGTATAGAAACATAAGGGCTATATGTGTTCATTAACCGATTTAATCTTAAAATCTGTTTACGCCAGGATGAAGGCACAGACGCAAACATGCCAGTAAGTAAGGTGGCTTTAGATCGGATCATAAGACCAGTTGCCTCTAAGAAAATTTGCGACGTGCTTCAATCACGTCTTGGCTTCAAAATGATTACACTGATAATAGAAAGCTTAGACTATAAGGTGCAGTTAAATATACAAAGTTTGAACACTTGACTCAGCAGGACGCTTAATATATGTATAGTTTTATGTTAAAGCAACAGCTGTAGCAATAACAGTGCAAAAACATAATATAATTATTATTTATAGTTATAGACAATTACACTGGTCGATAAGTAATCAACGACGCCGACAAACATAAGTGGCGTATACTATTTTCTAGTACAAAGTGTGAGAAGCTCGATTTTTTGCGTTTGCATAGCGGGTGTGGCCGTTTCCAAGACTGAAACCGAAGCGTGTACAAAATAGTTTCACACACGTGCTTTGGTTTTAGGATGAACATAAAAGTATGAATCAAATTTTGCACGCAGTATGATAACAAATTTTGTATGTATGTATGTATATATATATATGTGTGTGTGTGTGTGTGTGTGCGTGTGTGTATGAGAAAATAGGCGAGTCTGTACAGCATCCACGACGGCCACTCAAGCGCTCAATCAACGTACGAGTTTGAAAAAGCTCATTCGCTCCTTATGTTCACCGCACTTTTAATAAAAAGTGCACTTATATTTTCCTGTGTGAATTTTAGAATAAACTTAATAAAAAATATGAAAACGCTTGAATAAAAAAATTGCGGTGATGGGTAGCAGTAAATTCATTAGCCTAACAAATTTTAAGTTATCGTTTTTATAAGTTTGAAGTGAAAAATTAATATAAAATGGACACTTTTTTATTTATTAATTTTCTATAACATAAACATGATATTGAATTGCAGATCATAATTTGTTTAATATAATACCATATATATATATATACTAGGGGGGGTACCCCCCTGCTCGCTCCGCTCGCCAACCCCCAAATTTCAATTTACGAATGTACTTCAACATTCTGTTTATGGCAATGAGATTGAAATAAGAGGTTTTTCCGCTCTATATAATGTTTATGTCACAGTATATTTAAATAATGTTGAAAGTAATTTTACCTTTGGAAATATTTCTCAACCTTCTGAATTAAAATTATTACTAAGTGGAGAACAAGATTCTAGTCATTTTGACATCATTCTTGAATCTAATAACGATAGTTCAACATCACATATTTTAACGCCTAATAAAAAAACAAATATTCTGAAAAGAAAAGCTTTAGAAAATAATTTAAGTGAAAATATTCCATATAAAAAAGTTAAGTCTCATAGATCTCAAACTAAAATTCGTTGTAGAGTTAAAAAAGGACAAATATCAGTAAAAGATTTCTCAGATTTTGGAGAAATGAGTTTTACATGTAAAATGTGTTCAGCAGTATATTGGCAAGAGGAAAAAAGTAAATCTACTTGTTGCCATAACGGAAAAGTTAGGTTATCACCTTTAAGCAAATATAACAAAGATCTCAAAGAGCTTTTACTTAATGATAATCATTTCAGACACTTAATAAGATATTACAATAACTTATTCTCTTTCGCAACTTTTAGTGCCAATGTAAAATACGAAAAACAGAGAGCTATTTATAATTTAAAAATTCAAGGTCAAGTTTGTCACACTACACCATCTACAATGATACCTATAACACCACGACAGCTATAGATGTGGAACTTTATATTTATGATGACATAACTTCTTAGAAAAAAAGTTAAACTTAAATGAGAAAAATTGACGTGAAGCAACATTTACAGATTTTAACAAATATTTTTAAATAGAAATCCATACGCCCTAAGAATTTTAAATGTTTAAATGCAAATATCTAAACATCAAAACATTACCACATTACAATTATTTTTATACAGTAAACAGATTAAACAAAAAGCACAAGATATAATGACCATTAACTGCAGAATAGTGCGCTATATTGTCTCGCAAATCAACTCCTGAAAACTATGATTTTGCGTATATCCAAAAAGTAACTTGAATTGTGAACATAAGTAATATTTATTTGACACAAATTGTACCAGCAACGTAGATCCTATGGTTTTTCGTTAATGTTTCCATAGGTGGAATTTTTTTGGGGATTGGAGTATTTGCATACAATAAAAACCAGATTCTAAAAGAAACGATTAATAATATAGAAGATCTTTACACTCTAATTCCAAACCAAAACGAAGCTTGATAACTTGATCTTTTACAATATTATAATTATAGACTTTCATATAGACCCAATTAGTATACAACTTTCTCCAATCTTAATATAGTGGTTAGACTAACACAACAATATTCTTTACAAAGCACTTCTAATGTAAAAGTAAATAGAATGAATTTCTTTCGAAGCTAATCAAAAACATTAGAAATATGAATGTTACAAAGGTTTATATGACCGACGTTACAACTCAGCCGCAACAATTCTCGAATTTTGAAAAGAAAGATAAGATTTAGGAAATTTTTATTTTCCCGTGAGCGAACATACATAGGTAGTCCCTCGATAGCATGCCAACAGCATTATAAGGATGGCTATGGCATAGTAAAGATCAAAAACAAAACGCGATTTATTAATTACCATGACGTGTAATCCTAAATGGGTAGAGTTAAAAGAGTTTAAAGAAATTTCAAAAGGAACTTCTCCAAATGAATTCAAATTTAGCAGTAAGATTATGTTTATAGGCAAAATTCATGTCATTACTTGATGATATAGTAAAAAATGAAATATTCGGAAAAGTAATAGCTTACGTTATACGATAGAATTTCAAAAAATGGGATTACCGCACGAACATATAGTTGTTACACATCTACATCCAAAAAACAATACTCAGACACCTCAATTAATTGATAAATATATTTCTGCTGAAATTCCGATTTAGATATAGATTTGCAAAAATTAGTATTAAACCATGTTTACATGGGACGGCACATATAGATCATGGACGAAATAAAATCTCCTTGCATTGAAAACATGAAACTATTTGTAAAGAAAAAATTCCAAAACATTTCCGCGATACCACAATTTTAAGAAAAATGTTATCCTGGAATATCGAAGGAGAGATAATACTTCACGAAACGCATTACTTACAGAGTGAAAAAATTTAAAAGATTATTCCAGTCGATAACAGAAGTGGTTGTTACATTATAAAACTTTCTATAAAAAAGTATAAGTGCACATTAAGTCGAATATTGTGCATCAATTCAAGTATTAAATATATAATTTAAATATTCATAAGGAGAGAGGGGAGCATTATGGCAGGGTTAAAAAAATTGACAATCTTGAAAATTCTACTGCGAAACCCGTTAGTTCGTGATGGACTTACTGAATACGTAATGGTAGATATTTGAAGTCCCAGGAAATGGAAGGGCTTGGCGTCTGTAAGGCATTATCCTATGTGTGGCAGGAAGTTCCCTGGTAGAAAACGTTTAGGAATCCAGTACAAAATATCAAGACAAACATAGTTTATGAAAGAAAGCAAAGAATTAGAAGGCATTGAACAAAAAAAAACCTACTTAACAGCATGGTTTTATTGAATAGAAATTGATGAATTTTGCAAAGACACATTAAATATGTTCAAGATACCAGAATATTATAGGTTTAATAGAAAATCACACTTCTTGATAAAACGTACACCGTATTGTAAATTAGCAACCATTGCCTCGTCTCAATTCGTATCGCCAAAAGATACTGAAAAGATTTTTTTTTAAAATTTAATATTGAACCGAGCAAGAGCCAACTTCATTTGAAGATTTAAAAATTCATAAAGGTATAGTACGTATCAAACATACAAGACGCAGCGCTTGCAATGGGCTTGAAGAAGATGATTCCCATGTTTTATATATGTTTTGAAGAGGCTTGTCACATTATGTTACCATTATCAATTACGAAATTTTTTTGCATGGTTTATTTTTAGAAGAAACATACAACTAATACAATGTTGGAATAAATTAAAAAATTCTTTTACAGAAGATTTTAAAAACAAATAAGAAATAATGCTCTGTCTCATATTCAAACTATATTAGAAGAACGAGTGAAAGATCATGCAAAAGATTTCAGTTTAACAGAACCAAATAGATATTGAAATAATGAAAGCATCACAAGATCCATGTTTTTGCTTAGTGCTGATACCTTAAACGGTATGTCAATCATTAACTACTGAGCAAAAGTACTTTTGAAGAGTTAATTGACAGACATAAGACAAAATTTACTTTATGATGTCCGGGAGGTTAGGAAAAACATTTTATAGCAAAGCATTAATTTATTATTAATGTCATTAAACAAAAAAGTTGTCAATGCATGACTGAATAGCATCTATTTTATTACCTAAAGGTTTAACAAGGTCATCGAACTTTTAGATTTACTTTAGATTAAATAAAATAGAATAGGCTGTTTTTGAAATTAGAGTCAGACAAAAAAGATTAAGAGCGGCAGATTTAATAATTTGGATGAAGCTTCAATGATACCTAAAAAAGCTTTAGAATTATTGATCGTACCTTGAGAGATGTATGTCAGTAATGATATTCCTTTTGCAGGCAAATGATAGTATTAGGACGGTGATTTAGACCAAATTTTACCAGTAATTAAACACGGGTACGTAACCAATCGAAGAGAAAACAATTAAATATTCATTTTTAAATGGCCTCTTTTAAAATATTGAAACTCAATAAAAATATGGCGTTAAACAACTGTAGATTCCTTCTTTTTTACTAGAAGTCGGAAAGGCAAAATCATACTTTGAAATACCGCCAAAATTGAAAACTACTAATGTTTGGTAATGAAATTTACGAAAAATATTCAATTTAAGCTTCTATATATGTAGATCTTAGCTCCTCACAATGAAGATATCAAAACTTAAATGATAGAGTTTGTAAAATTATTACATGGTGAGATCAAAACATATTATAAGTAATAAGATTATGCTACGATGACAGGAGTAGATCAAACTGTAGGAAACATATTCATGTGAAATATCAGTTGAAATGAAAACGCAATTCGGATGGCCTCCAGCCACATAAACTAAATTTAAAATAAAATGCAATAGCTTATGTAGATTAGAAATTTAAGTATAACAATTGTTATGCATGGCACTCGTTTAAAGATTACGTAAATGTATAATTATAACATCGAAGCAGAAATTAATTACAGGCGAACATATAGGCAAAAAGTTTCATACCAAGAATACACAAATATGAAACATTGCGTCCGTCCTTTCCTTTTACCTTTTTTGAAAACAATTTCCATCACATTAGGCGCTTTGCCATTAAATCAATAAATGCTCAAGGCCAAAGTGTTTGATTCAATCAGGAACTATATTTGAGACGGCCATTGTTTTCTCACGGTCATTATATGTTCGTATTGTCTCGATGTAAAACCCTAGACAATATACACATTCAAAATGATACAGGTGAATGAATAAAAATTATAGTTTGGAAATAAATTTTAATATAATACAAAGTTTTGTATTAATTTTTGATTCTAGTTGTTTTCTTTCTTTCGTGATATCCATGGAGTGTATACGACATCATACCTTGTCTACGACTCCATATTTCTCACCTCTCTCAAACTCTTTAGTCCAACTGAGTTTTCGGTTTCGAAATCGTAAAATATAAACCTATTGCATTTGTAACAATGTTGGAGAATTGTTTGTACTATTGTGTTTTTTACAAATAATCTGTAGAAGTGCTCAAATCAATTGCGTTTTTGTTTAAATTGGTACAGTTTGGGTTAATGTTGTTATTATCTTGGGCACAGCTCTACAATGTGTTTACGCTCACTGATAATATACACGCATACTCTTAATTTAATTTCAAAAAACTTTTTATTTTTTTTTTTTTGTCAAGAGATTTTACCCTTTGTCTTACATTTATTATTTATAGACAATTATATCAGACAAATGGAATGGGATCCACTCCAAATTCTATGTTCAAGTTGCACTGATGAACAAAGAAATTATTACAATGTTGCTTCTGCACAGTACCCCTTGGTGCGTGTGGAAAACTGTCAATATGAGCAGTACACAATAGAGTAATTGATCTGTTCCGATTGAAAACTAATCATGTCAGGCGGACAATGAAACTGGAACGGCGCGGGAGGGGCCGGTGGAGGGGAAGATGGAGGGGCCGGTGGAGGGGAAATGGAGGGGTGGAGGGGGTGGAAGGGGGGGTGGAGGGGTGGAAGGGAGTTTGAGCCACATTCCCCATAGAAATAAGCCCGTAAATGATGAACCAATTTCCGTTAAAAAGCTGAAGGGGGACATGGAGGGCTGTTGAGGGGGGTGGAGGGGCGTGGAGGGGCTGGAGGGGGTGAGAGAGGGGTGGAGGGCAGTTTTGGCTGTAACACACGCTTAGTCTATATAATATATGGAAGATATATATATATATATATGATGATACATCAACCAGCAGCAGTTCTTTATAAATGTTTAATAAGCATATGTGGGCAAATAGTAGTAGATTAAATAGATCGATTCAAGTCCTTCCATATAGTAATGGAAAGTTCAAGACAAAAAGAAAATTTGTAAAATGTCATCATGTTCGTAATCACAGGCTTCGGAAACCCGGCCATTGCTATTTTTCAATCAACATGGACAGCGAGATTCGCGGCGAGCCGTAGTCACATCACGTGGTGATTAAACTTGGCAGTTGATCTCCGAAACGCCCGAGCACACGCCGAGCGTGGCTGACTCGAAAGCGTCACATGGTGCTATTTTTTATCTATTAGTTATTCACGTATTAGGAGAATCGATATGTGCGCAGGCGTTACATATATTACAGGAGGCGCTTACTTCCATTTTCCAGTACGCGACGTGATTTAATGCCTCAAGCGTTATGTCCATACGACAGTTTGATGTATGTAGAGAGGAGTTGCCTTTATCTCCATACTTTTTTCGTTTTTCATTTCTGTTTTTTAAGTAAACTGGTGTTTAAACTGTTTCCCAGCTAGGGCGATGATTTAATATATAAATCCTATTTAAACCAAGATATAAAATGTTTGTACATGAATCATGCTTTGACAGTAGTAAACGGTAGTAAAAAACTCTATAGGTTCATTTTTACAGCTGTTGCAGGTGATGAAGAGCATCTCACAGCATATTTTAGTAGTATAAATAATTCAGAGCATCTTTACTTGCTTCTGAACATTAGAAACGTTCATCAAGTTTCGACTCTACGTTTCTCCTCTCCACTCCGGCAAGTTTCACAATTATTAAATACTGTCTGGAAGACGCGCCAGTCATCCGTTCGTTTACGAGCTCGTAAAACTTGCCCAAAGAGCTCCTCTATCGCCTCGTCTCAGAAGAATCAAGGAGAAGAATTTCCTAGCATCTCTTACCAGAGAAAAAAATGTAACACAGAAGTCACCGATTTGATATCTATTTGTGTTACGTAACGTTCGATTCTTATTATGCATAATCTTATTAAACAGAGGAAAAAAACACGCCAAACGGTCTTTTGTCTCTTTACCCGCCGTTTGCATTATTTATGAACGTAGGATCGCGAGCTGGAGTAGACGAACTGGAATGTCTTTCCAGTGGAAATGGGCCTAAATTAATCTGGTCGCAAGAGCTCTGCAAAGTCACTCAAACATTAAATAATCGGCAAAGTGAGGGGAACGTAGAAGACAGGATAGATGTCTTTTGCATGAGGAAGATTAAGTATTCCGAAGGAAGAGAAAAGTGTGATTTATGGATATTCTTTAAGAAAAAGTAGGGGAATGGTCGAGGGAATGGCACTTGTTGTAGCAGGTGACGCGATGTATGCATGTGCTGGGGAAGATGATAGTATTTTCGATTCTAGGAAACTAACAAGTGTGAGTAATTTATGAGATTGCTTTGGTAAATATTGAATGACTCGTTCCTTTTATACATGTCGTAGGTTTAGAAGGGAATTGCATTATTGCTATTTCAATTTACGGAAAATTTACTTTGGTAAAGGTCACCACTTATTTTTTGTTTATTTTATTTTAGCAAATTAATCACAATACCTGCAAACGCACATTATCTCTAAAACATAGTTGATTAATTAGTTTATTCTCTACAATCTGAAAATCATACATTAGTCATGCGTTAAATTACATTTGAAAACTAATGGGAGGCATAGCTTCTCATTGATTTACCATTCATAATTTAAATCAATTGATGATTTTACTGTTATAACACTATTACTAAGTGTGATAATGAGCACTCATTATTGAATTACCGCAGTAGAGAAAATCAATTAACTTTCAGTGATATCAAGTAAATAATTAAAAAAATTTGACTAATTTGTACTATTCTTCGACTCCATAATATTTTTAAGCAGGTAACGCATTTCTAATACTCTATCTTTGTTTTTATCGCTTTCAAATTTTAACCGAAGTTTAATTTTTAAAGTATATATTAGTGCATTTGGTACTTATAGTTTTCAAGCTTCAGCGAGTATAGACTTCATCGGCAGCGAATCTGAAGATGACAATTTCTCACGAACAGAGAATTTGAGGTGGAGAAAGGCAGTTGCGCGAGAGAGAGAGAGGGGGGGGGGCGGGGGAGAGATAGAGAAGACACACGGAAATGCATCAACGAGCAAGTTTCGGACCCTTGAAGAGGTTGCATTCACACACAAGCTTATCGATGCTATCATTTATGTATTACGCGAAAATAATAAGGTTCATGCATATATGTGTGCTTACATGGCTGTGAGCAGCTTGCCGTATGAATATAATTTATGCGACAATCTCGGACTACAAATATGCAAATGACTCGGTACTAGTAAACTTATTCGCTGACAGGTTTACCAAGCGCGTAGGGCTTCTGTGTTATTACGTATGGTATTGGCTTGTATAATTACGATAAGTTTGAGATAATAACAACGAGTTTAGGGGGCTCCCTAGTAGCTTGCTAATATTATATTCTAGGTAGATACTAGACTTTGCTTGTGATGATTAAACAAAAGTTTTATTAAGATATGCTATAAGGATCAAACAGGCGTGCCAGGTCGCTAGTGTTTTAATTTTTGTTTATTTTCTTTCACTTTTCCGTACTTGAAATAGTTCCTCAATTATTAATACGTTTTCGTTTACAATACTGATATGTTCTAATTTTGGAAATTGTAAACATCGTCTTTTCAAGAAGACTCGCAAGGGTCACACTTATCAAAAGGCATACTATTGAACATGTTCAAGTCATCTGTAAAGATATTAGATATAATTTACATTATTTTTAAATTAATTATTTTCGATCGGTGGAATCAAAAGATGATTTCATATGTCTGTAAAATACAACCAACTTCATTAGTTTTATCAGTTTAGTCAAGAACAGTTTTGATATACAATATTCAGTGGCGGTATAAAACAGTAGATTATAACAACATTAAACGAAAAATTTTATTATGCAAGCTTTAAACTTTTATGGTTACTGTCTTACTAAAGAAACATCTGTTATGTTTTAGGACAGCAAGCGTGTTTTGTAATCAAGTCAAAAACGATTAACGTCAAAATAAAGAGAGGCAACTTAGAAGGTAGGTATGAAAGTGCCACCCAATCATAATCAACGTGAACGCTTGGAGATGTTTATGGATTTATGAGTCAGGTTTACGGCTTTGCGACATCGCATAAATGGATTTGTCGATTTGCGCACCACGTTTGCGCGACTTCCTTTCCGGATATCTATCGTTTGAGAAATGGCCTTTCCCCGCATACATAACAGAAATTTAACTACCTTCTATATTCATCGGTTAATAATACGTGTTTCGCACAGAAACGTACTTTCACGGGGAAAAGGGATTTCTTGTTAAGGGGACCTAACCACCTTAAATTGTCAAAAAATGAAAAATCGGATTTTATTTTTATATTAACATTAAATTGTTTAAAAAATGTATTAAACAAACATTTAAACTTAAAAAAACTATAGAGAACAAGAAACAATTTTTATATGTACCAAATACCAGGTGCAACATGTCTCCGAAATCCAAAATTCACAATTTCCATTTTTTCACTCACAGCAGACTTACTTCAGTTCTGGGCATCGAAGAGCACTAAAACTTTACAAACAGGTTTAAAAAAAATGTAAAAAATGACAAATATTTTGTTTAAATTGAAGATAACTTTTTAAGATTTAATTTACTTACAAATCCCTACACTCATGTCAGAACTATGTGTATTTCAAACATGTTTGTAAAGTTTACGTGCCTCTTTAGTGCCTCTTCGATGCCTAGAACTGAAGTAAATCTGTGGTGAGTAAAAAAATGGAAATTGTGAATTTTGGCCTTCGGAGACATGTTGCATCTGATATTTGGTACATATAAAAATTGTTTCTTGTTCTCTATAGTTTTTTCAAGTTCATATGTTTGTTTAATATATTTTTTAAACAATTTAATGTTAATATAAAAATAAAATCCGATTTTTCATTTTTTGACAATTTAAGGTGGTTAGGTCCCCCGCCCTTAACGAATGAATTAAACATGTTATTTTGGCTCTAAATTCCAAAGACTCTCAAAGGAGATATTTATTCAAAAGTAAAAGCTATTCCTGTGACGTATGCGCAACTGAATCAACTAATACTAAAACTCTATAACCGGAGGTGTATTCGAACTATACCCTTTGGCCGCGTCAACGCGACCAAACTGTCTTTCGCGAACTGAACTCGACACTGAATTGAACACAAACTCAAATCCTGCCTCTCGTTTCTAAGCTTATATGCTCTAGGTTCGGCCCCCTATCGGCTACTTCGGAAGCTCGACATGGGGTGGGAGTTTCAGGCGAAACGTCCCCCGACAATAGCATAACCGTTAGGTCCGTTAGGTTTCGCGAGTTCAGCTCTGGGACGGCGCGGCGCCGTCCCATTAGTCTACACAATGACGCATGTATACCGGCGAACCTTGGGTGCCGTGTCTGGAATCGGGACAGCGCGGTGCCGTCCTTAATAGGTTACGCAGTAACTCTTTTTAGGACAGAGTTGTGAACGACGGAATTACAGATACAAAATTTCGCAGGTAAATCCCGGAACGAACACTAAAGGACTTCCCCCACACACAAGCTATCTCCGAAACACAAGCGAGCCGCTCTCACGAAGCAGGCTACCCTTCCAGATGACACGTCTCCCAGGGGCATTCTGGCCACAGAGAAAACTCGTAAGTTTTCCCCGTTCCGGGCCTCGCATTTTACAAGCCAGGCCTGCTAGGGGTGAGGAAAGCGGCCCCGATCGACCACATTTGATCGTCGTGCACGCGGCCTACGCAACCGTTTTCGGAACGGTTGCGCTGAGACGCTAATCTTTAGAAGTCTGTGCTTCAACTTCATGTACGTCGGTAACAATACATACATAATAAAAGTAAGAATTGGTTCATTCTATGAAAAAATTTCTATAAATTTATGTATCTAACTAGTTGGCTCACTCTCCCAGAAGGCATTGCTATTTATATTATAAGATATAAAAACTGTAAAACTCATAAGCATCATTAAAGTGCACACTATTAAAAATGCCTTTAATATTTAACTTTTATTTCAGATAAAGTGAAGTTGCACTACGATTAGTATGCCGCCAACAAGTGATACCAACAAACAAGAAGCTTTGATGCCATGGCGCAATCTATACATTTTGGAATGCATGAAGTTGTTTTCAAAAGTTTACAGGCATGTAGATGAACTACTTATGCGATGGATAGGCGTAACATAAGTGCAGATTTACGTAATGCAAAAACTTGTATCAGTTATAGGCGTTTGCGGTAGGTAAGTGCTTTTGTGTAAGAGAGTCGCATTTTCCCATTAAAATGATTATTTACTTAAAGATTATTTTCCTCAATTACCCAGTTCTATTCTGACAAGGTATTTGTCTAAATTTGCAGGATATCAAATATTTTTACACACTCATCTTCAAAGTAAACAACACCAAAAAAGCTTTATGTATATCTTGGTGAAAAAATCACTCTTCATCATTTCAAACGCAAAAACATCGCAGATGGATAATCTAGCTTTAGTGTCAGACACGCGATAATCATCAACTTTTTTTCCTCTACCTGTCTCATTTGCAAATGTTCATTAGCGCAAGAGTGTCGGCCAGCGGTGTAGAAAGCCAGATACAGACATTCACCATCACAGACACATACAAATACGTGCGTACGGACTCATTATCGTGAAAGCACCTAGCACCAATCGATCAAGCTTTACCTTCTCTCTCTCTCTCTCTATCTCTCTCTCTCTCTCTTTCTCTCTCTCTCTCTCTCTCTCTCTCTCTCTCTCTCTCTCTCTCTCTCTCCTCGGATCCGTTCTTTCTCTATCTCTCCCTCTCTATCTATCTATCTATATCTTTCCCTCCCTCTCTCTTCAGAGCGCGCGCGCGTTTTCCTTTCGAGTAGCGCGCCCGTTGCGGGCACCTATCCACCTCTATTCTGGCGCTTATTTTCCTCCTGCGATTGCTGTAGGTTCATCTTCCTGCTAGCGCGTCACTCGATCGGGAAAGTCCGAGAAAGTTGGCGCCAGCCATGCGTCAGACAGTAGGCAGTGTAGCAGTATTCTTCCGCTGTTATACCTCCACGACCGGATGTGTTATGTAAATAGACGTGATATTAAATTGCCGACAAGAAGACACCTCGAGTTGATGAAGTCACACATGCAAACATCGCATTTGTAAAGGATTTATGGAAGCTATTTCAGAGCTCAATACACGTCGACTAGCTCGTTAGATCTTTCCTGTGAGTCTTGTTTGCGAACACCAACTTTAGTTGGAGAACACAGTGAATTTTTGATGCATTAGTATATTGGATAGTACAATATACTAATACGCTGCCGTCATTTGTTTCGATAATTCACATATAGAATCAAAATTGGATAGGGACATGTTTTTTGTTGAAGATGGCCATTCAAGGAAAAATGGATTATTTTCTATTCTAATTTTATTAGCTCCATCAAAAGTTACACGCAAAAATGTTATGCCATTTTGTATTGTATGATATTTCCTTTCTCGGTAACTACAACAACAAGCATAATAAATTCTAGGATTTATGTCAACATTAATGTGTTTTTAGTACTCCAAGTTGGTTTGGTACCGTACAAGTGCATCTTATACTTCAAAATCATAAAATACCAATCTCAATTTTTCCAATTCATCATTTTTCAATATTCAAGCAAACATGAAAACAAATTTGTATCTTCAAAGAAACAAACAAGTATCCTGCTTCGGCAATCACAAGCCAATTTTTCATACATACAGTCCATAATTCGTGATTCGACGTAGGCGAGGCCAATCGATCCGCGAAAAATAAACATAGTCGAGGGTCTCCACTTCGCATATTATATATATATGCGCCATCGGGCTCTCGGCGGCGTGAGCTGCGGGGCCAGGGATGTGAGGATCGCTCGCCCCATCTCTCTCGTCGGTCATCCCTTGATAAATGGAAAGGAGAGCTGCTGGCGCGGCGCTTTATGGATCGAAGCGCGCTTCTCTATATGCCGCTATTTTTCAGGAAAACAAAAAGGGGAAGGGTCGCTTAAGTGAAAGTCTACGCATTTCGCGTGTATGTACAGAAGTAGTGACTGCCTTGGCCAGTCAAGATTATTAAAGTAGGCCCAGTGCGAAACGTAAACGTATACGAATCTATTGCAAACATTGGCTTTTTGAAGGCTATACTCGGTCTCTCTTTCTCGTTTAGTCAGGGCTTCCTGAAATATTCATGAGATCCGCCCATTTTTATCAATAAGTCTGCCATAGGACTTTCCGATAAAAGCATAGATTCCACTGCCATAGATTATTTGTTCGCTTCAAAATAGCTCGCTTGTGGAGTGGAGGTTTTATATACTCGTGCGCCAGTAGGATCTTCTCCGCTCACCCAATGGTTTGACGAAAAGACAGATATAATCTGCAATGTATCGAAACCTTTCAAATTTGTCTCATGTCGTTTGTACAAATTTTAGGAATATACATTGAGTCCAAGTAATTTACTTTTTATTTATTTAATTGGAAGAAAATCCTTTTACTGTTCCACATCGACCAGGTTATATTACGTTATATAAATTTACGTTATAAATCTTTATTTGACTCGCACCAGAAAATCTAGAATTGTCGGACTAGAAAGTATTCACGTATTCGTCTAATTTCTTTTTAATGTTTTACATATTTCTATTTGTATAAGAATTACACTGACTCAAGAAGTTTGATAAGATTCATTCTTTATATCCAGTTGAAAACCTGAGGCGACACACTTATTGATTACACTGCACAGCGTGAACGAAATCTACGTTTTGCGCATGCCTCTCTGCTTCAGTGCGAGAACTGGTCACGCACACATTATACATCAGTCATGAAAAATTTGGCTTTCGACACTTTGTGACAAAAATAGTATGCGACACTCGTGCACGTTGATGTTCATCAACTTGTGTGATTGTCACCCCCTTTACAGTATATGGTTATACGCAACACGTGCGCGAAAGAGATTATCTCGACTTGTGTGATAGTCACTCTTGCTTCGTTCGAGCAACAAACTTCACCCTCGTCAAGATAATCTCCTTTGGGCACAAGTTGCGTGATATACTATATAGATCACGCTCCGAAAGTTAAAAAAAAAGCTGGAAACTGGATCACTTTCAGACTGATGTATACTAGTATGCCAAATTTCATCAAAGTCTTAACGGTAATGCCATTTGCATGTATAGATATGATAATGAAAAATGTCGAAGCACACAAAAAAGGTAATCTCTTCAAGTCTAGGAAAGTAAATATTGCATTCACCTTAAGCATAAACTAGGAATCGAATCGCTTATCGTAATAAATTGTATAGTATACCTATGGTTTTCCAATTTTAGTACTGAAAATAAAGAAATAACAGAATTCTCATGCTTTTTTTAACGAATAAGCTAAAAGTCTACGTCACCCGTCTAAAATCTTTACTATAATAATCTCTGCAGTGGCACCGTGCTGGTTAATACAATTGTGGTGAAACCCCCGACGTAAAATACATTAAAGCAGCAGAAAGAAAAGTTGCCCCTCTCTCGCACACCTCTTCTGTTCTAGCATACCAATGCAGAAGAAGCTATACACGCCGTACGTGGTGCGCGATGCAATATATCAAGCGTCTTTCGAAAAAAGCTGGCGCGAAAGAAAGAATAGGCAAAGGAGCTTGGGAGAGCAGCACGTGCAGCGGGCCATTAATAAACGGCCGATCTTCAGAAGAAAGCCAAGGCGCATCCTTTGTACAGGCACAAAGGTCTACATGAAAACAAAGTCCTTTTATTCGCGAGCTTGGATTTGCTAGCCACTCTCTCGAGCACTCTCTTCTACCTTTTCTCTCTCTTCATGGCAGGTTGGGCGCAGGAAGGCATCACGAAGGTAAGGTATAAGGAAAACCAACTTATTTATGCGAGAGCAGGGACAAGTGTTGCACGCGTTAAATCGTCTGGCTTATCACGCTGTGCTGTTGCGAATTTCGCGTTCTTCGGGAGCGCAGCGATAGAGCTGGAAATTCTACAATCGACGAGCTCGATATAGTACCATAACGACACAAGGCATTAACGACTGTTTTCAAGTACGTTTATCGTGTTATCGTAAATCCCTTTCCGGGCTCTTCTTGATTTGTGTTGCTTGTTGTTTGGAAAACTAGCATTACGGCCGTATTTTGTGAATCCTGGTCAATACTTCATAGCACTGGCCAAATATCCAGCGTGCTTCCTGTGCTCAGTTTTACTATACGCGGTCAGTTATTAATGCCTTAAAAACACGCGAAAATATTTAAAATAGGAGATGGCATAACATTAAAAATCACGTTGAACTCTTTATTGTAACTCATCATCAATAGGACAGTTGAAAACATACTCTGCATTTCATTATATTTAATAGTCAATAATTTAGAATAGAAAAACAACACTCAGACAGACCACCGTGAATTATGTGGGTGGAAGTCCTGAATTAAGCTTAAAAAATTGACCAAACTAAACATACCGTAAATACGTCACTTTGCATAATTTAAGGTTCTTGGATAAAACTAAATTACAACTTTAAATACATTCGCTTAATAAGACAAGAGTCAACAGTATGCAAAACCTACTAGCGCTATACCGACAATTTATTTCCTTGCCCTCAAGTCTCTGCTGCGCGAGTAGTCTCGCCAAAATTTTTCAAGAATATTCAGCCTTGCAAAAAATGACCTGGAAAAATTCTCCTATGCAGTACAAACTTTCTCAAAAAAGAGACAAA
Organism: Pteromalus puparum; assembly: GCA_012977825.3. Taxonomy (NCBI): domain Eukaryota; kingdom Metazoa; phylum Arthropoda; class Insecta; order Hymenoptera; family Pteromalidae; genus Pteromalus; species Pteromalus puparum. The sequence continues at coordinate 67,991,925 of CM053170.1, forward strand.
AAGAACAGAGACGAAGATAGAATGTTGGAAGCTCGCGTCGCCTTGAAATATGTAACGAGATCCAGCAAAGCACGAGAATATCTCTCGGTTTAATTACCGTATCTTATTTTCTTATCTTCATTGAGGCGCTCTGGCCCACGCGTAGGCGTCGCCTCAGTCAGTACCGTTGACAAATGTGACGAATAAACAGAGCTTAGCCAGCTCGTAATCCAAGGACTGGTGCGCTGCTGCTCAAAACAGACGAGAGCTCGTGTTGCGAGTAGGGTTACTGCTGCTTATATAAACTACCATTGAGATTTTAGCCGGTTCTCAGTAATAACGTACCAAACTAAAAATATAAATAACATCAAAATTTATCACTAAAAATAAACGAAAAAATTCGTAAAGGATTCATCTATTATACTATCTTGAGATTTGGCTTGAAAACCTGACATTTTCCGGGCCCTCAATTGTGCGGTTTACACTATTATTTCTCATACCTACATAGTATAGTTTTCACCACTCTCCACGCACTTGCTAACTATCGGACGTCTTTACAAACTGACGTTTTGTAAATGAAAAAAACAACTTTGCTATTTTTATTCGTGCATAAGACAAAATATGCAAAAATGCAACAGATTACAGCTAAGCTGATCTGAAATGCAGATCTCCTCTTTGCAAAGCATAAAGCATAAAAAGTAGAATCAACATTGACAGCTTCGCATATATAGTTACGGTGCTTCAGCATCAGCAAGTCACATCGTCTCCAACTTCCACTCTCGCAATCACTTAAAATTTAATTTTCCATCTGCGCAGGCATACGCATACATTCCTTAAAATTGACTTTCAATCGGGCCGAGCGCACGAATTTCCGGTAACTAGGCCACGTTCTCGGGATTTACGTTTCAAATCAGACGTACACGTATGCCGTGCGCGCCAGGTCAGCGGCAGCAACAGCAAAAGGGAGAGAAAAAACTGGCGCGATAGTGAAAGACAGAGTCTATAGGGGTGAGCGAGGGCGAGTGTGTGAAAGAGAGAGAGAGAGGGGGGGGGGCAGAAGAAGGTAAATTGAAATGCAGACCGAACACGACGAGAAAGTGAGAGCTCGCGCGAGGTCAGGGCAACACAGAGCAGTCAGTGGATGAAGCAATGAATCAGCGACAGGGCTAAAGCCGAGGAGATCGCGGCGAAACTAATGATGTTTCCGGGATAATTAGCGCGCCCTAATTTGCCGTCCTAGCTGGGTTTGGCTCAGTGTCGGCGAGAAACACTTTTCCTCCCCTTCAGCTTTTCCCTCGCATATATCTATAAAGAACATCCCTCGCTTGCATTTGCCTTCTCGCTCTCTTTCATTAGAGTCGCAGGAACTTCATTCCATACATCTTCGGAACCCTCCACGTAACGGCTCTCTTTTCTTTTCTGTCGACTTCTTTCTGCCCCCCGTATCTCACACCGTATTTTGCCATGTGACGCGTCGAGGAGACAGAGATGAGACTCACGCCTACAGTCCTATACGAAAGAGATCGATGAAGAATTCATTCTCGCTGCGCTGTCTCCATTTGTGCGCGCTCGCGCGTGCAAGGGGATCGTAAGTGTATACGAGTTCGTGCAAGGGTGGAAAAGACAACATAAAACATAATTTCGTGCAATAATTCCTTACTTATAGAANCCGCGGCAACGAGGATTTCAATAGAAAGAGAGCAAAAAACTTCTTTAAAACCCCTTAAGACGAATTGAAGCGGACGGCAGGCGCGTCCGTTTGGACTTATGATGGCTTTAAAGGAGCTGTTAAAAAAGTGACGATAGCAATCGTTTGCCGCGCGCTGACTTCTTCCCCCGCGCACGTCTCTATTTTCGGCAGGCGTTCCTCGAGGCGGCAAAGGCGGCCCGCGTGTCCTAACGACTTTTTCGTGTATAAGATCCGAACGAAGTCTCTCTCTCTCTCTCTCTCTCTCTCTCTCTCTCTCTCTCTCTCTCTCTCTCTCTCTCTCTCTATCTCTCTCTCTCTCTCTCGCTCCCACTCTTCGCATACTCAATACACCAAACACAAACGTACGTACAGACGAATATTTAATTGACCCTCACTCCTTTTTCTCTTTTGTTTCAACAAACTCATTCAATTTCCATAGGCAGTATTTTCTTCTATTTTTAATGCACTTGTCGAATAAGGGATGGCGATTAGTGATTTTTAGGGTACAGAAGGAGGCTAGCGATTCTATTTATTCCACGTATGCAGGTGAAATTGGTATTGAAATATTCTCTGCTATTACGCAATTACTTTAATTGAAATAAAGTTATCTTCATTTTTGACCGAGCAAAGTTGATTGAAATAATATGAATTAATAATCAAGTAATATGAGTTTTTAAAATAGTCTGTTGTTATAATATTATATAATATCATATTAAAAAAAAAAAATTAACTTCGAAAGATACTAAAATTATCAATGAGTTATTAGTAGACCAACACTTCCTATGTGTGCTAATCCTCAAATCAGAAGGGTTGCGTTTTTCATGATGTATTAAAAAATTAATCATTCATTATTACGACCGGTTTATCGTTTACTGAAATAAGTGAGGGGGTGATGTTGTCAACTTGATCCAGCAACCCCCCGCGTACCCTGCTGATAATCAGTTTCGTATTACCTTGAATATTATATCGTACTGTTTCTTCAGTATACCTAAATAAGTTAATAGATGCTGGAAAGTTAAAAGATTGACGAATTGGAAAAATAATAAGAATTTATGAATCCGCAGGCGACTGAATTAGCGTGTAACAGTCCGATCCAATTATCCGGACAAATCCTTCTCCCCGCCGCATCTCCTTAATTTTCTCCAAACCTACCTCATCAACGTTCGTGACTTCTCCGAGCTCCCAGACTTCATTCTCTTACGCGTCTCCAAAGCCGCATCGACCTTTTCTGACAGCCGCAAGCGCCCGGAGTATCCCTTAAGGAAAAGGAAATTTGAGCCAAAGGCAGTCTGGCGTCGTCATCGTTTTTCTCCCCCTTGCTGTCCGCGACGCCACAATCTGCATTATTGACACGATATCCCCAGGCAGCAGGCGCCGGGTCGACCGCAGATTTCATCTCTCCTGACTGGTTCAGCCGCTGTAAATACAGCCACACAGACGTAACGATCTCGTGATTCTTTGATCTTGAAACGCCTGACGCGAGCTCGTCACTGGTATAATTGCGGCCTGAGACTATATACCATACGCTCTATCGCGCCACTCCCAATCTCTAACCCCTTGCGCGCTCTATACTCCCTTATTTGAGCTATTATTCAAGTGCGTTATTTCTTTCTCTCTCTATTATATACCGTCTGTTTTAGCGTGTACAAGGTTATGGCAGCTAGAAAAAAATAAGAGACGACAGCGAAAAGAGTGCGGAGCTGAGTGTGCAAAGTATTGACTGGAATACCGATGGGAAATGGGCGGGTCCTGTTACACTTGAAGAGTAAGATACAAGATAAGTTTCTGACGAGGTTTCTGACTGTTTCCGAATGATATTTACATCGTATAGACCTTGAATTCCTATGCATACAAACGTTGCACTAATTATCTTATTTTATTAAAAGCGTGCCAAACATGTGTATTCTGCAGATATTTGGAATACTAGGAAATCTAAGTGCGCTTCGCGCACCTCTTATTATACCATCAATTATATCTTTCGAGAATGATTTAAAATTTTGGCGTCTGCTGAGCATTAACAGTTCAAAACGTTTGTAGGTTATGTAATAATATTCGCGTTTCTAATTCGCGTTCCATAAATCTTATACCAGGCAATTGGACATCAATTAAATGCTTCACATCAATTTTTTAAGAGAGGATATTTAAGTATATCTTTCTCCAAGAATTTTAAAAAATATACATGCAAACATCGCTGTGGGCATTACTTTCATGCAGGACGCAGAGGTATAAAAAGATAGCCCATCGCTGATAACGCTGCTATAGCTGTTTCAATCGACAACAAGGGGGATTCTGCGCACGATGCAAACACTCGTGAGAGACTTGCGTGCCGTCAGCGTAAAGATTTTTTTATCGTTATCTTTTTACTGTCTTTCGCGTGAACGGAGAAACGAAATTGTAGTATACCGTATATTACGTAACAATTGTAGTGTGTTTTATGTTGCGCGAAAATAGGCTGTACCTTTAACGCCTGTACTTTGTATCGTACTTCTTTTCAAGCAAAATATTTGCTGTAGATAGACATTACAAATTCATTTATAATATTTAATACGCCTCAGTATTGATATTTATATAATGCATAAACAGTTGAATTATTAAATACCGTACGAGAGTAGCTTGATTCGTCGCCTTCTTTAATTAGGTATACTAAATTCTGTTTTAATTTAATCTATACAAATTCGTTTTTATTATAAAAAATGAAATCTCAATTCTCTTGAATTTATAATTTTTGCAACGTCAAACTAAATATAGTTATAGAATTTTTTCTCGGAACAATGCATCAATGTTCTATCTTTTTTATCCCACTCAGCTTATAATCGAATATAAATTACCTTTTTATATACCGTATACATATATAGGTGTATCGGCTTTGCCTCGGTTATCACGAGATCAAAGCTTTGACGGGAACGTCCATCCGAGTGCCCGTGCCCGGCCTGTGCTGCTGCACTTCCGAAATGCTTGAGATATCACGTGGCTAGGCGATAAAACCAAAGCAGCGGTAGCTGAGAAGCCGGTCGCCTGTATTCTCTCTGCGAAATGCCGTAGCCAGCAGCTTTCCTAAAACAGTAGAGGCGGCAAATTGATTTTGACTTTAAGTTGTTGCCCTCGTGTACGTGAGCTTTGAAAAACAGGCGAGGCTAGGGACCGGAAAAAGAGGGTCGTTCTGTAGCTTTTTATCGAGATTTTCAGTGTTTGATATGGGGTAACGTCTCCACTTCGACATTCGACCCTTTTTCCTCGTGCTTATAGGCACAGCTACGTGAGCAGAATAGCTGGTGAAATGTTTAAATTGTTTTTTGTTCTGCCCGTTGGTTTTGATTTTTTTCTCTTTGTTTTTTCCCTATATTTATACAAAAGAATTGTTTTCAGAGAAGTCAATGTTTGTGTGTGGACTGAATCGTTAACTCGTTGTAGAATTCGTTGAAACCATTGACGTACAATACATATTATAATAAGATAGAGTATAATGTATATGATTTACGGTTTTATATATCGATTTAATACATCAAATAATCTGATTATGATGCATTTTGCTTTCTTCCTAAGGAAGCCTTGTAATAGTAATTTTTTGAGTTTGTGTAAAAACATGTGGGAAGTGTGTTTTGATGAATTTTTAGTCGAAAAATGGTGTTTTTAGAAAATGTCCGTACGGATGTATGTGTGTGTGTGTGTGTGTGCGTATGTATACGCCTGTTTCTCAGCTTCTACTTGGTGGATTTTAACCCACCAAGTCTCATTTTCTTTGTTTTTGCTAGAAGATAGTGGGACGAAAGTCCGTTTTTACAATTTATATACGCGTTTTTTTTTTATAGTGATTTTTTAGTTTTGAGATTTCAGTTTTTGCCAACAAAGTTATCGGAAAAGTTAATAAAAGTAAATTGCTTAATATGTACCTGAAAGAGAATAAAATTGCCTATGTTTTTACCGTGAAAAATTTATATTATCGTTCGTCGTTCTTTTATTATACACCATACAGTGCAATTTTTTTAAATCGTTATAACTCAAAAACTAAATAGCGAATCATTCTAAAAAAATATATGATTATTGAAGGTAATTAGAACTATATACCACTTAAATTTTAAGTCATTTCATGGGGCAGATCCTGAGAAAAACATCAAAAACTGAAAAAAATCGTTTTTCTACGTGACGCGATAACTGGAGTAAAAAGGCAATAATCAAGTTCAAATTTTGGATTTAGTTAGCATTATATAGCACAATGATCCCTTTCTTTGGGATTTTTATAAAACCAGTTAGTTTCAAAGATATTGAGCTTCAAACTTTTGTTTTTTCACCCTGTATACTATGAGTCGTTTTTTCTACGTGATGCGATAACTGGAGTAAAAAGGCAATAATCAATTTAAAATTTTGGATTTAGTTAGCATTATATAGCACCTTTATCTCTTTCTTTGGGTTGTTTATGATACCAGTTAGTTTTAAAGATATTAAGCTTCAAAATTTTGTTTTCTTACCCTGTATACTCTATATAACTGAAAACTGTATCGCTTCGATCTCAGTTTCCATTAATGGATTTTAATCTATACTTAGACTCGTTTTTTGCTGTTTTTGTTTTATTAATTCGTTAAAAATAAGATTTTCAGTTACGCATGTGCGTATATTCATGGCGATTTTTCGATCACTGGTGATTCTGGATACGTTCCGCGAACTATATCCTTATCATTATATCTCGGAAACTAAATTTTGAACTTTTGTTAAAACATCATGATTATCGGCTAGTTTTTTTTCTGTTTTTTGTTTTATTAAATCGTTAAAAACAATATTTTCAGTTACGCATTGATTATGTAATATAATTATTTCGAAATAATTTTATCCATCAAACGAAAAAGCATAAAAACTTTATAGAATTATATATGAAGTAAAAACAATTTAGATATTAAAGCGATACATAAGGTTGAAGGAAGCTACGTGCCAAAGAATTGGCAGCGGTTTTTATAATGTATTTCTACAGCTTGGAAGTAAAAATCACTGCTATATATTAGCTTTATTATGGAATTGTGAAATTTAAAAATGGATAAAAGTACACGTAGTGAATTACAATGCTGTCCCTGTATAGACGTGCTGAACAAATGCAATATCGAGATTCAAACCATTCAGAATAATCCCCTCGTAATAACGACGAAAATGTAAATGTTTTCATTGTCTATATATTTGCTGATAGCCCTTGTATCCATTCGTACTTGTATACGCTATACTAGTCGAGTATCCATTCAAGCGTACTGATTGGCTTATTTCAAACGAATGGAAACGATGACGGATGGAGAGCGAATCTCCAATTTGAAAGTCGATTAATTTTTCTCTATCAGCATACCCAATGAATCGATTTTAATTGTCAATAGGATTTCTAAACAACTCCTATATAGTAGCTACGAAATGTGTAGGTATAATATACAAACTGCATGTATATTAAAATCAGATATGCTGCGTATTTATAAAACTTACGTTCTATTGATAGTGAAAAAAAGGGCAATAAATATCATGAGAATCGGTAAATAAGCAGAAATAACAACGCAATCTCAAAATTGAAAAGGTTGGGATGACCTTAACTCAGTGAGTAATCAATAATAGAATTCAATTCAACAAAACAGCAAACTCGCTTATCGGTCGCAGCTAATCAATTCCAAACAAAAACTCGCGACCACAGCGCGTGCATGCAGGCTATCAGGAGCTGCCTGTGTCGCTTCCGAGCGATGCGTTCTCTCTCTCTCTCTCTCTCTTTCTCTCTCTCTCTCTCTCTCTCTCTCTCTCTCTCTCTCTCTCTCTCTCGGTCTTTCTCCCTGTATATATACTTCATAACTGCATCAGTCCGCGTGCAAGCAGCGACGGTATAATCGGTTTCGGTTACGTTGCCACCGCGGTTTACGAGCGCTGCACACGTGCTTGTCGTCACTATCGCGTGCGTAACTTTCTACACTTCTTATGTATACAAGTGTGTGAGTGTAACCGCATCGCTCCTTTGCATTAGACGCGCGAGTGATCGATCGATTTGTTGTCGATCACGCACCTACCTCCATCTACATTGTTGCTTGTATAAGACGCGAGAGATGCATATACCTGAGTTAGCTATAAGGTTAACTTTGCTGTTTTATGTAATTACACGGAACAATGTTTCCAAGCGTGTCAGGCTTGTTGACACGATTACCTTACCTTTAAGGTAATATTAAGTATATATTTCTCACAGCCAGGAAAGCTTTAATTACATTAAAAATTTACTTCTTTAACTTTGCAAACTTTTTCGTAATTGCATCAGATAGTGAGTGTAAATTAATGAACTCTATTCACAATGAAAAACTTTGCTATGCCGTTATAAAAGTTTTTATAGTTACGAACTCTGCGCAAATTTCTAACTATACTGCTGTTAAGCCGTTATCAAAAAATAATTAGAAAAAGTTTGTCCTTCATAATATTTGTGTGCTTAATTAGCGATTGATCCGCTGAAAGACTGCACGAAAGCTTCGCATACGGGTGAATTCATTTTCCTGAAATAGGATTCGAATTCAATGGGCATCCAAAACTACATTACCTTTCACGAATAGATTGCAACACGTTGTACTGACCACATTGTTCCGCAAGTCTAGATAGCGTAAAGGCTTCTCGGTACGTATGTATACGCGATGAATTCGAATCCATCATATGAAAAGCTCCTTTCACAGCGTGCGAATATACATAGCGAACGGTTTGCGAACATTCTCAATCGGAGTAACTGCGTTAGTGTGGCGAGAGTATGGAGAACAAAAAAACTTAACAATGCTGGGGCACAAAACCGCGAAATACATAAAAACCCAATATTCATATACGCATGCAAACCAGCCGCAGTCGATGGTGGCACGCGTACGCAGCTCGATGCCCATTTATTCTTCGCCGAGCGGGTATTTTTTTTTCTCGCGCGGAGAGCGGAATGCGAGTTTGCATAAATCGCGCGAGTATCGAAAGTACGCACGCACGCGTCGATAACGAAAATAACGCATAATATGCATGCACCCAGTCGCGAGAGCGCACATCTGCAAAAATAGAGCCACATGCCTGGGCACGCGATCCACTTCCTGAGATAATCCGGGATTTGGCATAGTTTTTCTTTTTGTCCCCCTTCGCTCTCTCGCGTTCGTCTCCTCTTTCTCTCTCATTCTCTATTACTCTCTCCTCTCTCTCTCTCTCTCTCTCTCTCTCTCTCTCTCTCTCTCTCTCTCTCTCTCTCTCTCTCTCTCTCTCTCCCTCTCACTCTTCTGGGCTGTGCCAGACCGCGCCCTGTATTATGCGGCTTCGCTGGAATAGTGGCTTATAAGTACGCTCATGAATAATGCAAAAGTGCAAACAAAAGTGTTCGAGCCACCCGCTCTTCCGCGTAGCTACAATACTTGTGTATTTTACAAACGGCAGGACTAGCGCACGCGCGCTTCAGGCCAGCCTATATAAAACATTGCGGCCCGTGCCGCCGTCCCTGTGTGTATACTCTTGTATACGCGCTTCCATATATACACCTATAGCATAGTGAGCTTCCTCTCTTGTACACCTACAAAGCCCGGCGTCACCCCGTTGTGTATGTTGTTCTTTTTCGGTGCGAGAGCTACACCAAAGGGTGGAGGGAGGGAAATTTATATATAATGCGTATATATAGGGCGCGAGAAGCTATGTAGTGAACAGAATCATCCTCTACCATTTGCATTACGGGAGATTTAAATAATGCTTATCATTTTCATTCGGTGCGCGGAGCCCGCGCGGGACTTGACATTCGTAAATTATATTTTAAGGCCAGCCCCTCTACCGGCTTGCATGCGGCGCTGCAAAGCTCGTTTTAATTTAATTTTACGTTTCTTCGGGTTCGCTCTCGCGGTGCCTCTTTGACTGTTTATTTTGCGCGATAATCTTCGAATGCAATTAGTGATGGTGTATTTTGTTTCGTCTCTCTCGAGGCTATTTTGTTCTTCCGACTCGAATTCATCACCCATTTCGAATTATTCATTTCATATTTGTGCGTAAACAAGATTCGCAGCATTACGAAGGCATCGATATATTTTTGAATCGATGCGCTCGGATTAAATTATATCCAGTTTTCCGATTGTAAGCGCTTATTACACATGCACATGCTGGAAACACAAAATTATTAACTGCACTAATTCGATGTAATTGAAGTATGCCGAGTTGTGAAATTGATTTAACCTCGACTGTGGTTATTCGCTCGAGGTGAGCTAACGCATGAAGAACAAAGGCATGTATTTTCTTGTTGAAAGAGAAGCTGTTATTATAGTGAAACAGCAACGATGCGCAAATTAACGAATATGGTACGTAGTTTGATGTATCTTAATTTCAGCGCATATAGTAGACAAAGGCCCAGAATGACTAGCTGATAATCATCACGCTCCGCTCCAGCTGATTATACTCGATTATGCTTATCGGGCGCAATCAATCAAATGTGCCACCGTGCGTATATATAAATCCAATAGAAGTTCTCTCTCTCTCTCTCTCTCTCTCTCTCTCTCTCTCTCTCTCGCTCGCTCGCTCGTTCGCTCTTTGTACGTATAGGCATGCATCCTGGACCAGGAAGAAATCCAGATCGACTGATTGTGCCAATCAGCCCAGCGGTTGAATTTCGATCAATATACAGCCCCACGAGCGTTCCGAGATCCTGATGAGCATTACATGCTGCCCTACGCGACCTTGCGACGCCTGCGCGAACTTTTGATATACGGGATCTATACATGGATGATGCTGTGCTCTGACTCCACATATATACATCCGTAGATATACTTACATACATAGATTTCAAGCCTGAGACGTATAGCGCACGTGGACTAAGCCGTATACAACCAAACGATGACTTATGTGCGGTATATTATGGGTTCGAATGTTATTATTACTACTGGTTTGCGCCCTGCCTACGCGAGGTTCTTTATCTTCGTTCGAGATGGATAGGATACGTGAGTTCCGGATTTGCCGGATTATTGGCTCGCAGTCTGTTCTTGTCTGGGAGGATTCCAGGAATGGCTGAATCGAACAAGCATGCATGTGAAATCTCTTTGGCACCGCGCTTTTTCGACTGATGCTCGTACGCGCCAGCCCTGGCGTATCCTTAGTGTACTTTTTACGTCTTCGTTGTTTACTCTCCTCATTTCATGCAGGCGAACGCGTTTTAGACATAAGGATGAGTACACGTGAGCGGAATCGTATAATAAAATCTAGCATGTCAAACAGTTTTAGTTATCGATTTCATCTCCCCGTGAAAGAGTTGTTTCACTGATAAAAGTAAACTACGGGCAGTATTGATTTTCAATGTTGTAGAGGCAATCTACTTACAGATTTGGATTGTTTCGAGATGGTCTAACTCTTGAAAATTTGGGTCGATTGAATACGGTTAGTCCAATAACTGGGTATACTTTACTCCTTTATTTCACGCTAGCGTGCTTTGCCTTATCTCTATTTTCTTCTTTTCGAATATTCCTGCTGCTCGTTGCGCAGCATTGGAGGTTCACTACTACTACTCGTGATAAGGAAAAATATTTGAGTATGCACTAGCAGTTATAGAATTCTGAAGAAATAGGTATATATGGTTGGAAATAACGAGAAAGGCGAATAGAGAATGCAGGCGAAATACAGTGCAAAAATGAGTAACGAAAAACAGATAAAAGAATTGCAGATGTGATAATAAAATGAATGCTTCATAATAAATTGCATAATAGTAAACGAGTACTTGTATGCAATAAGTAAAAAAAAAGTAAATCTGTACTAAATATGCATACTTGTTTTTGTTTAAAATTGTACAGTAGAGGCATAACAAAAAGTACACAGGAGGCAAGCAAGAAAAAACTGGCTGAAAAATCTGAGCTATTTATGGGTAAAGTTCAAAGTCATGTTTTTCAAGTAAGTTTGCGCTAGCAGTTACTTGCCGTACATGAAACTCACGTTTAGCAAACTGTAATCTGTACTGCTATTACAGTGGGCCATGTGTGGTGTTAAAATAATGATAAGTAAGAAAAAAAGTTATACCTAAGTATCTACTTAAGTTGTTAATTAAAAAAAATGGTTTACATAATAGTAGATATGTTCAAATATAAAATGTTTTTAAAAATTTGAATTATTTCTTCAAAGACATTTTATATAAAAAAAGACTAAACTTTGCAACTTTTGGACATTGTTCAAAAGTTGCTGTCGCATCGATATATATTGTAATATCCCTAGCAGAAATCAATACCATTTAAAAAATAGTAAATTACCTTGTGTTAATACATTTCGAAGCATTTATTTCTCTTATGTCTGCAAGTTTAATATGATAAATTATCGATTGAGGTGTGAGCCAAGATTTAATGACCTCGCGGAGCACGAGTTACTAGCTCTTTAGCGGTCGTACGGGCGCGAGGGAACGTTAGTTCGAGACTAACTAAAAGCCAACCGTGCTAAAGATGAAGCAAGCATAAACTGTTAGATTAACTACATTCATGCATCACATATTCCTGTATGTGTGCGTATATAATGCGTAGGTGTCGTCTAAGTGCGCGACAAGGAGTAAACTTCGATTTTAAGATGTACGAAAATTAAAATCTTTACGATACGCGAACTACACGGCAAAGATTTGCCGCCTCGAGCACTTTAACGAGGGTTTTGCTTCCTACGCTAGTCGCGGATGAAACTTAACTCGAGCTGCAGGTCACCGAGCTTAAAACTTTTGCTACGGAAGAGATCAAGATTTAATAGTTTGCGCGCAGAAAGGTTTTTCAAAAACTAGCGGGCTTGTAACGATCACAAAATGATATAAATGAATCAAAAACTCTAATGTTTGGGGGTGGATATCTATCTTAAATATTTAAAAAGATCAATAAATGCAAGAAAATAATTATACTCCAAATTTGTTTGTACAACAATACCGGATACAACGACGATTGAGACAATTACGAAGGACTTATTCCTCAGGAAATCATAGTGAAGGGCGTATCTTTAGATGGTTCAAATATGAGTGATAAAAACTTGAACTGCGTCTTTTATAACTAAACTTTTTCTTTTTTCCACAATTGATAAAAACAAAACTAGAGACGAAGCTCACAATAAGTAGGAGTTCTTGGCAACCTCTCGTTTGACATTGAAGTTTATTACAATAAAAGAAAGAAGGTATGATGGCAAAAACTGTTGAAAATGGCAAAATTATTAAAAAGCACGTAAATGACGATTACAGTTGCCTCGGCGAAGAAGCTGGGGAACCAGCGGATCCCGTTGTCTTGTAGTCTACGATGTACTACATAGATTAAATCATATGTATATTTACTAAAATAAACTTATTGATTACTTAACGATTAATCTCCACTACAATACGAAAATCCATCGCCTTTTCAATAAAGCGGAATCGTAAAGCAAAATTATTAAAGTATAAATATATACAATATAATAATATGATTCCAAAACTTTTTACTATTTTTGCAAATTATTAAATTTAGCTTTGAAATTTTCTCTTTGCAACAAACATATATTTGAAAATTTTTCCTTAGATTATAATAAAAATCTGTTATTTTAATTAATATGATCTAAACAGATTCACACCTTAAAAGTAATAATTCGAGTGTTTCATCGATAGACTACAAGACAACGGGACGGCAAGTAAAAGCATTAAAATAATAATTTTGAAAAGTATAAACATCTTATTAGTCAGCAGATTCTAGCTTACCTGCACTGACAAAAATCATGTCTTACGCCAAGAAGAAGTAATCTGACTATAGTTTCAAGATGAAAATCTGCTTTGTGTTTAAATGATTCTTCTATAATTAAGAGAAATTTGCTTGTTTTTATTATGTTTATGATTTTGCTCATTTCTTTGCACAAGATGATTCGGCTTAGTTTTTAGATTAATTCTTCTTCGAGTAAGAAATGATTTTATTAGTATATGCTAATTTTTAACACTTGACATTTTTAAAATTGATTTCATTACATTCATTAGCGTATATTGATAAAAATATAGAAAAACTATTGTAAGCTATAAACATTTGACAATTTCTTTAAGGGTTTCATGACTTTTTAGAGGAAGAATTATAATTATAATACTAAGATAGATTCGTTAGGATGGGCCCATAACTTATAGTTGCCAACATTTTACCTTGTAAAAGGTGTTCATTAAACTGATTTCACAACCTTTTAATGAGTTTACTTAATTAAATAAACTTATAATGGAAATGTTTTTAACAGAAAGAATCCCTCAGAGGCTGTTGCAATATTGTCGGTTTTTACGAAGTCTAGCAGAATAATGATTTCCAACAAAGACTAACACAACTCCGATTTGCTCTTTTTTTGTTAGTAATTTTTTGTAAGGAAAACGGCAAAATATTGAGTTGCACTAGTCTTCGTTGCCCGTTGGAAATTGTTAAATATTGATATCGGCCTGCAGCAGCAGCGTAGTAGGCTATA
>CM053170.1:68011483-68026819 GCA_012977825.3 Pteromalus puparum
TTTGCCGAGTATCTGCGGGCCCTGCTGTGGCTACCTTTGGTGGGCGGCTAAGGCCACCACGTTGTAGGAAGGCTGGGCAAATATAAGTGCAAGAAACGTGAATAAAGTGTGTGTTTGTGTTTGACTTCTTTCCTGTTTCCCACCTCCCCAGCGTACTCCCATACGTCGGCGATCGCGTGTAAAATCCCGCGAAATAAATTAAATCCTAGTGCATACGGAGGCGCTAGGTGTGCGCACCTGTGTTGGAGCAACAGCCGTCGCAAATGCAACACTAATAGTGGCACCAGCACGTAATACATTCGCAAAATTTTATTACAAAAAATCATAACATAACTTGTTGATTCCAAGTAGCGCAGCAGCAGAAAGCAAAAATATCCGACTCGAACATTGAACGAGTGCCAGTGCGTATTTATTCAGGATTTCCAATTTATGAAGAATGCGAGGTGGACTCCAAAACAGAAACGATGCGCGGAAATTATATTCGGCGTAGTCGTAATCAAGAGGGTATCAACTTACAGATATTATAACCTTATAACCTATTATTATTTTTTGACATATTCTTCTATTGTTGTACTTAAAAAGAAGAGAATCGCATGGCCAAAAATTTTAAGAAATTATCGCAAATTAATTTTTGATCTTAGTTATTTCTATGAAGGAGCAATTTCCTTAGAAAAATACTGCGGTCATTAGAAAGATCTGATTAAAATCTTCAAAATAGGATACTTACACATATGAGTCAACAAGGGATCAAATAAAATATAGACAGAATGAATAAAACGTAAATAGGTTAAAAAGCAAATTCAAAGTATAATAGGGTCGCGGGGCTCCCCGACGGTACAGTGTATAAAAACTTATACTTGCCATCGGGGCGCTACCGCGCCCCTTGATATGCTATTAGATGGCATGCTATTCTTCCGCACTCGCAAAAACAAACTTAGTCTAAATTAAACTTTGACCTTAAATACCCGTAACCTTGAAATCCTCTCTTAGAAAAGTGAAGCCGTTAATGAAGCGATTCGATTGGTTGGGAAACAAATATCTGGTCTGAATATAGCTACGATTTTAAACTTTTAACCTTAGAAAATTGAGAGCGCGAAGCGCGCATTGGATCTAGCTATGAGTATGAAAATATAAGAATGTTATTTGTTAGTAATAAATATACCTAACATAAAAAAAATTAAACTACTCTTTGTTTGACTTGATTTGTTGTCTCTGCTCACTGTCTTGCAAACTGTCGCCACCCTCTTTTAAATTGTATAATAATTGATTTAACAAATAATTTACAAGAATAAACGATTCTTTAGAAAAGAACTGCAATAAATAAACAAAAAGATACTTATGCACGCGTTGAGAAATAAAACAATTAAAATTGTGATTTGAAAAGCTTTTATCAAGATTTGATTACAAATTTTTTATATTTTACAACAAATTCCTACTGAATACTTGTTAGAGTATATAAATTTCTCTTTACATTAACGAAATTACTGCAAAGTGCTTTTGTACGCATATATGCAGTCTCGGCTAATGCACCACAGGAAAAAGCTAAATGACACTAAAACAAACGCTCGAGGATAAAAGGTTTCAGTTTTCGCAGTAAAATTTTATATGTAACACGTGATTCGCGTAAAAATACAAAGAAATCCGTTTTAATGGAGATAAAAGGGAACTTCTGAATACAAGGCCATCAAAACTTTGCAGTCTTTCACATATACTCTGTATTTTGTTAATAGAAAAACACGGTATTTATACGAATATATATATATATATATATTATTTTTACAACAGCTCTTGTATGTTCAACAAAAAGTCATGATAAAATCTGTTCAAGACTTTTTTAAGTTTTTCCTTTGTATTATTTATATTTTAAATTAATTAAAATAAATCGTTTTATTTTATTACCATTTTTTGCTGAGATTAAAATTGTAGCACTAAAACTTTATACCCGAAATTTCATTTATGATTCGAAAACATTAGATTATGAGCATTTTAAAAATATTTTAAAAATATTATAGTTTGGTGGCCAATGCTTCATTTCATATCCATAATCGGAAGTATTACGGAACTAATTCGATCTTATCGGCTCTTCGTGGCACATTCCAACTGCATACCTGTCTAGGACTAAGTTAATTAGTGATGCTCTTTGCGCGAGAGCAAGTGTATTGTTCGCTTTGTCGGATAGGATCTTTCGAAGAGACGTTGGTGGCCACCTGGATGTCGATACACAGCGTGTGTTTAGCAAGTGATCGGGAGCTTTTGACTTCACGATACAATCGCGCCGGACGCAACGCGTCGTGAACGTACCGTCGAATGACAAAGGTATCGTTTGAGCCACTCTACATCGACTAGAGTCAATAGTGGGCCGACTGTTCTCTCCTCGCGGCGGAACTTCGCACCCTACAGTCTGATGGGCTATTGCTGGTACTCATTGTGTAGAGTGACGCGTTTAACTCAGGTTAATCGAAAAGCCGACGATTTCAAGCGAGCTTGCAAGTCCTGCAGTCTATAGCTGTATAGTAGGACCGTGACCTGGTTGATACGCACTAAACCTAAACGAAGCGGCTCTCTAACTAATTTGATTTGGCATTGCGTTGACGCAATTTGACCGGATCGAAGTAAAAAAAACCGCTGCCAATTCTTTGGCACGTAGCTTCCTTCAACCTTATGTATCGCTTTAATATCTAAATTGTTTTTACTTCATATATAATTCTATAAAGTTTTTATGCTTTTTCGTTTGATGGATAAAATTATTTCGAAATAATTATATTACATAATCAATGGGTTAACTGAAATCTTATTTTAACGATATTAATAAAACAAAACCAGCAAAAACGAGTCTTAAGTATTAATAAGATCCGATTAATGGAAACTGAGATCGAAGCCATACGTTTCCAGTTATATAGAGTCACAAGGGTAAGAAAACAAAATTCTGAGCTTAATATCTTTAAAACTAACTGTATCATAAACAACCCAAAGAAAGATAAAGGTCCTAGCTATAATCTAACTAACATCCAAAATTTTTAATTGATATACTGTCCACTCCCAGTACACGAAACGAAGTTGCCAGGATCGACCCAGAATAACTAAAATAAGATCTGGTCTTTATATTACTTCATAATCATATATTTTTTAGAATGATTCGCCTATTTAGTTTTAAGTTATAACGATTAAAACAAATTGCCTGTTTGGTTATAATAAAGGAACGACGAACGATAATATAAATTTTTTCACGGTAAAAACATATGGCAATTTTATTCTCTTTCAGGTACATATGCAGCAATTTACTTTTATTTCAACTTTTCCGATAACTTTGTGCCAAAACTGAAATCTCAAAACTAAAAAATCACAATAAAAAAAACGCGTATATAAATTGTACAAAACGGACTTTCGTCCCACTATCTTCTAGCAAGAAACCAAAGAAAATGAGACTTGGTGGGTTAAAATCCACCAAGTAGAAGCTGAGAAACAGGCGTATACATACGCACACACACACACACACACACATACATCCGTACGGACATTTTCTAAAAACACCATTTTTCGACTAAAAATTCATCAAAACACACTTCCCACATGTTTTTACACAAACTCCAAAAATTACTATTACAAGGCTTCCTTAGGAAGGAAGCAAAATTTGGCACTATTAGGATTGTCAAATGCGTGCGTACGAATGATGGTAATTGAGTTTCTCTTATTGCTTTTTCTAAAGAAAAACTTTTCGGCTGCAGGATTTTGTGTTTTTAAAAAGAGAAAATTATTACAGTAGCATATGTTTTGTAACAAGAATGTACGATATTAAATAAAAAAAAACTAGCTATCAAAATAGTTCGTTTTGAGACAAAAATTAAAAATTCATCATGGAAGTGGGTGAGAGCCGCCCATGTAAATAAATGTTTAGCAGCTACTTTTATTGATTTGCTCGAATTTCATGACCTATTTTTATACACGCTATTGCATTCGACGTATGTACATGCGAAAACGTTTACTTCAGAGCTAAATATATACGAGCACGAAATGTAGAGATAACTTACAAATAATCAAAAGAAAAAGCACAGATACCGGATAGGCGTCCCGAGAAAGTGTATGCCTATAATTACGTGTTAGCGTTAAAAATAGTTATTATGTAAATCAATGCAGAAAGTATCCTTATAAACTTTGAATTACTTATTCGCCGATTGCACAATCATTCAAGTCCCGAAACACAGCAATGGTTAATTTTACTTATTTATGTATTATGGAAGTATTCTAAAGGACTAACTATTGAAATTAACAAATGATTGTTAAAACTTCACCGTTATAACCGTGTGGATGTATAATCCCATTAGGAATGTTCTCTCTCTCTCTCTCTCTCTCCCTCTCTCTCTCTCTCTCTCTCTCTCTCTCCTCTCTCTCTCTCTCTCTCTCTCTCTCTCTCTCTCTCTCTCTCTCTCTCTCTCTCTCTCTCTCTCTCTCTCTCTCTCTCTCTGCTCTCGAGCGCTCGCTATAAAGAGGATATGACATCAATCACTACATTTCGACAATACACTTCTGATTGTCGACACCAGTTAGCTTGGCAATCGACTGATTGTTAGGATTTGGTGATTGATGAAAAAAAAACATAAGTGTCACTGGTATTTGAAACCCTATACCTAGTTCGACTGAATAATATTTACATTTATTAATATTAATTAGTCTCACAAAAATAATTTCTTGTTATATCTCTGATAATAAGATAAAACATATAGGTAGTGTTTTATTCTTCGAATCTTCTATCATAACGCATAATAACCTAGGGTCATTCAACAATCATTGAATCGATAAACCCATAGTTAAGAATCTAGTGATCAAGTACGTTTTAATAAGTACACATCAGTGCATATTAGAAATCTAGCTCTAGCATGTTTATACAACGCTACAATTACTTACGCAAGGGCTTTAACTAGATTCTAACAAGCTTATTATAATGCAGTTTACATTCGGAATACAATTCTACAACTATCTTGATTGATATATCTGGATCAACTAAACAATATGTACTGCATTAATTAGGTTCTTATCACGCTAGAGCTTATAACCAGAGTCTCTACCTCTACATCGACCCATATCGCTGCATCACAAAAAGCTGCTTCCACTGCTACACTTCCATTAATATATTTGAATAAAATATTCTGCTTCTTTTTCCTTTCACTCACCGATTTTTCCTCCACCTCTTCCTTATCTACTTTTTTGCTAGTCAGCCTCGCGAGACCTTAAATCACGGCAGGGCTAGCTAGAGCTCACATCTCATTTCCTCTTCAGGAGCCGACGTCACGCAAGCGTGAACGAGATTTGAGACCGGAATTTTAATTGAACGTGCGACAATCCGTGCAGAAAAAGAACGCGGAAGAGCTCGCATTGCATCGATTTTGCTCCTTTGCCGCTTGGCCGGAACTCTCCCCTCACACACTCTATCGCCTACTCGCTCGCGTTTGCTGCCTGTATATCCTCGTACATAATGCATCAGATGTATCTGCGTCACCACACGTGCTTTCTTTTCTATTGCTCTCGTGATTGAATTTTTGACTTTTCACAAACAGCGCGCGAAGTTCTTCTCGCACGCACGCACGCACAAAGTCGACGCTGACGATCGTTATGCTGTAAAAGGAAATAACACACTGAACAAAAGCGGAAGAGAAATTGGAGATTGAACGAGAGTCGATAAGAACTCAGAACGAAAGTCGCACACAGACGTGTG
The DNA here is from genome assembly GCA_012977825.3 of Pteromalus puparum. Lineage (NCBI taxonomy): Eukaryota > Metazoa > Arthropoda > Insecta > Hymenoptera > Pteromalidae > Pteromalus > Pteromalus puparum. Next base: position 68,017,194 of record CM053170.1, read on the forward strand.
CATATATGATTGATAGTAAAACGGTGGATTCACTAAAGGCAATAAATCTCTGCACTCGAAGAAATACTTTAATTTTATTCGATTATGTAAGAGCGAATAAAATATGTTAAAAGTATAGTGCACGCGAGAGTGATATAAGGACCATGCAATCGATTCCGGAATAGACACTATAATACATGTATTTGGGTGGAGAAACCTTATTTTCAATCATCCCGATGTAGCTCGCGCATATAGGTATGCTTTTTAAACTGCGATGGACTTTGTAACAGCATTTTATTTTTTGTAGAGAAAGAAATAGGCTCGCAATGAAAAATTCGATGTTGTAAGCGGACACGAAAATTTAACTGATTTGAGTATTTGTTAAAAATGCTCCGTTTCTTAGTGGTACAATGTACTATCGTTCAGAAAAGTATTGTTTTTCAAACGTGAAAATAATTATGCTGTTCGTATGATAGAGCGCGAGAGAAAAAACACCAAACGTTTTTTGCCTTTGCTTTCATCGAAATACTGAGCATAATTGAATCGTTCAGTGAATTTCAGTAAAATCGTCGGTTTTTTTACGCCAACTTTTCAATCAGTTGGGTATTTATTCAGGCGTACCGGGACAATCAAAAGCACTTTATTCAATGTAGATGAGGGAGGATAACACATTATCGTTGCAGTCAATAGTTTGATTATTCAACGGATTTACCTTCAGTTCTTTTTTTTTTTGCTCTCTAATGTCTTATATTTTTGTCATGGAGAAATGTATTAGGTACAAATACACCAATACATTAGCAAGATTATATGATTAAACAGACTAGATTTTGTGTGATTCAATCAAACAATTATGTATATATTAATTATATTGAATAGATTAAAATTGGTCATTGGATTTTAAATTCTTTCAGAATTTGTCATAAAAAGTAGAGTATGTAATAATAAGAATACATTAATATGAAATAAACAGAATGTACTAAACCTTAGAAAAGTGAAGTATATTATTATTTTCTTATGATGATACAGTGGTCACGCTAGTCGCACATTTTTTCGTGCGTTGAAAGGTAATTGCACTGTTATATGCGAATGATTATATCAATTCTTTGAGAATATATTTTTATTTTTTCATTGCGGAAATAAAATAAAATGCATAATAAACATTTAATTGTCTGCAGAAGCTTAAAATTTTACTCCTCTAAAAACTTCCTCCAGGATGTAGATGTTTGTTATCTTTTTGATAAAAACCTTTACTATACCTATCCAAGATAATAATTGTGATGGCTCTTTACTTAAACAAAATTATGGCGTAATCATGAAATAAAAACAACGAAGAAAAAGTTTAGTCATACAAGTTTTGTCGCATTATGTATTTGAATACTTTTTATACACTTCTTTGACTGCTTGTTTGAATGAACATCAATATTTACATAAACGCCGAGCAAATGTATAAAAGCTTTACAAGGCTCGATTAAATGCTCATTCCAATGATATCAACCAGCAGCTGTCGTTGCACAAGCAAATAACAGCGAGATGGTTAAGTAGCAGAGTCACAGCGAATAAGAAATGAAAAAGCTTGACTTGTCGGCGTCGGCTACGGTGCGACTCCTTCGAGAATTCGTTTAGCTATGAAGTGGCCTGCTACAGCAGCTGAGGCAGCTAGTCGTCGCGCAGTAACTACGCGGATCCTCGTCAGTTGACCCAGTTCGAGTGTCTGCTGCAATTTGCACTTGAAGCTTCCCCGGGATATCGCGTTTACGCGCATGTTTTCTAGGTGAAAAAAAAACGAGAAAAGGGCGTGAAAACTGTACTGCGGAAAAACACAGCCGGTGGTTAGACAAGCCTATTGTGTTCGTTTGACATTTCCAGATGCGGGAAATATCTCATTTTTTGCTTTTTCGCTCAGGTCATTCGTTTATATTTTCTTTTTTTTCGTGGACAATAGGCTTCTCTACTATAGGTAGACGGATTGCAATGGTCCATAGGAGAAAAGGATGACGCATGTTGGAGCGAATATTTGCCTAAAACGTTGATAGGTAGGTCGATTGTTACGGCGCAGGTTAATCGCATTCGTTTTAATTTGTTTATGACGACAAAGGACCGTTTGATTGAAAGCTTACGCGAGTTTATGCACTTTCACGAGTAAATGTTAAGCGAATGGTATTTAAATTGTGTAACAAAGCTCCAAATCAATTCAATCGAATTTTATCCAATCGCTTTAAAAAATAAACAAGCTGATTACGTAGAATGAATAAGTACTAATTAATTGACCCTTATATACATAGCTTCAATTAGTTTTACACATCATAAAATTTCCAAAAATATTTTTTGAATTATATTAATTACTGAAAACCAATATATTTTTTCCTTAGACTTATAGCAATTACCTGACAGTACTTAACCTGTTGCAGAAAAAACAAAGTTCAATAAAACTTGTATTACTTGGTGTAGGTATAATACACACAGACACACACAGATACACACCCACACCCCCCCCCCCACACACATACACACACACACACATACACTTAGTATACGGATCCGTCATGCAAGTAGAATTAAACTCGATGATGTATCATACGTGACACATACACGTACACGCATACTCGTAAATAGCGTGCCAGAATGATTAACATCCGTGAACATGTTTGACGATCTTATCGTGCCGACGAGAAAACAAGAAAATTCATGAATGATTTTCCTCGCATTCGTTATACCTCTGACATCCTTCTTAAAAACGAAACTTTACTTTTTTCAAGAAATTAAAAAAAAATATTACATAATTCTTAGTAACCTTCCGGCAACTGTTGTTTTCTCGTATGCACACATATATACGTACATCCAAGCGTGCAGCCCGACTTGATTTTCAATTTCGTTAGTGTGACATTCCAGGCACGTCGTACTGCTCCTTTGAATATCACGCAGCGCGTATGCGCCTGTATTGATAAGGCTGTATCGCTGCAAAGAAGAGAGTAGACGATATGGATTTCATTTTCCGAGCAAACCCGAACGGCACGCACGCTTGAACGCTGTAGGTGTATACCCTGTGCGAAATAATGCTCAAAAGAAAAAGCAAGGGGAAAAAGTCAGCAACGCAATTATGTTTATACATATACATAAGGATTTGAAAATGTATATGAATAATTTAATTTTACCATTTACTACTTTTCTATAACAGTAGCACATGAGATTCGAAAAGGAAAGCAATCGTTCATATCAAATTAAATTCGCAAAAAATTAACAACGCTGAGTCTAGATGTATATAAGTAGATAAAGGCAGTGTACAGTCGGGCGTGATAAATATTATCACGCGAGTCAAATCTAAATTATTATCTTTTAATAATTGATATAGTTAATAAAAAAAAACAACAGTACACAGCATTGAGTAATATACCTTTCGCTAAAATCTTGAAACTGTAACACGCCTAAATCAATAATCTACCCGGACTCTCTCAATTTATACATACTTACAAAGTTTGTCATTGCAATGATATAATCTATTTAATGAAAGTTAGCGCAAATATGTGTTATTGAACACGTAATCATTCGTATCCGCCTCAATATAAACAAGAAGAAAATCGGCCATCGGAGAATAGTGGGGGAGTGAAAGAAGAGGCGCGTGCCACAGTGAAAGAGAAGGCGCGTGTGTGCCACCCCTCTCTCTACGGCAGTCGCGAAGATGGGCAGCGGCGCGTGCATGTTCGTGCCTACGTCCTGAAAATGCACCGACAGGTAGACTTGGCTAGCCGTGGTATATAAATCTTGGAGCACTGTTTACAGGTTGCAGTTGCTATTTGGTCGCCGCCAAGTATTATGGTAGTTGACAAAATTACATTTAAGGTGCCTAATATAAAATTGATCTTTATTCGTAGAGTGTGAATTGGTAGCTTGAAACCCGACGCGAAATTTTAGAAGACAAATTTAATCAACGATCATTTTTTGTTTAAATACATAGTGAAACATTAATTTTTTTTATTTGACGAGCTGTGTTTGACGAGTGCAATGAATCAGTATGAATCGATTTTCAAAAAGAAGTTTGAGGTTCACTTTTTAATTAAATCTTTATAATTTAAATAATATTCAATGTATGTTTATTAGTATAATTTATTTACTAGTATAAAATAATTAAAGTCCATGTCAAATTATTTGAATTTCGAAAATTTTATATATTAATTTTGGAAATTGAATAGTAGCCACATACTTTCAATCCTTTATCTATCAAAAATGCAACGTAGGTCCCGAATGAACACTTAAAACTCAAAAATCGCCAATTTTGCAATATCGGATCAGTAATTCACAAGGCTGTAAACAAGTGGTTTTTAATTAACGGACGAATCAAATGGGATACTGTGCCATCTGTGCGCACGGATTCCGTTCATAATAAAAGCTAGCTGAACGAGTATAGGGCATTGAGAGATATGGACCATAGAGGTGGGGTGACAAGTTGAGGCGCAAACAGGGCCGATAACGGCTCGACCTTTCCTGAAATACGGTCCTGCAATTCGAAACAGATATTTTCGGCATGCGTGTAGTCACAATCAAAAAGCCCGCGAATCGAGTCGCAACGTAACGCGAGGCGTGTGATCGGTCGCGCGCGCGGCAACGTGCAAAATTATGGCGTGTGCACTGACATTACGGCCGAGTCGCTCGGCTAATGTTGGACCTCGAAATTCGAGCGTTTTGTTCGGTTTTACGCTCGTATTATTTCAAGAATTCATCCAATATATGACGAAATTTCGCGCAGTGCGTGGAATGGATTGTATTATTCTGCTTTTATAAACACAACGTGGTAATTTAATTCGTCCTGAAATTTCGCGAATTTTCATATTAACTTTTCCTTTCTCCTTTTTAAGTATTAATTTATTTAGTTGAAAATACATTTTTACGTTCAAAGCGCAGCATACCATTTTAAAATTATTTTCAAGCATATTTAAACAAAATCAGAACTTCCATTTGAAAAAGTTTATGTAAATATATTATTTTATAGCTTGAAAATGATATTTGTGATCACATAAGTCTATAATAAGTTGTAAAAGTATTAACGATATAAATGATTTCCTGATTATTTGCAGATGTTCAGATACTCCGTTTGCATTATTTTGATCCTAATCGACAAGTCGAGAGCAGGAGTGATTTCTCTAGATGGCGAAAATAAGCACCAGGAACATATCGAGATCAAGAGCCTTCACCCGGAGCATTACGAAAAGGCAACTTCGTACATGAATTTCCAAGGCCCGGTGGAGGGACCCGAGCACGAAATTAAAGTGCCTTACGTTGAGCCGCATCATCATGAACATCATGAACACGGCGAGCACCATGAGCACCACCATGAGCCTGAGATCAAATACGTGCATGACTATGTGGCACATCCCAAGTACGAATACTCGTACGGCGTTGAAGATCATCATACTGGCGACTTTCACAGTCAGAAAGAGACGCGCGATGGTAAGTGATATCACGTCGGACGTGTATAGCCTCTTTCTTTTCTAATTGCTCGCTCGAACGAAAGTGCCATCCAATACTTAGACTGTAAAATGTTATAGTTCTTTAGTGCTAGTGAAAATGCTCTTTGACTTTTAATTACGAGAAGCTCAGATTTCCTTTTTGTCTCGAATAGTAGAGAATAAGTTAACAGACTTTTAAGTATAGTAAACAACTTATTTCTTAACTTTCTCTTGGCATTGCAAACATGCATCACAGTAAAAATGTATTCGTGTACGACGTAAAAAGAGAACTTTTTTATGTATTTTTGGCCAAGATTTTAAAACAACGTTCAATCACGTATAAATTTCATACAGGAACATTAATTAAACCTTCCTTATGATAAAACGTATCTATATAAGAAAAAGTAAAATTAGTTCTGAATAAAATTAATTAAAACTTGCTATTATTGCGTATCAGAGATGGCAAGCGATAGAATCAACAGCTACAACTTCCTTGTAAATATCATAAGTAGAAACCCGTAACATCCACTTATCCCCCAGCCTTTATCTCGCATTACGTTATCTAGAAAATTCAACAGCCGACTAAATTAACGCGAGCGAGCAAAACAGCGGAACAAAACCGAGTATCCGATGCGCTGCGCTTGCAGCGGAAAAGTGAATGCAATCTGATTCTCTAATCTCCGTTTCGCAGGTAGTAGCGTGACGGGCGAGTACAGCGTGGCGGAGCCAGGCGGCCGATTACGAATCGTTAGCTACCGGGCTGACAAGGATGGCTTTCATGCAGAGGTTCACACCAGCGGCAAAAACGATCATTCGAGCTACTATCAAAAGCCCCAGCTACCCGTTCACGTATCCCATCACGAGGTCCAGGCGGCGACAATTCAAGGACATTACCCCCATGAGGTGTCAGGACACTATCAGCATCAATTCCTTCAAGAGTATCCGGGCTGGTATCATGCTCAAGGATACGGTGGATACTAAGGTCTAGACGTAACATGCGACTCGGACGATGGATAACAGTAAGCCTGTGTACGGGAAGATTGGCTCGATCGTTTCAAGTGGACTGTACTACCGTTTGGTTGTGGGGATACAGAACGAGGTCAACGTATTGTTGATAATACGATATCAATCGATACCAATATGTACCTCCTTCGAGCCAAAGTTATCTTTCTTGAGATGACTGAGCAATTTATTTTGTTCACGAGACTGTGTTTGCACATGCATTGTAAATAATTATGGATAGTTTTTGTTAAATAAAAATAATTTTTCGTAAATGTGGCATTTCTCTGTTTCCGAATAAAAATTTGTCGTTAACGCGGAAAAATGGGCCACACGTGGCCTCGTATCAGATTACGTTAAAAAATTGATGGTTGAACATGAGCCCTTTCTCACGTAGTCTATATTTCCCGTTATAATAAAGTATCTATCAGATCAACAACAATTCAACTTTGCATACAATATACGCATTACGTATGCATAATTGCCGTTATAGGTGCTACCATTTTTTTCAATTATTTCTATGAATTTACAATCGTAAATTCAAGAATTGTATAGTCGTTATAACGATTATTAAATTTGATCGTACTCCGCAAAACTGAATTTAAAATGTAATACAAACATATTCAATTGTCTTTCCTGGTCTTTCCTGCACATGAGAGCCACATAAAGATGAAAATGAACGGAACATTAAATACCCGCGCTAAATCATTTCTTTTTTCTATCAATAAAGTCCGCGTGCGGCACGCACATTACATGCGCTCAGCGCGTTACAATGATTTCCGATGTCGAAATAAACGACCGCCGTCTCGTGGTCCTGCGGTGGTGTGTAGTGTTGGTAACGGCAGATCGAAATTCAACAGCCATCCCAGCTGTTGTCGAGTTCGTCTTAAGTACGTTTTAAAGCTGGGCAATGTAGCGTAACGCTCTAGTCGAGCTTATCCCGAGTACGCGCCCGTGCTGGTGCCTGATACTGTATACCACGGAAACGCGTGTTTCATCATTAGACACAAGCAATTAACAAGCGAGAGCATAATGCCTGCTGCGTGGTGTTAAGAGGCTCTGCGTCTCCTATACTCTCCTCCTCTCCTCCGTCTCCTTCACTCTTCCTTTCGATGCATCTGTATAGGTATACACGTATACCTATACCTGCCTATAGGATCCGATTGTTAGCTAAAGGAAGGAGGGAAGAAACACCCACCGCCACCGACATCGAATCGTAAGTTGAACAGAACAACAAGCTAGCCCAAGACAATGAGCTTTGTCGTTAAGGAATTACGAACATTACGAAAATTACAAAACTCTAGTCTAAAATTGAAGAGCTAAAACTGCCGCCTAGCATAAGTAATGTTCTACATTTTCGCTATACTCGTTAAAAAAATATTTTGATTACTTTACGCAATGTACTATTTTGAGACTCGAGGTATTGATCTATGGAGATATTTCAACGTCACTGAATAAGCGACTTGTTAAGTAATCTTTCGCAGAAATAAAATTGACAAGTTGAAAATGTTATGAAATAAAATATTTGTTACTTAATAAACTAGACATACGCTGGTTAGATTTTATTTTAATGTAAGCGGATGCAGGTCATAACCCAATTACCCAAAGATAATGTATCCTTTTAATAATATAGGTATACAATACATTAACAGTTTATTAGTTAATCAATGTATATTATAAAACAATAAACTACGAGGTTTAGTATAAGTAAGTTGACTTTTATTCAATCATGTAAAATTTTAGGATTCGTCAACGAAAATATTCCAAAAAGATACGTTTAGATGGATTCGACGATTAATTTTTTCGTAATGGGATCTGACAATAAGATAGCAGTCGCACATTACTCCTCAAACAAGTCGGAATCTTGAAAAATCGTAACAAATTAGAATATAATGGTGGCGTAACACATTGATAGTGCCCCATCATCTTTCGACAAAATGCCTGATGATGCATCGCAATAAATCCCCGCCAGGGGCCTTTATGAATCGAGAAGCAGTACATGGCGTCGCGCATGTTAGCCCTTATGATAAAGTAGGTGGTGCACATCCCGAATCAGCTTTCACTCTCTCCCTCTCTATCTCTCTCGCTTGCCCTTCCTTTCTCTCTCTTGCCACCCCCCTCTCTGCGTAGGAGGGACACTTGCGCGACGTACATCGCATGAATCTTCTATTCATCGGTCGGCAGTAAATTCTCTATCGACCCGCATCGCTCGTCGAAAAGCCAGAATTTCGGAATAGCAGTCTCCGGATCGCGTATCTCTCTCTCTCGCTCTCTCTCTCTCTCTCTCTCTCTCTCTCTCTCTCTCTCTCTCTCTCTCTCTCTCTTCCTCCGTTCCTCTACGTCTTTGTCTCGCTTATACTCGAAGCTGGAAGCTCGTTCGTCAGATGGAGAGGCGAAGCACTGGTCGAAGAGAAAGCAAAGGTCTCGTAAGCAAGTTCAGATCTGTATCATCAATCCTCGCAAAATTCATTGATCTCCTTATTTTTCTTCGTCTGCCTCTGTTCTCGCCTCTCGCATCTCTTCTCGGCTTCTAAACATTTCTCTTCTTTCGCGATTCTCAGCATGGGTGTTTTATGTATAAGTTATTGCTTTCCTGGGAATACGCATATCTGCGCATGAATCAGTTTTGTATTTGTTTGTTTTTCAGATCGAAGCAATTGACTGGGTTTCCGATGTATGTCTTGCATGTAACTTTCGGTTATCAATTATAATATGCGACGTTGCAAACGTCGCAGCCACGCAAAACGTGTGTTGCTGTTTTGCGCGGCAAATTCTCCTTAACGCATAGGCCGAGCAAGAGACAGTCGGTGCGTGCGAAGCCCGCGTTTCTCGGACGTGAGCTACGTCCCGGGAATTCGCGGAAATTGCCAGCCGTCGTGAGCTCTGGGAAGAAGTTCGCCGGTCCGAACTGGCGCGAGACGAGCAGCCAATCAGCCCGTCTCGCGCCTCGCTTGGCCAATCGGACTACGTTATCGGCCGGGCCCTAACGGCCGGGAGATTGTCGCCGAGCGCGCGAACGCAGCGTGACTCGGCAGTTCTCGTCTGGATCCCGTCGACGCGACACGTCGACGAGAGAGAGAATCGCACGCGAGTGTTAAGTGTGCGAGTGTGTGGAGAGAGAGGGAGAGTGTGTGAGGAGAGCCAGCAGCATGTCACGACCTGGCCGCGATCCCGAGGAAGGAGTCCATCCCCGGAGACGACCATTCA